>CANXME010002189.1:0-393952 GCA_948144175.1 Closterium sp. NIES-65
TTAGCGACCCTCGAGTCGCCCTCTCCCCTGCGGCCTCGCCGCTCACTCTGTCCGCGGCCCAGCCCTGCTCCTTACGCGGCCCCGCCGCCTGCTCCTTACGCGGCCCCGCACCCCGGCCCTTACGCGGCCCCGCGTCGCCTCCTACGCGGCCCTTACGCGGCCCCGCGCCGGCCCCTTCCGCGGCCCTTACGCGGCCCTTACGCGGCCACGCGGCCCGGCTCCTTACGCGCCCCGCGCCGGCCCCTACGCGGCCCTTACCGGCCCTTACGCGGCCCGCCGCCAGCTACTACGCGGCTCCGCGCCGGCTCCTACGGGCTCTTACGCGGCCCCGCGACGCCCCCCCCCCCCTTACGCGGCCCTGCGCGGCCACGCCGCCGGCTCCTACGCGGCCCCCGCGCCGGCTCTCACGCGGCCCCGCAGCTGGCTCCTACTCGGCCCCCCAGCCCGGCCCCTTAAGCGGCCCCACCGCCGCCTCCTACTCGGCCCTGCCCCGGCTCCTATCACGGCCCCGCCCCGGCTCCTTCGCGGCCCTGCCCCGGCTCCTACGCGGCCCTACCGCCGGCCTGACCGGCCCCGCCCCGTCTCACTTCTACACGACCGAGCCGCCGTCGCCGAGCAGCCCGGGACCCGAGCCGCCCTGCAGCGAGCCGCCCGGGAGCCGAGCCGCCCTGCACCCGAGCCGCCCTGCAGCCGCCGCCCGGAGCCGAGCCGCCCTGCACCCGAGCCGCCCTGCCGTCGAGCCGCCCGGGAGCCGATCCGCTGACAACCCGAGCCGCCCGGTCGCCGTTCTGCTTTTCTGTCGAGCTGCGCGACCTGCCCTGCCTGGTGAGCACAGTCCCACTGTCACTGCGTGCTCTCCCCCTACTGCTTGCACTGCTTCACAGTCGTCGTCATGGCTACCCCTAGTGTCCTAGCTTTTGACGCTGAGGGTCGCGCCATTGATTTTGAGGTCTGGCTAGACGACCTGCAGCTGTTCTTACAGTGCGACAGGGCTGATGACCTTTCTCTCTTTGACCTCACCTCTGGCGCCTCTCCTGCTCCTGCTGCTGATGCTGATCCCGCTGTCCGCGCTAAGTGGGCCACCCGCGATGCTGCTGCACGTCTTGCTGTGCGTCGCCACCTCCCTACCTCTGAGCGTGCGCACTTTAGTCAGTACAAGAGTGCCCAGACCTTGTACGACGCTGTAGTTGCGCGCTACTCCTCCCCTGCCACTGCTGCACTGAGCCGTCTCATGCTTCCCTACCTCTTTCCTGACCTCTCTCTGCCTTTCCCACTGTCGCTGACCTCATTACGCACCTCCGCACTAGTGACACTCGCTACCGCGCCGCCCTTCCTGCTGAGTTCTGCGCTAGGAACCCCCTCCCATGTACATCGCTCTCTACTACGTAGTCGCGCGCCTCCCTGACTCCCTTCGCGTCGTCAGGGACCACTTTCTCGCAGTCTGTCCCACCACTCTCACCGTCGACCTCCTCGAGAAGGCCCTCCTTGCAGCGGAGAAGAGCATAGTCGCTGTAGGTGCTCTCGTGGTGACCCTCGCACCCCCATCTTTGAGGGGTGCTCTCCTTCCCCCTTGCTGCCCTCTGTTGCCTCTGCTGCTGCTGCCGACCTGCTTGGTCTTGAGTCAGTCGGCGCGGCGTCTGCCCCTAGTGGGAGACGTCGCTCCAGCAAGGGCAAGGGAGGCAAGGGCGCGGGTGGAGCTGGGGGGGCGGTGGCGGTGGCGGCGGTGGCGGCGGAGGGAGTGGGGGTGGCGGCGGGACTAGTGGCGGGGGTGGTTGGTGTGGTGGTGCAGCAGCGGACGGAGACGGTGGTGGTGGTGCCAGCGGTGTGGTGGAGGGCACGGCGGAGGTGGAGGCGGCGGAGGTGGAGGCAGTGGAGGCGGCAGCGGCGGAGGCAGTAGTGGTGGAGGAGGTGGAGCTGGTCGGGGTGGTACCCAGCAGCAGTAGCGGCGGTGGTGGTGGCCAGCGCTCAGCACCGGGCAGCAGCAGCAGCGCTCACGGACATCCCTTCGCCTCAGCAGCTTCGTGAGTGGTACGCTGGGCGTCAGAGGGGTGGGGGTACTGGTCCCTGCACCTACGTTCTTCGTTCCGCGACCGCGCGGGTGAGCAGTGTGGGGGTGCCCACGCCACCCAGCGCTGCTTTGGCCGCCTGACGGACGCTTGGCGTCAGCAGTTTCCCTGGGGCTAGTGAGATCCCTCGCTGGGATGAGCTTCTCAGGGCTGGTGTAGCGATCTTTGATCTTGATTTGATGCTATCCTTACTGCTATGTATGTTGTGGATTATAGTGAGGGAGAATGAGGGTTACCGGGTGTTTCCAGCCCGACCCGGGCATTGGTACTTGCTGCGCTAGGTACTTGTGAGGCTGCTGCTCTAGGTGCCAGTGCGTCTGCGCTCTCAGGTACTGGTGAGACTGCGTTCTCAGGTACTGAGTCGTCCTCGTCCTCCCTCACTTTCACACTTGACTCCGGAGCTTCTCGCTCCTTCTTTCGAGACCGCACTACCCTTTCGCCGCTCGCCAGGCCGGTTGCGGTCTCCTTGCTGACCCCTCTGGGGGTCCTGTCCTGTCTCACTTCTCCACTGTCCTCCCGTGTCCGGCTGCCCCTTCGGGCACCCTGTCGGGTCTGTAACTTCCCTCGTTCTCTACGAACTTGGTGAGTGGAGCGGACCTGCAGGATGGGGGTGTTCACACAGTTCACTCCTGCGCGTCAGCGGGTGACCCACTGCACGGAGGCTCGCACAGGCCGACACCTGGCCACGTTCTCGCGTCGGCCGGGGTCGAGTCTCTACAACCCTGACCGTTGAGTCTCCTCCTGTCCCTGCGTACTGGTCAGGTGGCTGCGTCGGGTCAGGTACTTGCTGCTTGCGTCCCGGTCAGGTCCTGAGTCTGCCCCCTGTTCTTGTCGCCTCCTGTCTCACGAGACTCTCCTGTGGCACCACCGTCTTGGCCACCCCTCCTTGCCCCGTCTTCGGAGCATGGCTTCCGTGTCCTTGTCTCTGGTCTTCCCCAGTCTCTCCCTCCTCTCCCCTCCGGGCCAAGACCTTCCTGTGTCCCCTGTGTCGAGGGTCGCCTCCGGGCTACTCCTCACTCCTCCCAACTTCCCCCCGACAGAGGCTCCCCTGCAGACGCTTCACATGGATGTGTGGGGCCCAGCCCCCGTCCGTGTGCAGGGTTACGAGCGATACTTCCTGTTGGTGGTTGACGACTACTCGCGTTACAACCACAGTCCTCACCCTTGCGCAGCAAGGGTGCGGTCACTGAGGTGCTGATCGACTGGATCCGCGAGGCTCGTCTCCAGCTCAGGAAGAGCTTCGGCTCGGACTTTCCTGTTCTGCGTCTGCACTCTGACAGAGGCGGAGAGTTCTCTTCTCGCCTTCTGCGAGACTACTGTCGTGCACGGGGGATCCGCCAGACCTTCACGGCTTCCGGACTCACCACAGCAAAATGGGATTGCTGAGCGCCGCATTGGCATGGTCATGGATGTCGCTCGTACGTCCATGATGCATGCGGCTGCCCCCCACATTTTCTGTGGCCGTTTGCGGTGAGGTACGCGGCACATCAGCTCAACCTTCACCCCCGGGTCTCTCGGCCTGCGATGTCCCCAGTCTTGCTGTGGACAGGGAAGGTTGGCGATGCGTCTGTGTTCCGTGGTCTGGGGATCTCGGGCGTTTGTCCGCGACTTGTCTGCGGACAAGCTGTCCCCTCGTGCTGCTCCCTGTGTCTTTCTTGGCTTCCCACTGACGCCCCAGGGTGGCAGTTTTACCACCCCTCCTCTCGTCGTGTTCTGTCCTCCCAGGACGTCACGTTCGACGAGTCAGTCCCCTTCTACCGTCTCTTCCCCTACCGCACTCCTTCCCTCCCCCCTCCCCCGGACTTCCTTGTGCCGGTTCCCCCCCCGGTAGACCCCCTCCCCCCTCAGGTTCCTGCCCCCTCAGGTGTGTCCCAGGTAGACGCCGTTGACCCCGGTCGAGGTTACTGGTGACTCTGGTCCTGCTGCGGGTGCTGAGCCTGGGGGTGCTGACTCTGGGGGTACTGTGCGCGGGGGTGCTGTGCCTGAGGGTGCTACTGCTGGGGGGTGCTGGGCCTGAGGGTGCTACTGCGGTGGGGTGCGGAGCCTGGGGGTGCTGAGCCGGGGGGTGCTGTGCCTGGAGGTGCTGGGTCTGGGGGTGCTGGGTCGGGAGCTGCTGAGCCTGGGGGGTGCTGAGCTGGGAGCTGCTGAGCCTGGGGGTGCTGCGTCTGGAGCTGCTGAGCCTGGGGTTTCTCCTGCTGCTAGCGTCTCGCCGGGAGCCCCTCTCTCCACAGGAGCTGCGTGAGTGGTTCGCTCGCCGCTGGAGGCGTGCTGCTGAGTCTGGAGGTGCTGCTGGAGCTGGAGCTGGAGCTCCTTCGACCGTCGAGGGTGCGGGTGCTGCCGGTCCCGGAGCTGCTGGACCTGCGGGTCCTCCTGGAGCTGGAGCTGCTGAGGGCGTTCGTGCTGAGCCTGCTGCTGTTGGTCCTGCCGCTGGAGGTGTGGGTGGCGCTGGTGCTGTCCCTGAGGGTGCTGGTGCTGTCCCTGCTGAGACTGGAGCTGCCGCGCGGCCTCGGCCGTACTTCGTTCCGCTCCTTCAGCAGGTTCTTGGTCTTTCTCCTCCAGTAGAGGGTCCACCGCCTGTCCAGTCGCAGTCCCTACTGGAGACTTCCTCTCCACTGCCTGCTCCCTCTCCTTACACTGGTCCTACTGGAGGTCTTGCTGAGCGTCGTGAGCCTGCGTCTCGCCCCGCGTCGCCTGTTCGTGCTGCTCGCGCTAGTGGTCACGGTTCGCGTCAGCGTCCTCCTCCTGTCCCTGGCACGCACCGGATGTCTCTGTGTCCGTCCACTGCTCCTCTGCGTGCCCCTTTGCCTTCTCCTCCTGAGTCCTCTCTTCCTGCGCTTGCCGACCCTGAGTCGGACTCTCTTCGCGCTGCGAGTCCTACTGTCACGCGTCTGCTTGCTACTGTCGTCACTGACCCCTCTTTTGAGTCCACTGCTGCGTCTGCTCTAGTCGCTGAGCTCGTCGACTTTGCTGCTCGATGTCGTCTCGACTACGCTGCTAGTCTTGTTGCTGAGTCTGCGTCTGTCTGTCCTCCGTCCGTCGGGGGTGAGTGTGCTCTTGGCACGGACGTCCTAGAGGACAGGCAGGAGGAGTTACAGTGTCTAGCGGCTGCTTCACCTCATCTCGCGTCTGTACTGCTTGCCCCTGAGGGAGACCCGGATGCACTAGACATCCCGACTCCGCGTTCTTACGCGGAGGCCGTAGAGGGTCCCTACTCCTCTCAGTGGCAGGCAGCTATGGATGCAGAGATGGCTTCCTGGAAGTCCACAGGCACCTACGTTGACGCGGTTCCCCCTCCTGGGGCGAACATCGTCAGTGGCATGTGGATCTTCAGGGTGAAGCGGCCGCCGGGCTCTCCACCTGTCTTCAAGGCACGGTACGTTGCTCGTGGCTTCAGTCAGCGGCAGGGAGTTGACTACTTTCAGACCTTCTTTCCCACCCCGAAGATGACTACTCTTCGGGTGCTGCTGCACATAGCCGCTCAGCGCGACTACGAGCTTCACTCTCTCGACTTCAGCACTGCGTTCTTGCAGGGTAGCCTGCACGAGGAGATCTGGCTTCGCCGTCCACCTGGCTTCACTGGGACTTTCCCTCCTGGCACCCAGTGGAGCCTCAGACGGCCAGTCTACGGTCTCCGCCAGGCACCGCGTGAGTGGCACGACACACTGAGGACTACGCTTGCGGCTCTTGGGTTTGCTCCTTCTACTGATGACCCGTCGCTGTTTCTTCGCACCGACACTTCCCTGCCGCCGTTCTACATCCTCGTGTACGTCGACGACTTGGTCTTTGCCACAGCGGACACTGCTGGACTCGCCTACGTGAAGTCCGAGCTGCTGAAGAGACACACGTGCACAGACCTGGGTGAACTGCGCAGCTACCTTGGCTTGCAGATCACTCGGGACAGAGCACGCCGCACCATTACCTTGACTCAGTCACACATGGTGCAGCAGGTCCTTCAGCGCTTCGGCTTCACGTACTCCTCGCCTCAGGCCACTCCTCTGCCTACTCGCCACTCACTCTCAGCTCTGCCTTCGGATGAGTCCGTAGAGTCGAGTGGTCCGTATGCAGAGCTTGTTGGCTGCCTCATGTACCTGATGACCTGCACACGACCTGACCTTGCATACCCTCTGAGCATTCTTGCACGCTATGTTGCTCCTGGGAGACACAGACCGGAGCACATGGCTGCAGCGAAGAGGGTATTGCGCTACCTGTGCAGTACGTCAGGCATGGGGCTAGTGCTTGGAGGGCGGAGTCCAGTGGTCCTTACTGGCCACGCGGACGCTTCTTGGGCTGACGACCAGGCTACGCAGCGGTCGTCACAGGGTTACACCTTCAGCCTTGGTTCCGGCTCTGTCTCGTGGCGGTCTACTCGCTCGTCTTCGGTTCTCGGCTCCAGTTGTGAGGCTGAGATCTACGCCGGAGCCATGGCTGCACAGGAGCTTCGCTGGCTCACCTACCTGCTGACTGACCTTGGAGAGCCGCCTCGTTCTCCTCCAGTGCTGTACGTAGACAACAAGGCTATGCTGGCCTTGTGTCGAGAGCAGCGCTTGGAGCACAGAACGAAGCACATTGCTCTCCGCTACTTCCTTGCTCGTGAGTTGCAGCAGCGTGGTCAGTTGCGACTTGCGTACGTGGCCTCTGAGGCCAACACTGCTGATGTGTTCACCAAGGCACTTGCGCCTTGTGACCATCAGCGCTTCTGCACCCAGCTGGGTCTTGTGCCTGTCTTGCCTCACTTGCTCTCCTCTTGACTTTACTTGTACTGTGACATATATATATACCTGCTCTTGCTTGTCTAGTTTTATATATGTATGTCTGTACTCTTGCTTGTGAACTGGCCTTTGGCCTTGCTCTTGTGCTCGGACTGTGTGGTGACTTTGTGATCCACCCTGAGCTTTGCTTTGTCTTGCTTGACTGGTCTTGTGACCCCTTGTTCTCCCCCACTTTGCCTATGGGGTGTGTCAGAACATATCTATAGCTTATACTGCTGTGTAGGCTGTAGTGGGGTATCCCATAGGGGGTACAACCCAGTTAGG
Organism: Closterium sp. NIES-65; assembly: GCA_948144175.1. NCBI lineage: Eukaryota > Viridiplantae > Streptophyta > Zygnematophyceae > Desmidiales > Closteriaceae > Closterium > Closterium sp. NIES-65. The sequence goes on from CANXME010002189.1 coordinate 7,100, forward strand.
GTTTCACATTTGTACTGCTTTCATTCATAGTTCACCTCATTCCTGCTTACTCATTTTCACAAAGACATCAGCAGTGTTGGCCTCAGAGGCCACGTACGCAAGTCGCAACTGTCCACGCTGCTGCAGCTCACGAGCAAGAAAGTAGCGGAGAGCAATGTGCTTTGTCCTGTGCTCCAGTCGCTGCTCTCGACACAAGGCCAGCATGGCCTTGTTGTCTACGTACAGGACTGGAGGAGAACGAGGCGGCTCTCCAAGGTCGGTCAGCAGGTAGGTGAGCCAGCAAGCTCCTGAGCAGCCATAGCCCCCGGCGTAGATCTCAGCCTCACAACTGGAGCCGAGAACAGAAGACGAGCGAGTAGCCCACCACGAGACAGAGCCGGAACCAAGGCCGAAGGTGTAACCCTGTGACGACCGCTGCGTAGCCTGGTCGTCAGCCCAAGAAGCGTCCGCGTGCCCAGTGAGGACCACTGGACTGCGCCCTCCAAGCACTAGCCCCATGCCCGACGTACTGCACAAGTAGCGCAACACCCTCTTCGCTGCAGCCATGTGCTCTGGTCGGTGTCTCCCAGGAGCAAAATAGCGTGCCAAGATGCTAAGAGGGTATGCAAGGTCAGGTCGTGTGCAGGTCATCAGGTACATGAGGCAGCCAACAAGCTCTGCATACGGGCCACTCGACTCTACGGACTCATCCGAAGGCAGAGCTGAGAGCGAGTGGCGAGTAGACAGAGGAGTGGCCTGAGGCGAGGAGTACGTGAAGCCGAAGCGCTGAAGGACCTGCTGCACCATGTGTGACTGAGTCAGGGTAATGGTGCGGCGTGCTCTGTCCCGGGTGATCTGCAGGTCAAGGTAGCTGCGCAGTTCACCCAGGTCAGTGCACGTGTGTCTCTTCTGCAGCTCGGACTTCACGTAAGCGAGTCCAGCAGTGTCCGCTGTGGCAAAGACCAAGTCGTCGACGTACACGAGGATGTAGAACGGCGGCAGAGAGGTGTCGGTGCGCAGAAACAACGACGGGTCGGCAGTAGAAGGAGCAAACCCAAGTGCCGCAAGCGTAGTCCTCAGTGTGTCGTGCCACTCACGTGGCGCCTGGCGGAGACCGTAGACTGGACGCCGGAGACTCCACTGGGTACCAGGAGGGAAAGACCCAGTGAAGCCAGGTGGGCGACGCAGCCAGATCTCCTCGTGCAGGCTGCCTTGCAAGAAAGCTGTGCTGAAGTCGAGAGAGTGCAGCTCGTAGTCACGGTGAGCAGCAACGTGCAGCAGTACCTGAAGAGTGGTCATCTTCGGGGTGGGGGAGAAGGTCTGAAAGTAGTCAACCCCCTGCCGCTGACTGAAGCCACGAGCCACGTAACGCGCCTTGAAGACAGGCGGAGAACCCGGCGGCCGCTTCACCCTGAAAATCCACATGCCACTGACGATGTTCGCCCCAGGAGGGGGAACAGCGTCGACGTAGGTGCTTGTGGACTTCCAGGAAGCCATCTCTGCATCCATAGCTGCCTGCCACTGAGAGGAGTAGGGACCCTCTATCGCCTCCGCGTAAGAGCGCGGAGTCGGGATGTCTAGTGCATCCGGGTCTCCCTCAGGGCTAGCAGTACAGACGCGAGATGAGGTGAAGCGGCGGCCAGACACTGGAACTCCTCCTGCCTGTCCTCAAGGACGTCCGTGCCAAGGGCACACTCACCCCCGACGGACGGAGGACAGGCAGACTCAGACTCAGCGACAAGACTAGCAGTGTAGTCTAGACGACAGCGCGCACCAAAGTCGACGAGCTCAGTGACAAGGGCAGACGCAGCAGAAGACTCGAAAGAAGGGTCAGTGACAGCAGTAGCAAGAAGACGCGTGACAGTAGGACTGGCAGCACGAAGAGAGTCCGACTCCGGGTCGGCAAGAGCAGGAAGAGAGGAAGCAGGAGGAGAAGGCAAAGGGGCACGCAGAGGAGCAGTAGACAGACGCAGAGACATCCGGTGCGTGCCAGGGACAGGAGGAGGACGCTGACGCGAACCACGACCACTAGTGCGCGCAGTACGAACAGGCGACGCAGGACGAGACGCAGGCTCACGACGCTCAGTAAGACCTCCAGTCGGACCAGCGTAGGGAGAAGGAGCAGGCAAAGGTGAGGCAGGCTGTAGCTGTGACTGTGACGAGACAGGATGTGGACCCTCTAAGGGAGGAGGAGGAGGACCAGGAGAAGGTGTAAGACCAAGAACCTGCTGCAGGAGCGGAACGAAGTACGGCCGGGGCCGCGCGGCGACGCCAGAAACAGCAGGGACAACACCAGTACCCCCAGCAGGAGTACCCGCTCCAGCAGCACCTCCAGTAGCTCCAGAACCTCCAGCAGCACCACCAGGAGCACCACCAGTCGGACCTCCAGCGGCAGTCTCAGCGTCAACACCCTCAGCAGCACCAGCTCCAGGAGAACCCTCGGACCCAGCAGCTCCAGCACCCACAGTACGAGCACCGCCGGGACGCTCGGCAGCAGTACCCTCTGCAGCCGAAGAACCTCCAGCACCAGCAGCACGCCTCCAGCGCCTGGCAAACCACTCACGAAGCTCCTGAGGGGAGAGTGGCTCTCGGCGAGACGAAGCACCTCCAGGCGTAGTACCCCCAGTCGCAGCACCCCCAGGCTCAGCACCCCCAGGCTCAGTACCCCCAGGCCCAGCACCCCCAGGCTCAGCACCTCCAGGCTCAGCACCCTCAGGCTCAGCACCCCCAGGCTCAGCACCCCCAGGCTCAGCACCTCCAGACTCCGCACCCCCAGGCTCAGCACCCGCAGGCGTAGCACCTCCAGTCTCAGCACCCCCAGGCTCAGCTCCCGCAGCAGCACGAGAGTCACCAGTGACCTCGACAGGCTCGACCGCGTCTACCTGGGACACACCTGAAGGGGCAGGACCCTGAGGGGGGAGGGGGTCTACCGGGGGGGGACCTGGTACCAAGAAGAGCGGGGGCGGGGGGAGGGACGGAGTGCGGTAGGGGAAGAGGCGGTAGTAGGGTACCGACTCGTCGAACGTGACGTCTTGGGAGGACAGAACACGTCGAGAGGTGGGGTGGTAGAACTGCCACCCGGGGGCGTCGGGGGGGAACCCCAGGAAGACGCAGGGAGCAGTGCGAGGGGACAGCTTGTCCGCAGACAAGTCGCGGACAAACGCCCGAGATCCCCAGACCCGGAACGCCGACGCATCGCCAACCTTCCCCGTCCACAGCAGCGCTGGGGAGGTCTCCGGCCTGGAGACCCTGGGGTGGAGGTTGATCTGATGCGCTGCGTACCTGACCGCAAACGGCCACAGAAAATGGGGGGCAGCCGCATGCATCATGGACGTACGAGCGACGTCCATGACCATGCCAATGCGGCGCTCTTCAATCCCATTTTGCTGCGGGGAGTCCGGAAGCGTGAAGGTCTGGCGGATGCCTCGCGCACGACAGTAGGCACGCAGAAGGCCAGAGGAGAACTCTCCGCCTCTGTCCGAGTGCAGACGCAACACAGGAAAGTCCGAGCCAAAGCTCTGCCTGAGCTGGAGACGAGCTGCGCGGATCCAGTCGATCAGCACCTCAGTGACATCACCCTTGCTGCGCAAGGGGAAGATTGTGGTGTAACGCGAGTAGTCGTCAACCACCAGCAGGAAGTAGCGCTCGTGACCGAGTCCACGGACGCGGGCAGGGCCCCACACGTCCATGTGAAGCGTCTGCAACGGACCCTCTGTCGGAGGAAACTGGGAGGAGTGAGGGGCAGCACGCTGGCGCCCCTCGACACAGGGGACACAGGCAGGGCCAGGGCCCTGAGGAAGGGGAGGTAGAGACCGGGGAAGACCAGACACAAGAAGACGGGAGGCCATGCCTCTGAGCCGAAGCAGAGAGGGGTGGCCAAGACGGTGGTGCCAGAGGAGGGTCTCGTGAGACAGACGGCGACACGAACAGGGGGCAGACTCAGGACCAGACCTGGACGCTGCAGCAGACACCTGACCAGACGAAGGGACTCTACCAGACTCAGCACCTGGAGGAGAAGCAGTGGTCAGTGTGTACAGGCTCGACCCTGGCTGACGTGTAAACGTAGCCAGGTGACGACCCGTGCTAGCCTTCGTGCAGTGCGTCACTCGCTGACTAGCAGGGGTGAACTGGTGGACTCCCACATCCTGTAGGTCAGCACCACTCACCAAGTTCGTAGAGAACGAGGGGAGGTAGAGACCAGACAGGGTGCCAGAGGGAGCCGCCGGACACGGGAGGACCGTGGAGAAGCGAGCCAGGACAGGACCCCCAGAGGGGTCAGCCAGGGAAACCGCAACAGGCCGACTAAGCGGCGTAAGTGTGGTGCGGTCCCGAAAGAAAGAGCGAGACGCTCCAGAGTCAAGAGTGAAGGTGTGGGAGGCCGAAGCCGACGTAGTACCTGAGAGCGCAGACGCACTAGTACCTGAGAGAGCAGTCTCACGAGCACCTGAGAGCACAGACGCACTGGCACCTAGAGCAGAAGCCTCACCGGCACCTGGAGCAGCAGTACCAATGCCCGGGTCGGGCGGGAAACACCGGTAACAGTCACCTTCCTCACTAATGGTCACAGCATACATGGCAGCAAGGATAGCATCAAAATCAAGATCAAAGATAGCTACACCAGCCCTAGACAGCTCTCCCCAGCGGGGGATCTCCGCGGCCTCCGGGAACTGCTGACGCCAAGCGTCCGTCAGGCGGCCAAAGCAGCGCTGGGCGGAGTGGGCACCCCCACACTGCTCTCCAGTGCGGTCGCCAGTGCGGAGAACGTAGGTGCAGGGACCAAAACCCCCACCGCGCTGACGCTGCGTGTACCACTCACGGAGCTGCTGAGGGGTGGGGACGTCGCGAGATCGCTGCTGCTGCTGCTGCTGCTGGCGCTGACCGCCACCAGTGCCGCTCCGCTGCGAAGCTCCACTCCGACCACCTCCACCTCCGCCACCCCCCGCCTCCGCCTCCACCGCCCCCGCCTCCACTGCCACCGCCGCCACCTCCGCCACCTCCGTTACCACCGCCACCGCCGCCGCCACTCCCGCCTCCACTGCCGCCACTAGCACCCCCACCCCCGCTACCACCTCCACTGCCACCCCCACTCCCTCCGCCGCCTCCACCTCCACCGCCACCGCCCCCACTGGCCCCACCCGCTCCCTTGCCCCCCTTGCCCTTGCCAGAGCGGCGTCTCCCGCTAGGGGCAGACGCCGCACCGACCGACTCAAGACCAACGAGGTCGGCCGCAGCGGCAGAGGCGACAGAGGGCAGGAGAGGGGAAGGAGAACACCCCTCAAAGATGGGGGCGCGGGGGTCACCTCGAGAGGCTCCTACAGCAACTATGCTCTTCTCTGCTGCAAGGAGGGCCTTCTCGAGGCTGTCGACTGTGAGGGTGGTGGGACAGACCGCGAGGAAGTGGTCCCGGACTACACGAAGGGAGTCAGGGAGGCGAGTGACTAAGAAGTAGAGAGTGATGTACATGGGGGGGGGGTTCTTGGCGCAGAAGTCAGCAGGAAGCGCAGCGCGGTAGCGAGTGTCACTAGTGCGGAGGTGCGTGATGAGATCAGCGACAGTGGGAAAGGCGGCAAGGTCAGGGAAGAGGAAGGGGAGCATGAGGCGGCTCAGTGCAGCAGTGGCAGGGGAGGAGTAGCGCGCAACTACAGCGTCGTACAAGGTCTGAGCACTCTTGTACTGGCTAAAGTGCGCGCGCTCAGCTGTAGGCAGGTGGCGACGCACAGCAAGACGTGCAGCAGCATCGCGCGTGGCCCACTGAGAGCGAACAGTAGCGTCAGCATCAGCAGCAGGGGCAGGGACGGCGCCAGAGGTGAGGTCAAAGAGAGACAGACCGTCGGCCCTGTCGCACTGTAAAAACAGCTGCAGGTCGTCGAGCCAGACCTCAAAGTCAATGGCTCGACCCTCAGCGTCAAAAGCGAGGACACTGGGTGTAGCCATGACGACGACAGTAGAGCAGTGCAAGCAGTAGGGGAAGGGTACGCAGTGACAGCAGTGCAGTGCTCACCGGGCAGGGCAGGTCGGGCGGCTCGGGAGGAAGGTCGCCTGGCGAAACGGCCGCTAGGCTGCTGGGCGGCTCGGCTCCCGGGCGGCTCGGCTGCTGTTGGGCGGCTCGGCTGCTGCTGGGGCGGCTCGGCGGCTGCTGGGCGGCTCAGCGGCTCCGGGCGGCGCGGCTGCTGCTGGGCGGCTCGGCGGCTCCGGGCGGCTCGGCTGCTGCTGGGCGGCTCGGCGGCTCTTGGGCGGCTCGGCTGCTCCGGGCGGCTCGGCTGCTGCAGGTGGGCGGCTCGGCTGCTGCAGTCGTGCGGCGCGAGAGCAAGGGGCGGCGGGGCCGTTAGTGCTGGGGCGGCGGGGCCGCGAGACCAGGGGCGGCGGGGCCGCGTAACAGGGGCGGCGGGGCCGGGAGCGCTGGGGCGGCGGGGCCACGAGATCAGGGGCGGCGGGGCCGTGAGCGCTGGGGCGGCGGGGCCGCGTATCAGGGGCGGCGGGGCCAGGTGCTGGGGCGGCGGGGCCGCGTATCAGGGGCGGCGAGGCCAGGAGCGTTGGGGTGGCGGGGCCGCGAGATCAGGGACGGCGGGGGTCGCGAGTGCTTGGGCGGCGGGGCCGCGTATCAGGGGCGGCGGGGCCGGGAGCGCTCGGGCGGCGGGGCCGCGAGATCAGGGACGGCGGGGGCCGCGAGCGCTTGGGCGGCGGGGCCGCGAGAGAAGAGGCGGCGGGGCCGCGTTCACTGGGTGGCGGGGCCGCGAGGGTAAGGCCGGCCGCTAGGGCGGCTCGGGGAAGGAGTGGCCCGAGGCGCGACTCGGGATGAGTGCGCTTCGGGCAGGAAAAAAAAAATTCGAGTCGTGGGCCCTAGGCACAGTTCCCACAGGGGAACCTGCTCTATACCATGTGGAAAACTGAACGAGAATGAATGAACTATGAATGAAGTGAGTACAAATATGAAACCCTAATTGGGTTGTACCCCCTATGGGATATCCCACTATAGCCTACACAAATAAGTAAGCTATAATGTTCTGACATCGTATCCGTTTCCAAATGGATATATTTTTTTCTTATGCGTTTCCGATCGGGTATGTGATATGTATCACCCATAATATATTATGTTTTGTTACGTACTTACGATTTGATACGCCCAAACATAATTCCAGAAGAAGGCAACGCGCACGTTGTAGTAGACGGCGGTCATAACCCTCAATACAGAAAATGAGCAAAAAACTGGTTTGTTTTTAGTAATTTTAGTTTACTCATGGTTCGGATTGTTCGCCGAGTCGTTTGGTCAGCTCTGGGTTGAAATCCTACGGTCGAGATTTTCCGGCCCTACTTAGATCACCCCTCTGGCACTGTTTGGCCCTAATATGATCTTTTCCCGAATTCATATTGATAGTTACGCTGAAGTAGTTTCGAGAGTGCGGAGATGTGCGGCACAGATTAGATTTCCTTTTTGATATAGAAGTGAAACGACGCAGTTCGGCAGCCACGGAAGAAGTACGTAAATTTTTGTTTCTCTCATCTTCTATGAAGCTTTTATTCGCATTATCGAGGGCTGTACAGTGCGGGTTGTAGGGTTAACATTTCGGAGATCGAAGCGCAGGTGTTTATCAGCAGCGACGTGATCACTTCCAAAATCTGATTCCGCGCCGTCTTCTGTCATTATTCTCCCCCCTTGGCGGAAAGCTTCCGCCCTAGTGAGACAGTAGAAGTCTCACAAAACAAGAACCAACTTTTCGATTCCACCTGGGTTCACTGTTCACGGGACAGCATTGCACCCTACGAAGGAAAGTGCTACTCCATAAAAATATATTTTTTTTTTTCCTTCTCGGCGAACCCTTTTGTTGCCGCTACAGTGCAAAGGATGAAGCGAATTTGAGGCCAAATGTGCCTCTCTCCTGCGGCGATTTTTCATACCTCCCCCCTCCATCCTCCGCCAGCTCGCAGATGGCGCAGGTTATCCGCAATTCGCGGAATACAGGGTAACGAATGTTGACCTTGGGTTGACGCCCGCCTTACCTTCCACACATCTTCCCAACATTTTTTCCCCCTGGCTGCCGAACTGGACCGCATTCAGAGTTACGCTAAAGTAGCTTTGACATCTTGAGATGTGCGGCACAGATTCGTCGTCAAATTTCCCCGATGTGTCCCGAGCCGGAAAGCAGCTTCAGTGCAGGTTTGCCAGGGGTAGGTCTGTTCAAACCAATTGACGGTACACTTCACAGAGCTCCTTCAAACCTGCTTTGCCGTAAGTTTGAAAAGGGTGTTTAGTTTTATTGGTAGGCCTAATGTAGCTTTCTTTCTTTTGAGGTACTTTTATCCCAACTTGCGCACACTTTCTGCTTATCCACTTCTGAGGTGGAAGAGTTTTTGTGCTAAAACAGAATTCGGCTTCTCCGTACATCACGCAAGCACTGTTTTCATCGGCTGTCTTCTGCCAGCAAGCACAAAACTAAACTCTCTCGGATGGCAAGCTTTCAAGGGCATCACCCCTAAACACCACGCGACAAGGTGTTTAGGGTTGATGCCCTTCATTAACATGCCAGCCAAGAGGGATTTAGTGTTGGCATCAACCCTAAAAACTTAGTCGCAAGGTGTTTCGGGTTGATGCCCCTTATCATTTGCCAGCCGAGAGGGATTTAGTTTAGTCCGGATAAAAAAACAAAACATTGTCGCGCACCTTTTGCCTGAGTAGCAACAGAGACGGCTTCCGAGGTGACACGTGGTTAAAGTCTTCTGTGTGGGCCGTGATGCCTAGGAAACTGTGTGCAGGTAGTGACGAAGGTACCTACAAAGCGCAGGTTCGAAAGTCTTTCTTCCGCAGTAACTAAAAACCTGTTTGAAAAGTTCGATTTTTTGGGATGATGGCATGTTGTTGCCAGGCTGGCATGTCCTGCGCGACATGGGACTCAACGGCTCCGCACCACTGGGTCACAGGGGCTGTCACTCGCCCAGAAAGCTAGACTCGGAGAGTCGCCCAGGTCATGCCAGTCGCCAGAGGCCGCCGGGCGACTGGCAGTCGACGGCGATGGCGAAAAATCGTGGGATATATTCCACGCTCAGCCTGACTGAGTTCCTAGGAGAGCCTTCCGTCCAACCTCCGAGGAGCCTCCAAGTACTGCTAGCAGCAGCACGGCAGGGCCCAAGCCATAGCCTCCTTCCTGAGGAAGCGCCGGTACCGTGCCTCCTGCTGTTTGGCCCCTCTTGTCGCAGATTGTGCAGCCGCCTTACTGGCTTCTGCTCTTACAATGGCGTCTACCACCCTCGCTCCTGCTGCGCCTGCTTCTGCTGCTGCGGCTGCGGCTGCTGCCACAACCGCTGGGGCGACTGCGATGATGATCCAGCAAGGCGAGCCTTCTGGAGCAAGAAAGCTCTCGGGCTACCTCCGAAAGGTGGGGGGGAATCCAAGCTGGTCTGGGAAATACCAGGGGCCACGTGTTCAGTCCTCGCCAGTGTATTCTCTAGTAACAGGGCCTGATTCTTCGCCACTTCGCGGACTTGAATGTCGCGCGCGCACCAAGAGCTTCGATAGAGATAGCACTGCTGCTACTGCTGCTGCTGCCACATCCGCGGGGGCTACTGCGGTGCTCGAGCAGGAGGTGCTTTTTGAGACGTCCCAAAAGGTGCTCCAGCAGCAGGACGTGCCGCGGCAGCAGCAGCAGGAGGAGGGGCGGGCGTGCGGGGTGGGCATCCTGCCGTTCCTAGAGGGAAAGCACGTGCTCATCACGGGCGCGACGGGCTTCATTGGGAAAGGTGCGGCTTCTGGTGGTCACGGTGTGGTCACGGGCTTCATTGGGGTGCTTGCTCGTGGTAGGTGTCCACACGGCGATACTCCGTTTTGGTCCTTGGAACCTCTTTTCTCTTTCCCCCCCTTCTCTCCCCACGTCTTCTCGGCCTTTCCCCCGACAGTATTGGGGGGTAATTTTGAGAATTCTCTAACATACGTCCTCTCTCTTTCCCCCCCTTCTCTCCCCACGTCTTCCCTTCCCCACGTCTTCCCTTCCCCCCGGCAGTGTTGGTGGAGAAGATACTGCGCGAGCAGCCGCGCGTGGGGCAGCTGTATCTTCTCATCCAACCCACAGCCCGCGCCACCGCAGCGCATCGCCTCACGCAACAGGTGCGTGCGCTGCTTGCTGCTTGCCGTGCTCTCAGGTTGGTTGCTGTTCCCGCCTTGCTGTTCCCTACCCCCGCGCCCCCACAACTAGAGCCCATTCCCTCGCCCCTGTTTCCCGCATCTGCGGCGGCAGCACACAACATATCCCTCCCTCTCCTCCTGCATTCCCCCTACCCAGGTCGTCCCGTCGCCCGTGTTCTCGCTGCTGCGCGAGCGGCATGGGGAGGGGTACGGGGCGTTCATGGCGGGCAAGCTGACGGCCGTGCAGGGCAACGTGGGGGAGGACGGGCTGGGACTGGCTGCCCACGCCGCTGCTGCTCTGCATGACTCGGTCGATCTGATCTTCAACTTCGCCGCCACCGTTGACTTTGAAGCCGAGTATGTATGTGCCGCGCATATGCATGTGCATCTGCATCCCATTCAATGGAAGCTCGTTTCAAGGCTGCGCGTTGAATACAGCCTTGATTCTGCATGTTGACAGCTGCGCGTGTAACCAGATGACTGCTGCGTCGACTCGACCCAAAAGCTTGTTAGAAGGCCATTGACTTGTCAGTGAGCGCGCGATCTCTGATGGGTTGGGTGATGAGCTGCTATCATCCGGAAAATGTATGTTGATCATCCAAACCATGTGTTGCATCACGTCGCGTCAGGAGTGTCGCATCCCAATGCCCTGTAAATTTGCTGTCCTCTTGAACCTGCCACGTGTCCTGTTCGACCTGCCACGTGTCCTGTTCAACCTGCCACGTGTCCTTCTGCGTGTCAGGTATGACGTGGCACTCAATATCAACACCATGGGCCCGCGGCGGGTGCTAGCCTTCGCCAAGAAGTGCCGGAGGCTTCAATTGCTGGTGCACGTGTCCACTGGTGAGCCGCATTTGCATTCGCATCTGCATCTCCGACCGGCTCACATGTACCTCTCTGGCTCGCATGTGCATCTCTGACTGAATCGGTGTCATGCAGTGTCAGTGTGTATGTCACTGTAACATTGTTGCACACTGCCACAAGTACCGCCCGCCCTCTCTCTCCTCTCCCTCTCGCCCTCCTCCTTTAATTCCCCTCGCAGCCTATGTGAACGGGCAGCGCGAGGGGAGATGCATGGAGCGCCCCTTCTCTCCGGGCGACAGCATTGCTGCTGAGATGCTCGCCTGCTCTCCCACCCCCTCCGCCACCACTGCTGTCGCTGCTGCTGCTGCTGCTGTTGCTGCTACTTCCCCTGCTGCTGCTGCTGCTGCTTCTTCTGCTGCAGCTGCTGATTTTGCTGCTGCTGCTGCTGCTGCTGCTACGGCTGCCACCACTGCTGCTGCCGCTGCTGCCACGTCCCCTGCGGCGACCTCGCAAGTCCCTGTGCTGGACCTGGATGAGGAGGTCGCACTGGCGTTGAGGGAGCGAGCGGCGGTGGAGGCAGGGGCCAAGGCGAGAGGGGCGAGTGCAGAGGAAGTGGCAGCGGCGGTGGAGGCGCACATGTCCGCCCTGGGTGCCGACAGGTGGGTGGGGGTGTGTGCGCTTTTGAGAATTCTCATAAGTGACTTACAGTGAGGGAAGTGTTGGGTGCGCCTGGTCCTTGCACACTTTCACTTCCCTTCCATTCTCGTCCCTGTTCCATACCGTGCTGCTCCATCTCTCTCCTCACCTTCCGGCTCTTACTTGCACCTCTTTCCCCTTCTCCGCCTGCTTTCGTCCCTGCTTTTCCTCCTCTGCTCCCCCCTCCCCCTACCCCAGGGCGCGTACCTTTGGGTGGCAGGACGCGTACACGCTGTGCAAGGCAATGGGGGAGATGGCGCTGGTGGAGCAGCAAGAGGGGGCGGAAGGGGAGGGGGAGGTGGGGGGGAAGGCTGGGGGAGAAGCGCGTGTGCCGGTGGTGGTGGTGCGGCCCAGCATAGTGGAGAGTGCACTACACGAGCCCATGCCTGGATGGATCGAAGGCTTTCGGTGAGTGAGGGTGCCATGCCACGAGCCCATGACACGAGCCCATGCCACGAGCCCATGCCACGAGCCCATGCCATGCCACCACATTGTGTGTCAGTCCTCACCTCGCGCTGTCTGCTCGCTTGCGTCAGGCACATCCCCCAAGCATTCCGTTGTACCTTTCCCCCTCACTCACTCTGGTCCTTTCCTTGGCACCGGCCCTTCTCACTTGTGCCTTTTGTGTTGGTGTTGTGCAATCATTTATGTGCCTTTTGAGGTGCCTCACAAGTCTTGTGCAAGCACCAGTGTGTGTGCCACATGCCATTGTCTCTCATGGCAAGCAGCAAGCTTTTCACTTGAAACACTCCCACTTGTCTTCTCCCTTCCGTTGCGCCTCCCCGTCTCACGCTCTTATCACACTCCTCCCAATCTTCACACTCTCGTCTGTTGCGTGGTGCCAATCACAACCGGCCCACAATACCAGGGTGGCGGATCCAGTGCTGATGGCGTTTGCCAAGGGGGAGATAATGGGCTTCCACGCTCCGCCACACGGCATCTGCGACATTGTCAGTCACACCACCGCCTTGCCTCGCCTCGCCTCCTCCCTTCCACCGCCTCGCCTCGCCTCCTCCCTTCCACCTCCTCGCTCGTCCCTCCCCGTGGCTTATTGCATTCTTAACAAATCTTGTTGCCATTTCTTACCTTTTCCCCTTCTTATCCCCCCTTTCTTCTCCTTCCCCCTCCCCCTCCCCCGCAACACCTTCCCCCGTCCCCCTCCTCCTGGCCCCCTCTTTTAGATCTGTTGCATTGTTAGCCCGTCTTACACTTCCTCTTCCCCTCTTGATTCTCTATATTCTGTCTGATCTGCCTATGAACCACATGCCACATGTGTGGGCAGCAGCAAGCAAACCCTCTCTACTGCTGCTTTCTGTTTGTCCCGACCCGACTGTTTCCCACATTCAGATTCCAGTGGACCTACTAGCCAACGCTATCCTTGCCATTGCTGCCAGCAATGCAAAGCCACCACGGAGTGCCATTCGACCCACTTCCAAGCACCATCTGCCCCCTGTCTACCATGTGACGTCTTCGGATGCTAACCCGCTGTGCTTCAACGAACTGTTTGCTGCCACCACCAAGCATTTTGCTGCCAATCCCATGAAGCGGAAGGATGGGACTGCAATCTCTGTGTCCCGTATGATAGCCTTTCCATGGCCGGTGCTCTTCATGGCTGCTATTTGGTTTCAGTATGAACTGCCCAGGCTTGTGAGTAACGTCTCCTCTTGCCCATCCTTGGTTTTTTTTGTATTGGCCCTTTTTTCCCCTCCTCACCTCACTCAATCTTCCTACCTTTGCACAATTGTGTTGCAGTTGGTGACACTTGACCCTAGAAATGGACCAGCACAGAAGCAGCGACAGGCTGCAAAACTGACCAAGAGGCACAATCAATACAGGCGCTTAGCTAAGCTGTACATGCCTTACTGCTTCGGGAAGGCACTGTAAGTTATAATCCTTGTTACAGCACAATCAATCCCCGCATGCACAATCACAGTATTTGTCGATCTCGTGTTTTGCCTCTTTGCAAGTCTGTGTTTCTCTTGGCCAACCGTTGCCTCTGCATGCAGATTTGGCTCCAGCACATGGAAAACCTGTTCTCTTTTGAGTCGACTCAAAAGCACGCATGCACAATCAATCACAGCATTTGCTGACCTCATGTGTTGCCTTGCCTCTGCATGCAGGTTTGACTCCAGCAACATGGAACACCTGTTCTCTGCAATGTCACCTGAAGAGCAGCACAGGTTCAATTTCAACGTTCGTAACATCAACTGGAACCACTACCTGTGCCATGTTCACTTCCCTGGCTTGCGCAAGTTCGTTCTGAAGGAAAAGGCCCTTAAATAAGAGGCAGGCTAATGTGGTTCAGCAGGAGTATTTTGAGACCACGCTCTTCTCTGAATGAGACTGCTCAGCACAGTCTAGAAGCCCCCCTGTGAATATATATATTTATATATTTATGTTATCTCTCAAGCTACTAAGCTACCTACTATATTTATGGATAGTCTACCTGAACCTGAACGGTTTTCCATCGTCAAACTGCCCATATTCAGAGTAAGGATGTCATACATTTGTACACACCAAAGGAGGTTCGGTTAAGGTTAAGGTTATATATTGATCGTAATCAATGTACAAATAATAATACCATAGAGCAGTCTAGAAACATGGCCGAGGTGGCCAGCATCCTAAAGGAGCACGTGGAACACACGTTATTCCTTTGTCCTAACGGACAACCGCCAGCAGACTGAGGAGACGCTCTATGCGGTAGCTGCCTACGGGGGTCGAAAAGGGTTGCCCAGGAGCCATGAGAATCTGAGGTCGGGGTGAATGGAGGGTGTGCCGCTCCTGTCGAAGAGGAGGAAGCGGAGTTTCTGTGCTTGCTTTATGCTGGAGAGTGTGCGTTGTCGCTTCTTGGTAGATTGGCGTTTGCTTCTCCACATATAGATCTTGAAGGCGATAAGGAATTGGGCTAAAATCAGTTGCAGTATCTCAAAGCTCGAGGAGGAGGAGTTGTGATATCTGTGGGCGCTGCGTGCATTCCACAGCGTCTTAACTGCAGCTCCCACAAGTAGGCTCCATGGGGGGGACTGTCCCACTCGTGACTGTATCGGGAAGAAAATGTGCTCGGCGGTGGTGTTTTGTCCAAGGTGGCGGTCAGCGACAGTTCGGAGGGCCGAGATGACATTTCCGGCGGAGGAGCATTCGAAGAAGATATGCGGCAATGTCTCGACGACAGCAGCTGGGCAACGAGAACAGATCCCACGATCGTCAAAGTATTGGAAACGTGACCCTGAGGGGAGGGTGAGCGTGTAAAGTCTGAAAATGATGTCCCGCTGGCGGCTCGGCTGGTCCTTGAGAAATAAGTCCTTAAGGCCAGGGAGAGGAGGAGGAGGAAGGGTGAGGTCGCGGGTCCATCGGAGGTGATGAGTTAGCAGTTGTGCTGAGTAGAGGAGACGGCGGATGTCGGCGATGCTGGGGGTGCCGTCCTGTAGAAGGTCTACCCTAGCTCCTAGCCCTGCCCCTATGTGAAGTGGCCCTGCGAGCCACCACTCCCTGACGTGCACCTCCACGAGGTCTTGTAATCGGAAGAGTCCGGTGGCAGCTAGGTCGCGGGCGATACGCTTGTTTGGCGAGACATTGTGGACAGTAGCCGAGACGGAGGAGGGGGGGAACGAAGGCGACAACTTGGAGGGCGAGATGAGAGATGGAATAGTGGTCGTCCGAAGGCATAAACCAGTCTCCTGGAGAGGCAGAAGAGGCGTGTGGGGTTCGGAGGGCGGCCCACCAGAGAGGTTTAATAGCCTTGACAAGGTCTGGGAGGATGCGTGCTGCGTCTTCTTGGAATTCCTCCGGGACTAGGGAGCAGAATTTTTCTACAGAGATGGGGCCGACATGAAAGTTGGTGATCCGGACAATGTGTCCGATACGAAACTGCCCTGTAAGGAGGAAGCGTTCGTGTTGGCTGGTGCCAGAAGGCCGGTTGTCGGGTTTGAGGAGTACGCGGTTGAAAGCGATAGGTTCGGTGAGGATGCATTGCATTCGTAAAGGGGGGCCATGAATGACCAGGGGAAGGGAGAGGAGGGTTTTTAGTTCGTCCAGCGCCCGGGGGGGGATGAATGTTGGGAGATAGTGTCGTTTGAGGATGGCTTCGTGGGAGAGTAGACCGTGTAACCCGAAAGGGAACGGGGTCAGGGTACGTGCTACTTCCTCAGAGGGGGTTGGTCCGAATCTGCGCAGGGCGCGCTGAATAGCAAGAGCTTTGATTTGTGTTGACGGGGCAATCGCCCCGACCCCGCCGTCTTGCGGGGAGTTGTACAGGAGGGCTTTGGAAATGAGGCGTTGTGCGAGGCCGTCTTGTTTGTGTTTCGAGGACGAAAGAAAGTTCCCAGCTGACACATCCATTGGTTTGATTATGTCTGGTGGGGCGGGTTGAAAGTGTCCGGGAAATGAGATGACAGAGTTCAGAAAGATTGAGGAAAGGGATTTGCGGCACGTAACTGTGGCGTGTAAGGCTGCCAGGAACTTGGCGGTGCATTGTATGCGGGCGAGAGCCTTGTTCCAGGTGGTGGAGCCTGGGTGTAGACGCTCGACGTAAATTTCGAGGATGCGTTCTGCCTCATTGGGAGCGCAGATGGGTATAATCCCTGCGTGCACGAGGTCAGCAGGGGGGATATTGAATGGAATTATGGAGCATTTGTTCCAGTTGGGGACCTCCCCGGAGACCGATCCAAAGATGCCAAGCAGCACTACAACATGTCCGAGCTCTGTGTCTGAGGTGAGGAAAAGGGTGACGTCATCCGCGTAGCACGCCATGAGGCGGCGTTGTGTGGAGGACAGGGCGAAACCGGGAAGGAATAGGGACATGTAGTGCTGAAAGATCTCCATGACACAAACGAAGAGCAAGGGAGCCAGTGGGCAGCCCTGTCGAACACCAGTGCGGACGGGAAAGGTGGGGCCGAGCATGTTGTTGACCGAGATGCGTGTATGCGTGTCGGAGTGCATTAGTCGGACCCAGTGGATAAAAGGTGCGGAAAGCCCCAGGACTGATAAGGCTTGGAGGAGGAAAGGCCTATCAACGAGGTCGTAGGCTTTGCGAAAGTCCACCGTAAGAGCGAGCAGGGGGGACGAAGAGAAGGCCGCCCAGTCCATGATATTAAGGGTATCGTTAATCGTGTCTCCTATTTTTCTGTGTTTGATGAAAGCAGTTTGGGATGGATGGATGAGCTGGGGGAGGTCGAGCTGGAGGCGGTTAGCGAGGCATAGCGCGAGTACCTTGTAGTCAGCGTTCATTAGGGTGATGGGGCGAAGATTTTCCACTAGCGATGAGTCCCCCCTCTTGGGGATAAGGACCGTTCGTCCGATCAGCATGGATGGAGGGAGGCAGGAGAGTGGCTCTGGAGGTGAGAGTAGGGAGTGGAAGGCCGGTGCGAAACGCGGGGAAAATTGTCGAAAGAGCTCCCCGGGGAGGCCATCTTGGCCAGGGGTTTTTCCTCGTGAAAGAGAGAGGGGTGCTTTTCCGATTTTTGCTAGTGAGAGGGGGGCGCTGAGTCGAAGGAATAAGGGGTTTGGGATGGATGAGGGGGGAATGTGTTGCCAGAAAGATGGGTTGGGGGTGACGGGGTTGTTCCCGCTGTAGAGTGTCCGGAAGAAGCTAGAGCATATGTTGGTCATGGTGGACAGGTACGAGGTCGTCTGTCCGTTAGGTAGGGTCAGGGAGTTGATGATCGAGCCTTTGATTCGCGAATTGAGTCCAGAAAGGAGGGAGGAGACACCCATTTCTCTGTGTCCTTCCACTTTCAGCTTTGCCTTGAGTGCAATCTCGGAGGCTTTCGAGGCTTCGTATCTGGCCAGTTGGAGCCGTGCTTGGCTTAGTCGAGCTGATTCGTTCTGGTTCAAGGGCGTGTATGCTGCTTGCGACTGTAGGGAGCCAATAGTGCGCTCCAGATGCGTGACCGTGCCGTCGACACGCCGTCTTTCGAGGTTGGAGAATCTTTTGAAGTTAAGGGTGAGGTCCAGCTTCCATCTGTCCCAAGATTCCAGGGAAGGGGAGGAGGGGAAGGCAGCGAGGGCGGCGTCGATGATGTGTGCGGCGCGGGGTCTCACGAGTAGATGTTGGCGAAGTCGCCAGGGCCGGGGGGCGACAATGGGGTTAACGAACCAGAGCGAGCACAGAGGGGCGTACAGGTGATCCGTAATAGCCTCTCGGGTTTGTATGTACGGGCTGGCAGCAAGACGGGTAAGGAAGGCTCGGGAGATGTAGATTCTGTCGAGACGGGAAGATGTGGGCGGAGACACTGAGTTGAGGCGCTGCCTGCCATAGAAGGAGAAGACGTTGGCAGGTGTGGGGAAGAGTTCACGGAATGTATCGACCATCGAGTGATTGTCCATGAGTTAAGAGAAAGAAGCTCCTTCACGACATTCGTAATCCTTCAGAGGACAGTTTCTGTCAATAGGAAGTGTGACCGAGTTAAAGTCTCCGGCGAGCATGGTCGCGGATGCAGCGGTTGGGGTTTCCAGTGCCGGAACAAGCGTGGTGGACCACCAGATTCGACGTTCGTATAATTGTGTGGGCGCATATAAGGCAATCAGACGGATTTGATCACGGAGAAAGTTAAGGTGTACCGTGACAAGCCTGCCATCTGCAGAGGGGATCAGGGAGGAAAGCGAGATGGCCCTGTTGAAGGAGAGGATGGAGACTCCACCAATGAGGGTGGGCCGCCCGGTAGCATTGTCGGTCGAGAGCAGTGCCGGGGCGTGGGCAGAAGCGTGGGGCCGAAATTTCAAATCGAGGTTGGGGATTCTAAGGATAAGACGGGTGTCAATGAGGATGACCAGGTCGGTGGGGGCAGGAAGGCGCGAGAGCCAGGACTTGAGCTCATCCATTTTGCGGGTTTCGTTGATTCCATTCACATTGATGCAGAGGATGCGGAGGTGTGTTAACATGGTAACGACGTGAAGGCCACCGCACGGGAGAGCGTGCGTATCCACGGCCCGGGACATGTCAGGGGTTGACGCGGGGGCGAGTGGGGTGAGGGGGGGGAGGTGAAAAGTGGAGGTGTACTTCCACGCACGCGGGAGGCCGTTGGGGAGGGAGTTCCCATGGAGACTTGGCGAACTAGCATGAGGGAGGGGGATCGTACACGTATGTCGACGTCACGAGAAGGGAGGAGCGGCAGATGCTGAGTATGGGGTGCAGGAGATTTTGAGGGTGTGAGGTCTGCGGAAATGTGGGCATCGATCTTCTCCGAGCCACATGTGTCCTGATCGTCCTCAGGATCCTTATTAGGCGGGGTAGAAACGTTTTTGAAAGTTCTCAACACAATATGCTTGATTTGAGTGCGCTAAAAGATCCATATTAGGGCGGGGTGCATCATGCTGAAATTGCATGAAATTGCATGATCGCGATATTAGAACCGCAACCCTGTGGAATCTGGTCGGGGTCCCCTGCGACCCAATGGCACCCCCCTATGATGCACCACCTGCAGTTTTGCAGTCCCGAACCCCAACCACCAATGAGACGCGGTCAAGGCGTCGCATGTACATTTGGTTTCAGCGTCCATTCCGGAACCGTTTCGTATTTACCTCGCTCTAGGTTCGTTTTGTTGTTCGGCGACGATATTTTTATCGCGAGAAGGATCGGTGGTGCACGAGGTGCACCTCCAACCCTTGATCGCGTGGGATCGCAGGCATTGAGATCCAGCGTGATCGAGGGTGGTTGGGTGGCAGTTTTCGCGATCCCCCAAGTTCGTGGTGCAGCAATGCTACAATTGTTACTGTGCGCAAAAGACAAAACACTGTAGTGAGGATCGCTTGAGATCGCGACCCTGCAAAACAGCATGATGCACCCCGCCCTTAGAAGACCTATTGCCCTAAGTGACTTCTCTGACTGTTCGCCAAGATTAACGAAACAGTGAAACAGAACATCACGAATTACTGTACACCCCAGTATCCCCAACCGGATAGATGTCTCAAATGTGGCCCGTCCTAAAAACCAGTGTTCACGGCCTGAGAAATCCCTTTTTCTTCCTGCAGCCATACGAAAGCAGCTGGTATTTTTTTTTGCAGACCGTGGATCGCCCAGGAGAAATCACTGTTGAAAACACTGGAACAGTGGTCGTTGTGGGGCATAATTGCGTGATTGTCGCCGGCGACTACGCCGGCGCAGCATTTCCGATCCGTGCCTGGGTTCGGAACCTAGGCAGGCGACCCGAGCGACTTCAGTTAGTTGCCTGTCGAACAGGGCCTGCGTTTCTGTGACCAGCCCCCTTTCCCGCGTGCTGTCTTTAGATAGAACAGCCCGCATTGGCTTGGCATGTCACGGCACGCCCCATCGCCCGCGATTCACGCTGGTACGCCGTCGCGCGTTGCTGTGGGGATGGGCGGGCTGACACGGCTACAGCCCCCCCGTGACTTGCGGCTGCAGCGTGGATCGCGAGGTCTGCGCTCCGCGAGATATGCGGAGCTTGCCACGTCGTTCTTGCCACGTCAGCTCGCTACACCACTTAGGTGCGTGGATTCCGGCCACAGCCCTCCGTGCGTTCCCGACACTTCAGCGATATTCTTGCGCCACGTCATCTCCACGTCATCCCACCATGCCTGCGCCATGTTTCCGCGTGGTCTCCGCCAGGCGCCTCCCTGTCCCCCTACAGCGCGCGCATTCGTCGCCTTCGGGGGAGCGTTCCTCCGCACGCGCGTGCTCACGGACGGCATGGAACGTCAGCAGGCAGGCGGACAGACGGATGAGCGTCGCATGCCGTGCAGCAGAGAGCGGTGACGTGGCACCTGCTGATTGGGTGAACACGGCAGGGACGCACAAGCGGCCCCAGCAGGTGTTCTACTCCAAAAAGGTGCGCCACGGGCCTTCGAATAGGGTTAAAAGAGGACGTGGGCGGGGGGCGAAGGGAGGAGGTGGGATGGTGAGGGCGGAGCAGTGAGGCGACGTGAAGAAGATGCATGGAATGAAGGGCGGCTTTTGAGCGGATCCACAAGTCTCCAACGGTTCGAGTGGAGACGGGGAGTGCATTTCCGCACCTGTCTTTATGCACATCATCCCACGCACGTACATGGGTGCACTGGTGTCTGCCAATGGCCAATCGTGACGTGCATGCACTACTGCACGCCTGCCCTCTCGCGCTGAACACCACACAGCGTTCTGTTGCTGCGTGCCATCCATTGCCTTGTTGTGCCGTGTGACGTGACGTGGCGTGGCGTGGGTATGGCATGGCATTGACGTGGCATGACGTTAAATGGGCATTACGTGACTCGCAGGGTGAGAAATTTCTGTTACAAACGGGCGAGAGGATGGAGCTGATGGAGTTACCCGAGGGTACAAGAGTGGTGTACCCTGGACTGTGCAAGGATGGCGAATCCAACCCCAACAAGGCCAGTGCCACACCACGCCTCACGCATTGCACTCCCTCCCTCTCGTGCACCCGCACACACACACACAACATGCATCCTGCAATGGGTTCCTCGCAATTTGTTTCCGATCGAGTTGTCACTCGCTCATGGGAGTCACTTTTGAGATTTCTCCAAACGGATCCACTTGTCCTGCTCCTGCAGCTCGCTGGAATGTCTGATCATGCGCTGTGCTCTGCTGTCCCTCTATCCACCTGCCACGTCTCACATCCGCTCTAATCGCTTCCTGCCGCATGCCTGCCGCCTTCCCAACCGCCCCTGCTTCGCCCCTCCCCATCTCTTCTCCTTTGCTGGCCTTCCAACTCTGCCCCCCTCCTTTCCCCCTTTTCTCCCCACTTCCCCCTTCTTTGTCACGTGCGCACATGGGCATGCACGGCCACGTGCACGTCAGAGCAGATGCGAGCCATGATACGGCACGCTCTGGACAACCCTGTGGGGCAGCCGCCGCTAAAGGAAAGACTTCAGCAAATCAAGCACGCCAATCCCAACCCCAAGGTGCGCTGCTGCTGCCGCCGCCGCCGCTGCTGCTGCTGCTGTTGCTGCTGCTGCTGCTGTTGCTGCTGTTGCTGCTGCTGCCGCTGCCGCTGCTGTTGCTACTGCAATCCATTGTCTCGATTGCCCTCTTTTCCAGGTGCCTTTTCCAGGTGCCTTTTCCAGGTGCCTTTTCCAGGTGCCTTTTCCAGGTGCCTTTCCCAGGTGCCTTTTCTGGCTGGCAGGGCAGCTCCGTTCTTCTTTCCACTCCCAATGGCACTCCCTAACCTCTCCATCTCCAACGCCTCCCTGCACTAGGCGCTCATGTCATGTCACCCATGCACAACGCCCCACATCCCCATCCCAACCATCCCCCACCTCCTCCACCGTCCCTCCCCTCTCTCCCGGACTCATCCTCCCCTCAACCTCCCCACACCCCCTCCCCCCTCCCCTCCCCCCCTCACCCTGGCGGTCTTAAAAATACACTCATTTCAAGTGGCTAATCCTTCCCTCAACCTCCCCACCCCCCCCTCCCCCACTCTCACCCCTTGGATCTTGGGTTGCCCCCTTGGATCTTGGGTCGCCCCCTTGGGTCGCCACCTTGGGTCGCCCCCTTGGGTCGCCCCCTTGGATCTTGGGTCGCCCCCTTGGATCTTGGGTCGCCCCCTTGGATCTTGGGTCGCCCCCTTGGATCTTGGGTCGCCCCCTTGGATCTTGGGCAGATCCTGATGGCGTTTGACGATGTGAGCGTGCCGCTGCCGCCCATGCGCCGCCCGGACTTACGGCAACTGATCTTGGAGGAGGCGGAGAGGGACTGCGTGGCGGCGGGCATCACAGACATCCGCTTCGTGTGCTCCATCGCTCTGCACCGCTTCGTTCGCCCGGACGAGTTCCGGCACATCTGCGGGGGGTACCTGTACGGCAAGTACTACCCGCAGCGCATGGGGAATTACAACGCTGTTGATATGCACGAGACTGTGGACATCGGTGTCACACGGCACGGGGAGGCTGTTCAGGTGAGGGGACTTCTGAGACGTCTCAAAAGAGGAATTTAAGACATCTCATCTCAAAAGTTTCTAGACGTGTCAAAAGAGGAATGGAATTACAATGCCGTGGATATGCACGAGACTGTGGACATCGGTGTGACACCACACGGGGAGGCTGTTCAGGTGAGGGGAGATGGGGGGGGAGAGGGAGGGGGTGGTGTGCGGGAGGTGGGAGAGTGGAGGGATGGTGTGAAGGGTCGGTGTTGTGGGCTGCGAAGCTTGCATTTCCATGGCCACAGGCCCACAGCAGTTCATGCAGCGTTCTCGTCAGTACTTGTTATCCATCCGCTGCTGTTGCCGCACTCTTCTCTTTGTCCCTACCCCTGCGCTGTGCTGTGCTGTGGCATGGCACTGCGGCACGGCGGAATGACGTGGCATGGCAGATCAACCGGCACTTTGCGGAGGCGGATCTGGTGGTGTATGCGAATGTGAACTACGTGAGCATGGACGGCGGGTACAAGTCCTACGCCACTGGCCTCGTAAGCTCTTGTTGCGCTCACACCTGGCCTGGCTGAGTTGCGCTGAAAGCTGGGCGGGTGGGTTGGGCTGCTGAGCTGGGCGCATGGAGAGATGGGCCGAGTGGGAGGTGGAGGGAGTGAGGGGATGGAGAGAGGGAGGGTGGTGATGGGTATGTTCGGAGAGTCCTGGGTTGTTTTGTGGGTGTGTATTGAAAGAGCCGCTTTCGTGCACTGGCACTGTGCGTTAAGTTTGTGTTCTGTGACTTGTGCGTGTGTGGATATGTGGTTACCTGGTTTGTTTCTGTATGTGTGTGTGTGCGCGCGCGTGCCCGCGCACGTGTGTATGCGTGTGCGTGTGCATGTGTGTGTGCATTCATATGTGAACATGTGTATGCGTGCATGCAGGTGCATTACAACTGTCTGCGCCACAACCACGACTCCAACACACTGCGCAACACCAGGCATGCCTTGACCTGAAGGGGGGGGCAACACCAGGCATGCCTTGACCTGAGGGGGGGGGGCAACACCAACACCTGTGTATTGCTACAATTCAACACCAACGTCTCCCATGCCGTGTGGCTCTAGTCGGGCATTCCAGCCATGGGCAACAGCTTGCATGCTGCTGAGTCCTCATCTGTGCGCTGTGTGCACATGGCTGGCTGGCAGGTCGCTGTTTGACCCGGCGCGCAGTGCGCTGCACAGGTCGTTCCACCGCATCGGGCGCATGATGCAGAAGCACACCGACGTCTTCCATGTCGAGACTGTCGTTGACGACCAGGTGTGCCATCCCATGCCGCATGCCTGCACGCCCACTTGCTTCCATTCCCACATGCCCCCATGCCCCCATGCCCCCATGCCCCCATATCCACATGCCTGCATGCCTGGACGCCAGCATGAGCACGTGGGCGATGATGCCTACCTGCCCGTCAGCCTCCCTGCGCCATGCTCCAGCTTCCCTGCACCATGCTCCAGCTTCCCTGCACCATGCCCCAGCTTCCCTGCACCATGCTCCAGCTTCCCTGCGCCATGCTCCAGCTTCCCTGCACCATGCTCCAGCTTCCCTGCACCATGCTCCAGCTTCCCTGCACCATGCTCCAGCTTCCCTGCGCCATGCTCCAGCTTCCCTGCACCATGCTCCAGCTTCCCTGCGCCATGCTCCAGCTTCCCTGCACCATGCTCCAGCTTCCCTGCGCCATGCTCCAGCTTCCCTGCACCATGCTCCAGCTTCCCTGCACCATGCTCCAGCTTCCCTGCACCATGCTCCAGCTTCCCTGCACCCCCCCTCCCCATTCCCCCACCCTCCACCGCTCCTTGTCCCCTCCCGCTGCAGCTGTTCCCGTTCTACGTGGGCTTTGTGTCAGAGCTAGTGCGCAACATGAGCCCGCTGCAGAAGCTCTTTATGCACTCCACCATTCTGCTGCTCAAGGTGCGGCCTCCACGCTGCTGCTGCTCAAGGTGGGTCCAGGGAGTGAGAAGTGGAGAGGGGAGTTGCCACCAGCACCAGCAGTGCCACCACCGCCGCCCCTATGTTCCCGTTCTGCGCTGAGTTTGTGTCGGAGCTAGTGCGCAACAAGAGTCCGCTGCATAAGCTCTTCATGCACTCCACCATTCTGCTGCTCAAGGTGGGCCAGAGGAGGGGGGGGGGAGCGAGGATGTGAGGAAGGTACGAAAGGGGAGGAAGGTACGAAAGGGGAGGAAGGTACGAAAGGGGAGGAAGGTGAGCAAGAGGTGAGGCTTGAGCAAGAGGTGAGGCTTGAGCAAGAGGTGAGGCTTGAGCAAGAGGTGAGGCTTGAGCAAGAGGTGAGGCTTGAGCAAGAGGTGAGGCTTGAGCAAACGGAGAGCCAGCACACCTTTCCTCAGCCTGAATTTCCTTGTCTCTTCCCTTGTGTGCTTTTTTCCTCACCCCCTCCTTTCCTCGCCCCTCCCCTGTCTCTCTCGCTCTCTCCCCTGGCATGCACCAGCTGTTGCCGCTGTGGCTATGCGTCAAGGTTTTCTGGTTCATGCGAGCCCCGTTCGGCCTGCTGCAGGTACGGCAGGGCGGGGGAGGGGAGGGGAAGGGGAAGGGGAAGGGGAAGGGGAAGAGGAGGAGGGGGGGTAATCACAATTTCTCCTTGTCTCACAGCTTGGCATTCCAGTGTGGCAAAAGCTGAGTTGTTTTGCTGGCGAGCAGTGGAGCTAATGCTGTGCGGCGTCGCAATCCTAATTCGTGCGGTGCGGTGCGGTGCGGTGTGGGGCGGTGGTGCAGGTGACAGCAGGGGAGACCCAGGCGGTGCATGAGAGGACACTGGCCACCATATACCGGGACAAGGTCATGGACGTGCAAGGGCAGGTGAGCTGAGAGCAGGGGGTCCCACCCACCCAAGAGGGCCCATGACTTTGTCCCAAGAGACAGAAGCATGAAAGAGCCGAGTTGTGTTGAGCATTTTTTTTAGAGAGGGCTAGACTGACTGTAAGCAGCATGTCAAGCCTTAACGTGCTTCTGAAACACTATTCCATTTATCGTATGTTGGGCTTGGTCTGCCTTGCCGTTGACCTTCTCTTCCCATTACCATAGAGTCATAGACACCCTTGGTGTTCCATGCAGACCCTTGGTGTTCCATGCAGACCCTTCTGCATTGCCCTTACTTCCTTCTCTCCCCACCTGACCGCGTGCCCTGCTGCCCTGCTGCGCTGCCCTGCTGCCCTGCTGCGCTGCCCTGCTGCCCTGCTGCGCTGCCCTGCTGCCCCCAGGCGGACATCCTCATTCTGGCGCCCAGTGCGTTGGGGCCGTACACCAAAGACATGTTCCTCAACCCCCTCCTCGTGCGTATGAAATCAGCCGTGTTCTGAGTCGACTCACAATGACCCATGTTTTTCTAGTCGACTCAAAGCTCAGTGCGTTGAGGCCCTACACCAAAGACATGTACCTCAACCCCCTCCTCGTGCGTATACCCTTCTACACGTGCTTCACTGCACCGCACCGAACCACGTCGCACCGCAATGCACTCTCCCGGCTCAAGCGCCCTGTGCGGCTCGGATACGCTCTCTTCAGTGCGTTGATCAAGCTTCTGTGCTGCTGACCCTCGTATGAAGCTTGATCAAGGTGCTGTGGATGCATGGGCAACTGCACAGGCGCATGCCCGTGTGTGTTCACGCAACCCATTCACCCCTTGTTTTCCTTGCCATGTCTTGCTATGCCTGCGCATGCTGTGTGCTGTGCTGCTCCCATCATCCGTCCCCATCCATGCTCTTCTCATCCGTCCCCATCCATGCTCTTCTCATCCGTCCCCATCCATGCTCTTCTCATCCGTCCCCATCCATGCTCTTCTCAGTCGCTCCGCACTCTAACCGCCCCGCGTGCCCCATGGTTGTATGAACCCATGCAGGTGAACACATACGCGCTGGGATACTATTACAACATGTGAGTCGAGTTTTGAGTCGACTCAAAACTAAACACATGCGCACTGGGATACTATTACAACATGTGAGTCGAGTTTTGAGTCAACTCAAAACTAAACACATGCGCACTGGGATACTATTACAACATGTGAGTCGCACCACTGCGCACACTCATCATACCTCACGGGAGTACATGCTGTATGCTCAGCCCCATGCCTCCACACAACTGTGTTGTTACCTGCCATTGCATGCCAACTTATGGCTGCTTGTTTCACAGATATTCCCTCCACTTCTTTTCCACCTTCCTTACCCCACTAGTGCTCCTTCCCTCCCGCCCCGTGCAACTCCCCCCAATCTCCCACCCCTCCTTCTCCCCCTCCTCTCTCCCCCAGGTATGTGGACGGCGTGCCTCTACTCAAGGAGGGCGGCTGTGTGGTGAGAGACCGTGCCATGAAATCACATGCCATGCTACGCTACGTCATGCCATGATGCCATGACACGCCACGCGTACCATGTGATGACATGCCGTGCCATGCATGTTCGATTGGAGGAGCGCACTCACAGGGTGCCCATGCTCACATCACTGCACCTGCCTGCGACACCTCTCATCTGCAGACATCCGTCCTGTCCCTGCATTCATCCACTCCACTCCACTCCCCCTCACCACAGATAATGGTGAACGAGATGAACTACGAGTGGTCATCGCCGGCGCACGACGCGTACCGGCGGCTCTTTGAGGAGGTGCTGGCAGTGGCTCCAGGGCTGGACGAGTTTGAGCGCTTCCAGCAGCAGTTCGTGCAGGACGAGCACCTGAATGACATCTACCGCCAGGGCCTGGGGCCTGCTGCCGTGCACGGCTTTTACATGTACACGTGGGCCGCTCACGGCATGGATAAGGTGCGTGCTGTGGGTGTCTGGCGTGGGGTATGTATGGTTTGTGCAGGACGAGCAGCTGAATGACATCTACCGCCAGCCGCCTGGGCCTGGGGCCCGCTACCGTGCACGGGTTCTACATGTACACGTGGGCCGCTCACGGCATGGATAAGGTGCGTGCTGTGGGGGGTGTGGGGAACGTGGGTCATGGGGTGCTGGGCATGTGACCATACAGTACGATGTCTGGTGGCATTGTTGGCGCTTCTGCTCATGCTCATGCTGTCGTAGCCTCTCTTGTTCGCGCACCTTTGCCGCCCCTCTGTTTCCCCCATTCTCCCCTTCTCCCACTCCGCCTTCCCCCTTGCGCCTGGGCAGGTGGGCAAGGTGTATGTGGTGGGTGCTGTGGACCCGCGGGGGCCGGCTGTGCTGCGCTGGGAGATGGCGGACAGCATACAGGACGCAGTGGACCAGGTGATTACCCACTGGCACAAAAGGTTGACTTTTGAGTCAACTCAAAAGTCAATGAGCTGGGAGATGGGAGACAGCATATAGGACGCAGTGGACCAGGTGATTACCAACTCCTTTTGGTAAACTCCAAGCGAGAATAGGCCTATGTGTAGGAAAGGTTGACTTTTGAGTTGACTCAAAAGTCAACGTGGTGGGAGATGGCAGACAGCATATAGTGGACCAAGTGACACCACGCCCATGCACCTACCCATGCTCCTGCCCATGCTCCTGCCCATGCACCTACCCATGCTCCTGCCCATGCTCCTGCCTATGCTCCTGCCCATGCTCCTGCCCATGCTCCTGCCCATGCTCCTGCCCATGCTCCTGCCCATGCTCCTGCCCATGCTCCTGCCCATGCTCCTGCCCATGCTCCTGCCCATGCACCTACCCATGCTCCTGCCCATGCTCCTGCCCATGCTCCTGCCCATGCTCCTGCCCATGCTCCTGCCCATGCTCCTGCCCATGCTCCTGCCCATGCTCCTGCCCATGCTCCTGCCCATGCTCCTGCCCATGCACCTACCCATGCTCCTGCCCATGCTCCTGCCCATGCTCCTGCCCATGCTCCTGCCCATGCTCCTGCCCATGCTCCTGCCCATGCTCCTGCCCATGCTCCTGCCCATGCTCCTGCCCATGCTCCTGCCCATGCTCCTGCCCATGCTCCTGCCCATGCACCTACCCATGCTCCTGCCCATGCTCCTGCCCATGCTCCTGCCCATGCTCCTGCCCATGCTCCTGCCCATGCTCCTGCCCATGCTCCTGCCCATGCTCCTGCCATGCTCCTGCCATGCTCCTGCCATGCTCCTGCCCATGCTCCTGCCCATGCTCCTGCCCATGCTCCTGCCCATGCTCCTGCCCATGCTCCTGCCCATGCTCCTGCCCATGCACCTACCCATGCTCCTGCCCATGCTCCTGCCCATGCACCTACCCATGCTCCTGCTCATGCTCCTGCCCATGCTCCTGCCCATGCTCCTGCCCATGCTCCTGCCCATGCTCCTGCCCGTGCTCCTGCCCATGCTCCTGCCCATGCTCCTGCGCATGCACATACCCATATCCGTACCTGTACCCATACCCATACCCATACCCATATCCATATCCATACCCATACCCATACCCATACCCATACCCATACCCATACCCATACCCATACCCATACCCATACCCATACCCATACCCATACCCATACCCATCCCCATACCCATACCCATACCCATACCCATACCGCTGCACGTGCCTCTGCAATGTCCATCTACGCCTCATTCACACGGCGTCATCCACGCCATAAACATCATTGCCTGTCTCAACTCCCCGTTCCGTCCTCCCTGCATTGCTCTGTCCCTCTCACTCTTCCCCCAGGCGCGGCTGTTCCTGGGCAACAGCAAGGCGGAGGTGACGTATCTGAGGTGCCCGCCGGTGGGGTATGTGCGCGTGCACACGGAGGGGCAGGGGGAAGGCAGTGCTGCGGAGCAGGTGCAAGGGGAGGCAGCGCAGGCCGTGGGCAATCACCACTGATGCTGCCGTGTGGAATCTGCCTCACACTGTTGTGTCACACTGTCACGCTGCCCGCTTTTGAGGCGCCACACAAGGCACACTGTCACACTGACGCACTGCACTGCCCATCAGCCTCTCTGCAAGAGACTCAGCTGCTGCACATGCGGTGCGATTCGGTGTGGTGCGGTACGATTTCCATGCTAGTTGTGTGAAGGATTTCAAGAGTGTAACTGTGGTCCTGGAGTATGAAGGGTGCCATGTAGAAGGCGTTATATGCAGGGTATGTGTTGTTCAGCGAAAGCTTATGACCTGGATTAGCGTGGGCGCAATGATAAACTGTCAAGCTGTCTGAGAATATACGGTACGGTAACAACAGTCTGGCAGGGCAAAATACCAGTCTACAATCGTAGCACTTGGTAATCAGAGCCACTTTCCTCTTGTACCGCGCATTTTTCTGCAACCAGCTCTCGTAATTTATTTTTTTCCTTCTTCACTCTAAGGCATAAACACCCCTTGGCATACTAGGCTAGGAGCCGTTGCCCTCGTGCTCTCTCGCAAGCATGTGCAGTCAAGACCGCGCCTTCCACCTCTCCTGCCTCTTTCTCCTCTCCTTCAATCCTCTTAGCTCCATCTGCTTTGGGTCAGCACCTTGTGTATCTCTGCTTCCACAGTTCACTTCTGCTTCTGCTTTGCATTCTCACAAACAGGTTCTTCTGGAACAAGTTCTGTAAGTATACCGCAACATGAATAGGTTGTGCCTACAAGCAAGGCGAAGTCAAGGTAGCAAAACCCTGAAAGATGAATTACAATCACGCACGGTATGCCGAAAACACTCTATACAATACTGCCTCCAGCCTGGGGCTAAGGATGTGCATGCGTTTTAACATAAAGACACGTCAGGTATGCGCCCATTCCAGCAGAGAATACTTTCAAAGCCATCCCAAATCTATGCTCCTAAACCAGCCGGTCCACGCGAGACTGGGACACGAGAGAGGAGAAGGGCTGGGAGGATGGTAGAGAGGGAGACAAGACAAGGACTGCTTGAGAAGAGTGGTTGTAGAGACTACGGCGCAGCTACTGCTGAGAAACTGGCTGTTCCGGGAGGGAGAGGCGCTTAATGTCCTTCTGATGGGGGTACTTGAGGTTGGTGGCCAGCCCTGCAGCCTCGAGCAGCTTTATGATGTACCACGTCACGTCCACCTCGTGCGCGTCCAGCCCATGCCGGCACGAGTACTGGAACGCGTGGTGGTTGTTGTGCCACCCCTCGCCAAACGCCAGCAGCCCCACCCACCTGCATTGACAGATACGGTGGCATGGGAGGGAGGGAAGTGTAGCAGAGAAGAAAGGTGAGCCAACAGGAAGTAGGGAAGAGAGCGCAAGGCGACGAGCCCGTGCAACTGCTACCAGGCGTGCATGTGCCATCCAATCTGGCTCGCGACATGATGCCTTCTGAGCTTCCCACTGAGCCCAGTGGTTCTCTGCTCAATCTCACCTCACTGAACCTGACAGCTCTGATCCTCACCCAAAACTGACTAAACTACCTGCAGATAGCATGCTTCAGGCCAGGAGTGGACACACTCTGGCCAAAGACACCTGAAACACAGTCTTGGACCCATTGTGCAACCGAAGAGGCTGGCTCACATAGATCTCAAGATCTCAACCCAAGTGCCTGTGGATGTAGGTGCCACAATGTGGATGTAGGTGCCACAACAAGTTCTGACACCTACATCCACAGGCCACTTCCGAAGGGAGCGTGTGGGGGACCAAGAAGGGGGGGAAAAGGGGAGGGGAGGGGGTTGAAGGGACGGAAAGGACTTGGCAAGGGCTCACCAGTTGTTGCGTGAAAGGTCGCCGGTGTTCCAGGATTGATAGCCCCACACGTGTCCCGCTGAGTTGACTAGCCCCGTGATGTGCAGCACCACCACAGAGCGCATGCCCTGAGACAGACAGACGGACATGGAATAAACAATAGAGTGAAACGCACAGCTGTCGTTACCCCGACCGCGGCATTTTTATCATGAATTGTCTGCAGTTCGGTTTTGAGAGGCGCAGCAATGGCTGAAAGCATCCAGAATACACAGAATTGAGCGAAAGTTGCGCAAGCGAGGGAGCACGTACGAAGCCCCAGACGACCCAGGGGAAGCCTCCGAGGGCGTAGAGCAGCGCCACGGAGCCGACGGTGTGCCAGTGGTAGGTGGCCTCGATGAAATCGTAAAAGGGGTCGTTCTCCATGTCCGCGATGTTGTCGCGCACGCCCACCTGTGGTTTTACGTGGTACAGTACGGTACAGTGCAGAAAAAAGGTTGAGTTTGGTGGACAACACGCGGTAAGGAGTCAGTCCCTCACTCGTAAATGCTGTTACAAAATAACGTCCATTTTCCGTTCCAGGCTGAACTGCTTCCACATTGATCGTGCGGTAGCATGCAAAGGTGAGCTACGAGGCAGGAAAGCAGCGCACTTGACATTTATCTTACCCGCTGTTGCGTGAAGACTTCGTCGAAAACCCACCCCATGTGGCTGTGCCAGAAGCCATCGCATGGCGAGTGCGGGTCGCCGGGCGTGTCGACGAAGCGATGGTGGTAGCGGTGCGCGCTCACCCACTCCTTGGGGTGGCCCTGTAGGGCGCGACGGAGAGGAAACAGAAAAAGTGGTTGTTTGTGCGGGGAAACAGAATGCGCGTTACGGGAGAGAGTAAGTTTAAAAGAACTCACTGCGCGTCACAGGAAAAGGAAATCAGCTGAGAGAACAAGCAATCACAGCGATCGACGAGCAGGAGCAAGGAGAAGCGAGCAACGAGAAACGGCGGCGCACCTGAATGGCGAGAACCCCGAGGTAGGCGAAAGTGTACTCGAGCCACTTGGGAAGCGTGAACGAACGATGCGCCAGATTGCGGTGGTATGACAGGGTGACCCCAAACAGCCCTGAAAGGTAGAGCATCAAATGAAATGTAAAGAAGATGAGCATCAAACGCTCGATTACAATCGCTAATTCACGGTTGCGGAAGAAGAAGAAGAAGAGAAAAGAAGGTTCGGAAGCGAAGAAAAAACGCACCTGTGACGACGTAGAGGCTGAGGAAGAGGCCGAAGTTTTCCCAGGAGAAGGTGGCTGGAGCGAAGAGGCACAGGCCATGGTACAAGCTCAAGTTGACGAGGTAGTTCCAGTCCCTCGCCGTGTAGTCCCGGTTGAAGAAATACGGCCGCTTCTGCTGCACCAGCACGTCCGAGAACGGCACGTGCACCGGCTCATACGGTGGCGGATCTGTCGCCGCGGGTTGCTTGGGAGGAGGTTCCGCCGCGACGGCGCATGAGATTTGTCGCCTTTTGGACTGCAGACCGACGGTCGGAGCCGCAGCGGGTTTGAGGGATCGGATGAATGGAGTCGACAGGGCGGGCAATCTCGGGGAGGCTCGGAGTTTGGAGGATATGGCTCCGGCAGCAGCGCGCACGGGAATTCTCTGGATCTCCGACCCTCGGGTGAGGAAGGCCCCTGATGGGAGGACGGCCGCCGAAGTGGTCGCCATGGCGCCCTATGAGGTCAACTTCTGAGACGTCTCAAAAGGTGCCCTATGAGCTCAAATCCACACAGGACGCGAGAGTGATGAGCCCTGAACAAAGCTCGAAATAAGATGAATACCTGTTACTAGGAAGGTCCAGCAAGGAGGTAATAAGTATGAGGGGTGGGCTTGGGTTGCTCGTTCTCGCATGCGGGGTTTCCCCAATGGAGCTCGGCTCGGCTCGGCGGCATTCCGGCGGTTGCGCGGGGTTGACGGAGGCTTGGCTTAGAGCGTCGGAACTATCGAGAGATTACTGAGACGGGGAGCTCTTCTCAACCTTGGGATTCCATCCGAACCTGCGGATGAAACACGAGGATGCCCCACAATCGCATCAGCGACATCTGGCCGTTCCCAGTGCGGCTGGAACTTTGCCGGCTCAGCACGGACCAATGACGTTGTTCTGAACTCACATACATCTGCCTATCACCCGCGCGACGCCGTCCCTTTCATGGGGACGGGCAACCTCACGTCGTTTACTAGCCCCTGCTGCTCGGTTTGCCCTGTGGCAGATTCTTCTGTAAAACTGGAATCCAAACCTGTCAGGTGTGACGCGGTTCGCGATTTTGTGCCGGCTGGCTTGGGAAAAGGATCTAAGTGGGCTGAAAAGAGAAGACTAGCAGGGCGGATGAGCGAAGTAGTAGGCCCGAGAAACCGAACCTGGACTTTTGGAGGGAATGACAGAGCGCCCAAATTTCTCCTCTTCTAATTCGTTTGTCAGGGATTCCGAACTTCCCACATTGTATTTCTCTATAAGGAACTATACGTGTTCTCCATTGTTTTTTCTGTCGTTTACTTGTATATTTTATATTTTTATTATACAGATGGTTTCGGGTTTTCTGTTACGGAATGACCCACTTTGTTCATGGTTCTTGTTTTTTCTTCTCAAGGAGCGCGGTTCTCGGGACGTGTGCTTATTTTTTTAAACACGGTGCATCCAGTTGCTGACAAACTTCTTATCGCGTCAGTCAATGTGCTGATTGCTCCAAGACGCACTCCCACTTCTTTGGTTCCTGGCCACGTGAATTTTCGTCTGCGCGCCACGTGTTACTCCAGAGTCCAGCCAGACCACCATCATTACACTAATTTGGTGCTGTTTCGAGGGGAGAAGTACATGCCAGCTACCCTGTTTTGAGTCACACACATCGTATGTGCAGAGAGTAAAGGTCGTTAGTGGTTGTCGCTATGGCTGTCGTCGCGACCAGGGGTCTCCGCTCTCCGACCTTGCTCCTCGCGCCACGTTGCATCTCGAGAAGCGGTCCAGGTTCAGCCAATTCCGCACGCTCTCGCTGTAATGCCCGGCAAAAGTATCCGAAATTTCTCAGCATTTCCCGCTTACCCGCGCTGCGTGTCGGTCGCGTGACTGTAGCCGCCGCTACAACCTCGCCGTCCCAAGAGTCCACCGCCCCCGGTCAATCCCTCCCCGACCGCCGCGTGTCCGGCTCCAATTGGTCGCAAAACCGCGGGAGCAGTAGCAGCAGCAGCAGAACCGAAGAGATCACCAGCGTTGTACGCGATATAAACGATTCGTCACGCGGATACGACTCGTCGCTGGAGTATCTACAGGAGCAGGACTCCTTCTCGCGCTACTCCGGCTACATTGCGCGGGCCGCGGGGCCGGGGGGGGACGAGTGGGCGGAGTACGATGCGCGCGCCATGGCGGAGTACTTCCGCGCGCGCCCGCTGCTGGTGGCGCGGCGGCTGGCGCAGATCGGCGCGGTGATGGGCGGGTGGGCGGGGAAGCGGTGGGCGGACGCGAAGCTGGGGCGCGCGGAGGAGACCTTCCAGGAGCGCGCAGGGGAGCTGCGCCAGGCGCTCGTGCTGCTGGGGCCGGTGAGATGGGGGGGGTAAGGGGCTTTAAGTGGTGCCGCTGGTCGAGGGAAGAGGGGGCCAAGGCGCAGTTTCAGTTCTCAGGGTGTGCAATTGCAGATGGGTGTGAAAGCACAATCACACATTCATTTTCCAGGCGACATTCCGTTATTCTGGCGCCCTCCCTCCCTCCCTCCCCCCCTCCATGCCTGCCTGCCTGCCTGCCTGCGTGCCAGCATGCCTTTCTTCATCTCCCATTCAGCCATCCACCCGCCCCACTCTGTTATCACTCACTCTCACTCACTCTCTCCTACCTCCCTGCTTTTCATGTGCCGATCTCCCCTACCCGACCACCGCCACCCTCACCCCCTGTGCACCCACCCCCCAGGCCTTTGTGAAAATCGCCCAGGCTGTCTCCTCTCGCCCGGTATGTGTCCTTCTCCTGGGATGCCCATGTGCCCACGTGCCCATGCCTGCGACATGCGTCATGCCGCATGCATGTGTGATGTGTGCATGTATGCTTGCGCACACAGCATCAGCTGTTCCGTCAACTATCCATCGTTCAAGTGCCGTGCATGCCATCCATTTGTGCGTAGTCCTCCTCTTCTGAGCATGCCTTGTGCCATGCCATGTGTCATGCATGCCAGGTGTCATGTCCTTCAAGGCGCCATGTCAACCCATTCCAGCATGCCACTCCCCCCCCCCCCCCCCCGCCCCAATCCCCGGCCCGCCCAACGCGTCACTGTCCCCATCCGTCTCACTCTACTCCCCTGTATGAGAACACGATCCCTCCGGACTACGTGGTCGAGCTCTCACTACTGCAGGACCGCAGAGCGCCCGTCCTTGATGCATTGCACCCTGCAGCCACATACTCCTTGAGCGCACAATCACCCTCCCTCCCACACTCAACTCCCCTACTGCCCCCCCACCCGCCCACCCTCCCCTCCAATCAGGACGTGATCCCACCAGAGTACGTGGACGAGTTGTCACTCCTGCAGGACCGCATAGCGCCCTTCCCCACGCGCACGGCACTAGACCTCATCGAGGCGGAGCTGGGCGTGCCAGTCGACCTGCTCTTCGACCAGATATCGCCCTCCCCTGTTGCTGCTGCTTCGCTGGGACAGGTGGGGACTGGGGGGGGTGGTGATTAGGGCAGGTAGTGATCGGGGCAGGTGGTGACTTGGGCAGGTGGTGACTGGGGTAGGTAGAGGTTGTTGCAGGTAGGGACGCAGAAAGGAAGGTCTGGGGCGGGTTTAATGACTAAACTGGGTACGTATGCTCCTTGTGCTGTGCCTTCCCTCAGCTGAGTCCCGCCCCGCTTGCTGCTGACTCCTCCCCTTGCCCCTGGCGGTGACTGCTCAAAGCTCCTCACGGCCTCCACTCCACCTCTCTCCCTTCCCCCCCCTCTCTTTTCCCCTACTTGATGCTCACCTTTTTCTTCCCTTCCCCACTCCCCCCACGTGTGCGGTCCTGCCTTCTCCCATTGGGCCTCCCCTCGTTCTCCCCCCCTCCCAGGTGTACGAGGCGAGGCTGAGGGCGGGGGGGCAGCGGGTGGCTGTGAAGGTGCAGCGCCCGGGAGTGCGGGCAGCCATTGCGCTGGACATCTTCATTCTGCGCCTCTTTGCCGGCTGGTTAAGGCAGTACCGCAAGTTAAACACAGACCTTCAAGCAGTGGTGGACGAGTGGGCTACGAGCCTCTTCAGGGTATGGCTGCGGTGTGGTGTGGTGGGGTGTGGTGTGGTGTGGTGTGGTGGGGTGTGGTATGAATGTATTTGATTTCCATCTGACAGAGGTTGAGGCAAGGCACTCGACTCACAAGCTCTGAATTCTCATACGGCAAGCAAGCAAGCCATGCCGGTTCGCACTTTCCCGTGCCCTGATTTGCCCTGATTTGCTCTGCTCACTGCTGTGCTGGGCTGTAATTGCAGGAGATGGACTACGAGCAGGAGGCACAAAACGGAATTAAATTCGCGTAAGTCTCATCTCACTCATCCCATGTTCTCACCCACTGAATTTTCTCACCTCATGTAGTAGTGTCTGTATGTGCCGTGGCCTCACCACTCCATGTGAGGGAGTGTAGGCTTGCAATCTTTGTGTGCTCCCGGATCAGCTTATTTTGTGCTTTTTGCAAATTTCTTCTCATCCGCTCCCCACTCCACACCCCCCCCACACCCATCCTCCCAGCGAGCTGTTTGGGCAAATAGAGAGGGTGGTGGTGCCGTGCATGTATCCGGAGCTCACCACTCGCACTGACTGCATGCTCTCACTAGAGCTCACCCCCACACACCCATCCCCCCATACCCATCCCCTCAGCGAGCTGTTTGGGCGGATAGACAGGGTGGTGGTGCCGCGCATGTATCCCGAGCTCACCACTCGCACTGACTGCATGCTCTCACTAGAGCTCACCCCCACACACCCATCCCCCCATACCCATCCCCTCAGTGAGCTGTTTGGGCGGATAGACAGGGTGGTGGTGCCGCGCATGTATCCCGAGCTCACCACTCGCCGCGTGCTCATCATGGAGTGGATCGATGTGAGCTGTGCTTATAGTGGATCCATGTGAGATGTGCTTGTACTGGGTCGATGTGGCATGTGAGGAGTAGGTTGATGCGAGATGCTTGCACTGAGTCAATGCATGCATTGTGTGACCCAAAAATGTTTATGGCAGATTCGCGCTTTGCTTCCCCATCTCACTCCCTCCCGTCCTCTCTCTCCCTCTTCCTGCGTGTCACACACAGGGCCAGCGCCTGGCAGACAGCAAGGACGTCAGCCTTGTGGAGGTGAGAGGGGGTGGTGAGGGGGTGGTGAGGGATGAGAGAGGATGGTGAGGGGTGAGAGAGGGTGGTGGAGGTGAGAGCACCTCCTCCTCCTTCAAATGGTCCCTGCCATTCAAAAAAGCCTCATCAGTTCCATTTTTTCAAAGCACGCACCAGCGCCCCAGCTCCTGCACTTCCTCCTTTCTCCCTCAATTTTGATCCGTCTCAATCCCTCATCTGCTTCTCCTTCCCCGTACCCCTCTCATCCATCCCCTTGTCTATCCCCCCTCCACCCACAACCTATCCCTCCTCCACCCACTACCCGCCCGTCACACAGGTGGGCGGGTACTGCTCACTCTCACAGCTGCTGGATTACGGATTCTACCACGCCGACCCTTGAGACGTCGCTAAGGCCCTCCTCCACGCACTATTTATTCCTGCCATCCCCCCAACTTCCCCCCCGCTCTCCCCCCACAGGTGGGAGTGTACTGCTCGCTGTCACAGCTGCTGGACTATGGCTTCTACCACGCCGACCCGCATCCCGGCAACTTCCTCCTCACGCGCGACCAACGCCTTGCATACCTGGGTGGGTGAGCTGGCAGCTTGAGGGGAGCGCACCTGGGTGGGTGAGCTGGCAGCTTGAGGGGAGCGTACCTGGGTGGGTGAGCTGGCAGCTTGAGGGGAGCGTACCTGGGTGAGCATGCCTGGGCATGGGGCGCATGGAGCGTGACATGTGGGAGGCGTTCATGTGTCACTCACATGCGGTGACTGAGGTTGGTGTTGTGTCTCACCAACCCACCTACTTACCGCACGTTTCCTTTCACCCCCCGGCCAGACTTTGGCATGATGGGGCGCATGGATCGGGATGTAAGAGAGGCGTTCATCCGAGCAGCGGTGCATCTGGTCAACCGCGAGTTTGACTTGCTCGCAGGGGACTTCGTCACTCTCGGGTGAGCTGCGTTTTCTCGCCTGGGTTTGCCGTGCATTCCTTAGTCGACTCAATCGTCACCTCATCCGAGCAGCGGTGCATCTTGTGAACCGCAAGTTCGACCTGACTTTTGAGTCGACTCAAAAGTCACCTCGTTACAATGGCACACGACATCTTGTGAACCGCGAGTTCGACCTGCTGGCCGGGGACTTAGTCACCCTTGGGTGAGCCGCATTGCAATCGTCTCCTTTGCACCCTCTCGCTGACTCTCCACTGCACAGTCTACACCTCCTCCGCACCTTCCCGCCCAGCCTGCTGTTCCCGGGGCACGCGATGGGCAAGGCGTCATACATCCTTCTCCCATGTCCGCTTCCCTCCTTCTCTGCTCCCCTTTTCCCTCTCCCACCGTGCAGCCTACTCCCACCGGGGCAGGAGATGAGCGAGGTGTCGTTCGCCCTCACGGCCATATTCAAGGATGCGGTCAGCTCCGGCGTGCGGAACATCAGCTTCGGCAGCCTCGCCACTCAGCTCGGCCAAACCATGTACGCTCGGCCTAACCACGTGGGCTAAGCCGAACCACGTGGGCTAAGCCTAACCACGTGGGCTAAGCCGAACCACGTGGGCTAAGCCTAACCACGTGGGCTAAGCCGAACCGTGTAGGCCAATGTGTGCTATACTGCCCAACGCTGAATGCTCCAGGTCGTCATGTCGTCATCCCCATCCAACCCCTCGCCGGTGCACCCTTCCCCTGGTGGTTCGCTGCTACTCCCATCATGAGCCTGGATCCTTGGGCTAGTGCACCCTTCCCCCTGAGCCAGGTACAACTTCAAGATGACTTTTGAGTCGACTCAAACCCTCCCCGGTGCACCCTTCCCCTTGTGCCAGGTACAACTTCAAGTTCCGCCTGCCTGCTTATTTCTCCCTCGTCGTTAGAAGGTCAGTCAACCCGCCCCGTCCCTTGCTGCCAGTCAACCCGCCCCGTCCCTTGCTGCCAGTCAACCCGCCCCGTCCCTTGCTGTCAGTCAACCCGCCCCGTCCCTTGCTGCCAGTCAACCCGCCCCGTCCCTTGCTGTCAGTCAACCCGCCCCGTCCCTTGCTGCTAGTCAACCCGCCCCGTCCCTTGCTGTCAGTCAACCCGCCCCGTCCTTTGCTGCCAGTCAACCCGCCCCGTCCCTTGCTGTCAGTCAACCCGCCCCGTCCCTTGCTGTCAGTCAACCCGCCCCGTCCTTTGCTGCCAGTCAACCCGCCCCGTCCCTTGCTGTCAGTCAACCCGCCCCGTCCCTTGCTGCCAGTCAACCCGCCCCGTCCCTTGCTGCCAGTCAACCCGCCCCGTCCTTTGCTGTCAGTCAACCCGCCCCGTCCCATGCTGTCAGTCAACCTGCCCCGTCCTTTGCTGCCAGTCAACCCGCCCCGTCCCTTGCTGTCAGTCAACCCGCCCCGTCCCTTGCTGTCAGTCAACCCGCCCCGTCATTTGCTGCCAGTCAACCCGCCCCGTCCCTTGCTGTCAGTCAACCTGCCCCGTCCCTTGCTGTCAGTCAACCCGCCCCGTCCCTTGCTGTCAGTCAACCCGCCCCGTCCTTTTCTGCCAGTCAACCCGCCCCGTCCCTTGCTGCCAGTCAACCCGCCCCGTCCCTTGCTGTCAGTCAACCCGCCCCGTCCTTTGCTGCCAGTCAACCCGCCCCGTCCCTTGCTGTCAGTCAACCCGCCCCGTCCCTTGCTGTCAGTCAACCCGCCCCGTCCTTTGCTGCCAGTCAACCCGCCCCGTCCCTTGCTGTCAGTCAACCTGCCCCGTCCTTTGCTGCCAGTCAACCCGCCCCGTCCCTTGCTGTCAGTCAACCCGCCCCGTCCCTTGCTGTCAGTCAACCCGCCCCGTCCTTTGCTGCCAGTCAACCCGCCCCGTCCCTTGCTGTCAGTCAACCTGCCCCGTCCCTTGCTGTCAGTCAACCCGCCCCGTCCCTTGCTGTCAGTCAACCCGCCCCGTCCTTTGCTGCCAGTCAACCCGCCCCGTCCCTTGCTGCCAGTCAACCCGCCCCGTCCCTTGCTGTCAGTCAACCCGCCCCGTCCTTTGCTGCCAGTCAACCCGCCCCGTCCCTTGCTGTCAGTCAACCCGCCCCGTCCCTTGCTGTCAGTCAACCCGCCCCGTCCTTTGCTGCGAGTCAACCCGCCCCGTCCCTTGCTGTCAGTCAACCCGCCCCGTCCCTTGCTGCCAGTCAACCCGCCCCGTCCCTTGCTGCCAGTCAACCCGCCCCGTCCTTTGCTGCCAGTCAACCCGCCCCGTCCCTTGCTGTCAGTCAACCCGCCCCGTCCCTTGCTGTCAGTCAACCCGCCCCGTCCTTTGCTGCCAGTCAACCCGCCCCGTCCCTTGCTGTCAGTCAACCTGCCCCGTCCCTAGCTGCCAGTCAACCCGCCCCGTCCTTTGGTGCCAGTCAACCCGCCCCGTCCCTTGCTGTCAGTCAACCCGCCCCGTCCCTTGCTGCCAGTCAACCCGCCCCGTCCCTTGCTGTCAGTCAACCCGCCCCGTCCCTTGCTGTCAGTCAACCCGCCCCGTCCCTTGCTGCCAGTCAACCCGCCCCGTCCCTTGCTGCCAGTCAACCCGCCCCGTCCCTTGCTGTCAGTCAACCCGCCCCGTCCCTTGCTGCCAGTCAACCCGCCCCGTCCCTTGCTGTCAGTCAACCCGCCCCGTCCCTTGCTGCCAGTCAACCCGCCCCGTCCCTTGCTGCCAGTCAACCCGCCCCGTCCTTTGCTGTCAGTCAACCCGCCCCGTCCCTTGCTGTCAGTCAACCCGCCCCGTCCCTTGCTGCCAGTCAACCCGCCCCGTCCCTTGCTGCCAGTCAACCCGCCCCGTCCTTTGCTGCCAGTCAACCCGCCCCGTCCCTTGCTGTCAGTCAACCCGCCCCGTCCCTTGCTGTCAGTCAACCCGCCCCGTCCTTTGCTGCCAGTCAACCCGCCCCGTCCCTTGCTGTCAGTCAACCTGCCCCGTCCCTAGCTGCCAGTCAACCCGCCCCGTCCTTTGGTGCCAGTCAACCCGCCCCGTCCCTTGCTGTCAGTCAACCCGCCCCGTCCCTTGCTGCCAGTCAACCCGCCCCGTCCCTTGCTGTCAGTCAACCCGCCCCGTCCCTTGCTGTCAGTCAACCCGCCCCGTCCCTTGCTGCCAGTCAACCCGCCCCGTCCCTTGCTGCCAGTCAACCCGCCCCGTCCCTTGCTGTCAGTCAACCCGCCCCGTCCCTTGCTGCCAGTCAACCCGCCCCGTCCCTTGCTGTCAGTCAACCCGCCCCGTCCCTTGCTGCCAGTCAACCCGCCCCGTCCCTTGCTGCCAGTCAACCCGCCCCGTCCTTTGCTGTCAGTCAACCCGCCCCGTCCCTTGCTGTCAGTCAACCTGCCCCGTCCTTTGCTGCCAGTCAACCCGCCCCGTCCCTTGCTGTCAGTCAACCCGCCCCGTCCCTTGCTGTCAGTCAACCCGCCCCGTCCTTTGCTGCCAGTCAACCCGCCCCGTCCCTTGCTGTCAGTCAACCTGCCCCGTCCCTTGCTGTCAGTCAACCCGCCCCGTCCCTTGCTGTCAGTCAACCCGCCCCGTCCTTTGCTGCCAGTCAACCCGCCCCGTCCCTTGCTGCCAGTCAACCCGCCCCGTCCCTTGCTGTCAGTCAACCCGCCCCGTCCTTTGCTGCCAGTCAACCCGCCCCGTCCCTTGCTGTCAGTCAACCCGCCCCGTCCCTTGCTGTCAGTCAACCCGCCCCGTCCTTTGCTGCCAGTCAACCCGCCCCGTCCCTTGCTGTCAGTCAACCTGCCCCGTCCTTTGCTGCCAGTCAACCCGCCCCGTCCCTTGCTGTCAGTCAACCCGCCCCGTCCCTTGCTGCCAGTCAACCCGCCCCGTCCCTTGCTGTCAGTCAACCCGCCCCGTCCCTTGCTGCCAGTCAACCCGCCCCGTCCCTTGCTGTCAGTCAACCCGCCCCGTCCTTTGCTGCCAGTCAACCCGCCCCGTCCCTTGCTGTCAGTCAACCTGCCCCGTCCTTTGCTGCCAGTCAACCCGCCCCGTCCCTTGCTGTCAGTCAACCCGCCCCGTCCCTTGCTGCCAGTCAACCCGCCCCGTCCCTTGCTGTCAGTCAACCCGCCCCGTCCTTTGCTGCCAGTCAACCCGCCCCGTCCCTTGCTGTCAGTCAACCTGCCCCGTCCCTTGCTGTCAGTCAACCCGCCCCGTCCCTTGCTGTCAGTCAACCCGCCCCGTCCTTTGCTGCCAGTCAACCCGCCCCGTCCCTTGCTGCCAGTCAACCCGCCCCGTCCCTTGCTGCCAGTCAACCCGCCCCGTCCCTTGCTTCCAGTCAACCCGCCCCGTCCCTTGCTGTCAGTCAACCCGCCCCGTCCCTTGCTGTCAGTCAACCCGCCCCGTCCTTTGCTGCCAGTCAACCCGCCCCGTCCCTTGCTGTCAGTCAACCTGCCCCGTCCCTTGCTGTCAGTCAACCCGCCCCGTCCCTTGCTGCCAGTCTACCCGCCCCGTCCTTTGCTGCCAGTCTACCCGCCCCGTCCCTTGCTGTCAGTCAACCCGCCCCGTCCCTTGCTGTCAGTCAACCCGCCCCGTCCTTTGCTGCCAGTCAACCCGCCCCGTCCCTTGCTGTCAGTCAACCCGCCCCGTCCCTTGCTGCCAGTCAACCCGCCCCGTCCCTTGCTGCCAGTCAACCCGCCCCGTCCCTTGCTGCCAGTCAACTCGCCCCGTCCTTTGCTGCCAGTCAACCCGCCCCGTCCCTTGCTGCCAGTCAACCCGCCCCGTCCCTTGCTGTCAGTCAACCCGCCCCGTCCCTTGCTGCCAGTCAACCCGCCCCGTCCCTTGCTGTCAGTCAACCCGCCCCGTCCCTTGCTGCCAGTCAACCCGCCCCGTCCCTTGCTGCCAGTCAACCCGCCCCGTCCCTTGCTGCCAGTCAACCCGCCCCGTCCTTTGCTGCCAGTCAACCCGCCCCGTCCCTTGCTGTCAGTCAACCCGCCCCGTCCCTTGCTGCCAGTCAACCCGCCCCGTCCCTTGCTGCCAGTCAACCCGCCCCGTCCCTTGCTGCCAGTCAACCCGCCCCGTCCCTTGCTGTCAGTCAACCCCCCCCCGTCCCTTGCTGTCAGTCAACCCGCCCCGTCCTTTGCTGCCAGTCAACCCGCCCCGTCCCTTGCTGTCAGTCAACCTGCCCCGTCCCTTGCTGCCAGTCAACCCGCCCCGTCCCTTGCTGCCAGTCAACCCGCCCCGTCCCTTGCTGTCAGTCAACCCGCCCCGTCCCTTGCTGCCAGTCAACCCGCCCCGTCCCTTGCTGCCAGTCAACCCGCCCCGTCCCTTGCTGCCAGTCAACCCGCCCCGTCCTTTGCTGCCAGTCAACCCGCCCCGTCCCTTGCTGCCAGTCAACCCGCCCCGTCCCTTGCTGTCAGTCAATCCGCCCCGTCCCTTGCTGTCAGTCAACCCGCCCCGTCCTTTGCTGCCAGTCAACCCGCCCCGTCCCTTGCTGTCAGTCAACCCGCCCCGTCCCTTGCTGCCAGTCAACCCGCCCCGTCCCTTGCTGCCAGTCAACCCGCCCCGTCCCTTGCTGCCAGTCAACCCGCCCCGTCCTTTGCTGCCAGTCAACCCGCCCCGTCCCTTGCTGCCAGTCAACCCGCCCCGTCCCTTGCTGTCAGTCAACCCGCCCCGTCCCTTGCTGCCAGTCAACCCGCCCCGTCCCTTGCTGTCAGTCAACCCGCCCCGTCCCTTGCTGCCAGTCAACCCGCCCCGTCCCTTGCTGCCAGTCAACCCGCCCCGTCCCTTGCTGCCAGTCAACCCGCCCCGTCCTTTGCTGCCAGTCAACCCGCCCCGTCCCTTGCTGTCAGTCAACCCGCCCCGTCCCTTGCTGCCAGTCAACCCGCTCCGTCCCTTGCTGCCAGTCAACCCGCCCCGTCCCTTGCTGCCAGTCAACCCGCCCCGTCCCTTGCTGCCAGTCAACCCGCCCCGTCCCTTGCTGCCAGTCAACCCGCCCCGTCCCTTGCTGCCAGTCAACCCGCCCCGTCCCTTGCTGTCAGTCAACCCGCCCCGTCCCTTGCTGGCAGTCAACCCGCCCCGTCCCTTGCTGCCAGTCAACCCGCCCCGTCCCTTGCTGCCAGTCAACCCGCCCCGTCCCTTGCTGCCAGTCAACCCGCCCCGTCCCTTGCTGTCAGTCAACCCGCCCCGTCCCTTGCTGTCAGTCAACCCGCCCCGTCCTTTGCTGCCAGTCAACCCGCCCCGTCCCTTGCTGTCAGTCAACCTGCCCCGTCCCTTGCTGCCAGTCAACCCGCCCCGTCCCTTGCTGCCAGTCAACCCGCCCCGTCCCTTGTTAGTCAACCCGCCCCGTCCCTTGCTGCCAGTCAACCCGCCCCGTCCCTTGCTGCCAGTCAACCCGCCCCGTCCCTTGCTGCCAGTCAACCCGCCCCGTCCCTTGCTGCCAGTCAACCCGCCCCGTCCCTTGCTGTCAGTCAACCCGCCCCGTCCCTTGCTGCCAGTCAACCTGCCCCGTCCTTTGCTGTCAGTCAACCCGCCCCGTCCCTTGCTGTCAGTCAACCTGCCCCGTCCCTTGCTGCCAGTCAACCCGCCCCGTCCCTTGCTGCCAGTCAACCCGCCCCGTCCTTTGCTGCCAGTCAACCCGCCCCGTCCCTTGCTGTCAGTCAACCCGC
This sequence comes from Closterium sp. NIES-65, assembly GCA_948144175.1. Classification (NCBI taxonomy): domain Eukaryota; kingdom Viridiplantae; phylum Streptophyta; class Zygnematophyceae; order Desmidiales; family Closteriaceae; genus Closterium; species Closterium sp. NIES-65. The sequence goes on from CANXME010002189.1 coordinate 51,956, forward strand.
CCCGTCCCTTGCTGCCAGTCAACCCGCCCCGTCCCTTGCTGTCAGTCAACCCGCCCCGTCCTTTGCTGCCAGTCAACCCACCCCGTCCCTTGCTGTCAGTCAACCCGCCCCGTCCCTTGCTGTCAGTCAACCCGCCCCGTCCTTTGCTGCCAGTCAACCCGCCCCGTCCCTTGCTGTCAGTCAACTTGCCCCGTCCCTTGCTGCCAGTCAACCCGCCCCGTCCTTTGGTGCCAGTCAACCCGCCCCGTCCCTTGCTGTCAGTCAACCCGCCCCGTCCCTTGCTGTCAGTCAACCCGCCCCGTCCCTTGCTGCCAGTCAACCCGCCCCGTCCCTTGCTGTCAGTCAACCCGCCCCGTCCCTTGCTGTCAGTCAACCCGCCCCGTCCCTTGCTGCCAGTCAACCCGCGCCGTCCCTTGCTGCCAGTCAACCCGCCCCGTCCCTTGCTGTCAGTCAACCCGCCCCGTCCCTTGCTGCCAGTCAACCCGCCCCGTCCCTTGCTGCCAGTCAACCCGCCCCGTCCCTTGCTGCCAGTCAACCCGCCCCGTCCCTTGCTGTCAGTCAACCCGCCCCGTCCCTTGCTGCCAGTCAACCCGCCCCGTCCCTTGCTGTCAGTCAACCCGCCCCGTCCCTTGCTGGCAGTCAACCCGCCCCGTCCCTTGCTGCCAGTCAACCCGCCCCGTCCCTTGCTGCCAGTCAACCCGCCCCGTCCCTTGCTGCCAGTCAACCCGCCCCGTCCCTTGCTGTCAGTCAACCCGCCCCGTCCCTTGCTGTCAGTCAACCCGCCCCGTCCTTTGCTGCCAGTCAACCCGCCCCGTCCCTTGCTGTCAGTCAACCCGCCCCGTCCCTTGCTGCCAGTCAACCCGCCCCGTCCCTTGCTGCCAGTCAACCCGCCCCGTCCCTTGTTAGTCAACCCGCCCCGTCCCTTGCTGCCAGTCAACCCGCCCCGTCCCTTGCTGCCAGTCAACCCGCCCCGTCCCTTGCTGCCAGTCAACCCGCCCCGTCCTTTGCTGCCAGTCAACCCGCCCCGTCCCTTGCTGCCAGTCAACCCGCCCCGTCCCTTGCTGTCAGTCAACCCGCCCCGTCCCTTGCTGCCAGTCAACCTGCCCCGTCCTTTGCTGTCAGTCAACCCGCCCCGTCCCTTGCTGTCAGTCAACCTGCCCCGTCCCTTGCTGCCAGTCAACCCGCCCCGTCCCTTGCTGCCAGTCAACCCGCCCCGTCCTTTGCTGCCAGTCAACCCGCCCCGTCCCTTGCTGTCAGTCAACCCGCCCCGTCCCTTGCTGCCAGTCAACCCGCCCCGTCCCTTGCTGCCAGTCAACCCGCCCCGTCCCTTGCTTCCAGTCAACCCGCCCCGTCCCTTGCTGTCAGTCAACCCGCCCCGTCCCTTGCTGTCAGTCAACCCGCCCCGTCCTTTGCTGCCAGTCAACCCGCCCCGTCCCTTGCTGTCAGTCAACCTGCCCCGTCCCTTGCTGTCAGTCAACCCGCCCCGTCCCTTGCTGTCAGTCAACCCGCCCCGTCCTTTGCTGCCAGTCTACCCGCCCCGTCCCTTGCTGTCAGTCAACCCGCCCCGTCCCTTGCTGTCAGTCAACCCGCCCCGTCCTTTGCTGCCAGTCAACCCGCCCCGTCCCTTGCTGTCAGTCAACCCGCCCCGTCCCTTGCTGCCAGTCAACCCGCCCCGTCCCTTGCTGCCAGTCAACCCGCCCCGTCCCTTGCTGCCAGTCAACCCGCCCCGTCCTTTGCTGCCAGTCAACCCGCCCCGTCCCTTGCTGCCAGTCAACCCGCCCCGTCCCTTGCTGTCAGTCAACCCGCCCCGTCCCTTGCTGCCAGTCAACCCGCCCCGTCCCTTGCTGTCAGTCAACCCGCCCCGTCCCTTGCTGCCAGTCAACCCGCCCCGTCCCTTGCTGCCAGTCAACCCGCCCCGTCCCTTGCTGCCAGTCAACCCGCCCCGTCCTTTGCTGCCAGTCAACCCGCCCCGTCCCTTGCTGTCAGTCAACCCGCCCCGTCCCTTGCTGCCAGTCAACCCGCCCCGTCCCTTGCTGCCAGTCAACCCGCCCCGTCCCTTGCTGCCAGTCAACCCGCCCCGTCCCTTGCTGTCAGTCAACCCGCCCCGTCCCTTGCTGTCAGTCAACCCGCCCCGTCCTTTGCTGCCAGTCAACCCGCCCCGTCCCTTGCTGTCAGTCAACCTGCCCCGTCCCTTGCTACCAGTCAACCCGCCCCGTCCCTTGCTGCCAGTCAACCCGCCCCGTCCCTTGCTGTCAGTCAACCCGCCCCGTCCCTTGCTGCCAGTCAACCCGCCCCGTCCCTTGCTGCCAGTCAACCCGCCCCGTCCCTTGCTGCCAGTCAACCCGCCCCGTCCTTTGCTGCCAGTCAACCCGCCCCGTCCCTTGCTGCCAGTCAACCCGCCCCGTCCCTTGCTGTCAGTCAATCCGCCCCGTCCCTTGCTGTCAGTCAACCCGCCCCGTCCTTTGCTGCCAGTCAACCCGCCCCGTCCCTTGCTGTCAGTCAACCCGCCCCGTCCCTTGCTGCCAGTCAACCCGCCCCGTCCCTTGCTGCCAGTCAACCCGCCCCGTCCCTTGCTGCCAGTCAACCCGCCCCGTCCCTTGCTGTCAGTCAACCCGCCCCGTCCCTTGCTGTCAGTCAACCCGCCCCGTCCTTTGCTGCCAGTCAACCCGCCCCGTCCCTTGCTGTCAGTCAACCCGCCCCGTCCTTTGCTGCCAGTCAACCCGCCCCGTCCCTTGCTGTCAGTCAACCTGCCCCGTCCCTTGCTGCCAGTCAACCCGCCCCGTCCCTTGCTGCCAGTCAACCCGCCCCGTCCTTTGCTGCCAGTCAACCCGCCCCGTCCCTTGCTGCCAGTCAACCCGCCCCGTCCCTTGCTGTCAGTCAACCCGCCCCGTCCCTTGCTGCCAGTCAACCTGCCCCGTCCTTTGCTGTCAGTCAACCCGCCCCGTCCCTTGCTGTCAGTCAACCTGCCCCGTCCCTTGCTGCCAGTCAACCCGCCCCGTCCCTTGCTGCCAGTCAACCCGCCCCGTCCTTTGCTGCCAGTCAACCCGCCCCGTCCCTTGCTGTCAGTCAACCCGCCCCGTCCCTTGCTGCCAGTCAACCCGCCCCGTCCCTTGCTGCCAGTCAACCCGCCCCGTCCCTTGCTTCCAGTCAACCCGCCCCGTCCCTTGCTGTCAGTCAACCCGCCCCGTCCCTTGCTGTCAGTCAACCCGCCCCGTCCTTTGCTGCCAGTCAACCCGCCCCGTCCCTTGCTGTCAGTCAACCTCATCCAACGCTCGCTTGCTGTCAGTCAACCCGCCCCGTCCCTTGCTGTCAGTCAACCCGCCCCGTCCTTTGCTGCCAGTCAACCCGCCCCGTCCCTTGCTGTCAGTCAACCTGCCCCGTCCCTTGCTGCCAGTCAACCCGCCCCGTCCCTTGCTGCCAGTCAACCCGCCCCGTCCCTTGCTGCCAGTCAACCCGCCCCGTCCCTTGCTGCCAGTCAACCCGCCCCGTCCTTAGCTGTCAGTCAACCCGCCCCGTCCTTTGCTGCCAGTGTACCCGCCCCGTCCCTTGCTGTCAGTCAACCCGCCCCGTCCCTTGCTGTCAGTCAACCCGCCCCGTCCTTTGCTGCCAGTCAACCCGCCCCGTCCCTTGCTGTCAGTCAACCCGCCCCGTCCCTTGCTGCCAGTCAACCCGCCCCGTCCCTTGCTGCCAGTCAACCCGCCCCGTCCCTTGCTGCCAGTCAACCCGCCCCGTCCTTTGCTGCCAGTCAACCCGCCCCGTCCCTAGCTGCCAGTCAACCCGCCCCGTCCCTTGCTGTCAGTCAACCCGCCCCGTCCCTTGCTGCCAGTCAACCCGCCCCGTCCCTTGCTGTCAGTCAACCCGCCCCGTCCCTTGCTGCCAGTCAACCCGCCCCGTCCCTTGCTGCCAGTCAACCCGCCCCGTCCCTTGCTGCCAGTCAACCCGCCCCGTCCTTTGCTGCCAGTCAACCCGCCCCGTCCCTTGCTGTCAGTCAACCCGCCCCGTCCCTTGCTGCCAGTCAACCCGCCCCGTCCCTTGCTGCCAGTCAACCCGCCCCGTCCCTTGCTGCCAGTCAACCCGCCCCGTCCCTTGCTGTCAGTCAACCCGCCCCGTCCCTTGCTGTCAGTCAACCCGCCCCGTCCTTTGCTGCCAGTCAACCCGCCCCGTCCCTTGCTGTCAGTCAACCTGCCCCGTCCCTTGCTGCCAGTCAACCCGCCCCGTCCCTTGCTGCCAGTCAACCCGCCCCGTCCCTTGCTGTCAGTCAACCTGCCCCGTCCCTTGCTGCCAGTCAACCCGCCCCGTCCCTTGCTGCCAGTCAACCCGCCCCGTCCCTTGCTGTCAGTCAACCCGCCCCGTCCCTTGCTGCCAGTCAACCCGCCCCGTCCCTTGCTGCCAGTCAACCCGCCCCGTCCCTTGCTTCCAGTCAACCCGCCCCGTCCCTTGCTGTCAGTCAACCCGCCCCGTCCCTTGCTGTCAGTCAACCCGCCCCGTCCTTTGCTGCCAGTCAACCCGCCCCGTCCCTTGCTGTCAGTCAACCTGCCCCGTCCCTTGCTGTCAGTCAACCCGCCCCGTCCCTTGCTGTCAGTCAACCCGCCCCGTCCTTTGCTGCCAGTCTACCCGCCCCGTCCCTTGCTGTCAGTCAACCCGCCCCGTCCCTTGCTGTCAGTCAACCCGCCCCGTCCCTTGCTGTCAGTCAACCCGCCCCGTCCTTTGCTGCCAGTCAACCCGCCCCGTCCCTTGCTGTCAGTCAACCTGCCCCGTCCCTTGCTGCCAGTCAACCCGCCCCGTCCCTTGCTGCCAGTCAACCCGCCCCGTCCCTTGCTTCCAGTCAACCCGCCCCGTCCCTTGCTGTCAGTCAACCCGCCCCGTCCCTTGCTGTCAGTCAACCCGCCCCGTCCTTTGCTGCCAGTCAACCCGCCCCGTCCCTTGCTGTCAGTCAACCTGCCCCGTCCCTTGCTGTCAGTCAACCCGCCCCGTCCCTTGCTGTCAGTCAACCCGCCCCGTCCTTTGCTGCCAGTCAACCCGCCCCGTCCCTTGCTGTCAGTCAACCTGCCCCGTCCCTTGCTGCCAGTCAACCCGCCCCGTCCCTTGCTGCCAGTCAACCCGCCCCGTCCCTTGCTGCCAGTCAACCCGCCCCGTCCCTTGCTGCCAGTCAACCCGCCCCGTCCTTTGCTGCCAGTCAACCCGCCCCGTCCCTTGCTGCCAGTCAACCCGCCCCGTCCCTTGCTGTCAGTCAACCCGCCCCGTCCCTTGCTGCCAGTCAACCTGCCCCGTCCTTTGCTGTCAGTCAACCCGCCCCGTCCCTTGCTGTCAGTCAACCTGCCCCGTCCCTTGCTGCCAGTCAACCCGCCCCGTCCCTTGCTGCCAGTCAACCCGCCCCGTCCTTTGCTGCCAGTCAACCCGCCCCGTCCCTTGCTGTCAGTCAACCCGCCCCGTCCCTTGCTGCCAGTCAACCCGCCCCGTCCCTTGCTGCCAGTCAACCCGCCCCGTCCCTTGCTTCCAGTCAACCCGCCCCGTCCCTTGCTGTCAGTCAACCCGCCCCGTCCCTTGCTGTCAGTCAACCCGCCCCGTCCTTTGCTGCCAGTCAACCCGCCCCGTCCCTTGCTGTCAGTCAACCTGCCCCGTCCCTTGCTGTCAGTCAACCCGCCCCGTCCCTTGCTGTCAGTCAACCCGCCCCGTCCTTTGCTGCCAGTCTACCCGCCCCGTCCCTTGCTGTCAGTCAACCCGCCCCGTCCCTTGCTGTCAGTCAACCCGCCCCGTCCTTTGCTGCCAGTCAACCCGCCCCGTCCCTTGCTGTCAGTCAACCCGCCCGGTCCCTTGCTGCCAGTCAACCCGCCCCGTCCCTTGCTGCCAGTCAACCCGCCCCGTCCCTTGCTGCCAGTCAACCCGCCCCGTCCTTTGCTGCCAGTCAACCCGCCCCGTCCCTTGCTGCCAGTCAACCCGCCCCGTCCCTTGCTGTCAGTCAACCCGCCCCGTCCCTTGCTGCCAGTCAACCCGCCCCGTCCCTTGCTGTCAGTCAACCCGCCCCGTCCCTTGCTGCCAGTCAACCCGCCCCGTCCCTTGCTGCCAGTCAACCCGCCCCGTCCCTTGCTGCCAGTCAACCCGCCCCGTCCTTTGCTGCCAGTCAACCCGCCCCGTCCCTTGCTGTCAGTCAACCCGCCCCGTCCCTTGCTGCCAGTCAACCCGCCCCGTCCCTTGCTGCCAGTCAACCCGCCCCGTCCCTTGCTGCCAGTCAACCCGCCCCGTCCCTTGCTGTCAGTCAACCCGCCCCGTCCCTTGCTGTCAGTCAACCCGCCCCGTCCTTTGCTGCCAGTCAACCCGCCCCGTCCCTTGCTGTCAGTCAACCTGCCCCGTCCCTTGCTGCCAGTCAACCCGCCCCGTCCCTTGCTGCCAGTCAACCCGCCCCGTCCCTTGCTGTCAGTCAACCCGCCCCGTCCCTTGCTGCCAGTCAACCCGCCCCGTCCCTTGCTGCCAGTCAACCCGCCCCGTCCCTTGCTGCCAGTCAACCCGCCCCGTCCTTTGCTGCCAGTCAACCCGCCCCGTCCCTTGCTGCCAGTCAACCCGCCCCGTCCCTTGCTGTCAGTCAATCCGCCCCGTCCCTTGCTGTCAGTCAACCCGCCCCGTCCTTTGCTGCCAGTCAACCCGCCCCGTCCCTTGCTGTCAGTCAACCCGCCCCGTCCCTTGCTGCCAGTCAACCCGCCCCGTCCCTTGCTGCCAGTCAACCCGCCCCGTCCCTTGCTGCCAGTCAACCCGCCCCGTCCCTTGCTGTCAGTCAACCCGCCCCGTCCCTTGCTGTCAGTCAACCCGCCCCGTCCTTTGCTGCCAGTCAACCCGCCCCGTCCCTTGCTGTCAGTCAACCCGCCCCGTCCTTTGCTGCCAGTCAACCCGCCCCGTCCCTTGCTGTCAGTCAACCTGCCCCGTCCCTTGCTGCCAGTCAACCCGCCCCGTCCCTTGCTGCCAATCAACCCGCCCCGTCCCTTGTTAGTCAACCCGCCCCGTCCCTTGCTGCCAGTCAACCCGCCCCGTCCCTTGCTGCCAGTCAACCCGCCCCGTCCCTTGCTGCCAGTCAACCCGCCCCGTCCTTTGCTGCCAGTCAACCCGCCCCGTCCCTTGCTGCCAGTCAACCCGCCCCGTCCCTTGCTGTCACTCAACCTGCCCCGTCCCTTGCTGCCAGTCAACCTGCCCCGTCCTTTGCTGTCAGTCAACCCGCCCCGTCCCTTGCTGTCAGTCAACCTGCCCCGTCCCTTGCTGCCAGTCAACCCGCCCCGTCCCTTGCTGCCAGTCAACCCGCCCCGTCCTTAGCTGCCAGTCAACCCGCCCCGTCCCTTGCTGTCAGTCAACCCGCCCCGTCCCTTGCTGCCAGTCAACCCGCCCCGTCCCTTGCTGCCAGTCAACCCGCCCCGTCCCTTGCTTCCAGTCAACCCGCCCCGTCCCTTGCTGTCAGTCAACCCGCCCCGTCCCTTGCTGTCAGTCAACCCGCCCCGTCCTTTGCTGCCAGTCAACCCGCCCCGTCCCTTGCTGTCAGTCAACCTGCCCCGTCCCTTGCTGTCAGTCAACCCGCCCCGTCCCTTGCTGTCAGTCAACCCGCCCCGTCCTTTGCTGCCAGTCTACCCGCCCCGTCCCTTGCCGTCAGTCAACCCGCCCCGTCCCTTGCTGTCAGTCAACCCGCCCCGTCCTTTGCTGCCAGTCAACCCGCCCCGTCCCTTGCTGTCAGTCAACCCGCCCCGTCCCTTGCTGCCAGTCAACCCGCCCCGTCCCTTGCTGCCAGTCAACCCGCCCCGTCCCTTGCTGCCAGTCAACCCGCCCCGTCCTTTGCTGCCAGTCAACCCGCCCCGTCCCTTGCTGCCAGTCAACCCGCCCCGTCCCTTGCTGTCAGTCAACCCGCCCCGTCCCTTGCTGCCAGTCAACCCGCCCCGTCCCTTGCTGCCAGTCAACCCGCCCCGTCCCTTGCTGCCAGTCAACCCGCCCCGTCCCTTGCTGTCAGTCAACCCGCCCCGTCCCTTGCTGCCAGTCAACCCGCCCCGTCCCTTGCTGCCAGTCAACCCGCCCCGTCCCTTGCTGCCAGTCAACCCGCCCCGTCCTTTGCTGCCAGTCAACCCGCCCCGTCCCTTGCTGTCAGTCAACCTGCCCCGTCCCTTGCTGCCAGTCAACCCGCCCCGTCCCTTGCTGCCAGTCAACCCGCCCCGTCCCTTGCTGCCAGTCAACCCGCCCCGTCCCTTGCTGTCAGTCAACCCGCCCCGTCCCTTGCTGTCAGTCAACCCGCCCCGTCCTTTGCTGCCAGTCAACCCGCCCCGTCCCTTGCTGTCAGTCAACCTGCCCCGTCCCTTGCTGCCAGTCAACCCGCCCCGTCCCTTGCTGCCAGTCAACCCGCCCCGTCCCTTGCTGTCAGTCAACCCGCCCCGTCCCTTGCTGCCAGTCAACCCGCCCCGTCCCTTGCTGCCAGTCAACCCGCCCCGTCCCTTGCTGCCAGTCAACCCGCCCCGTCCTTTGCTGCCAGTCAACCCGCCCCGTCCCTTGCTGCCAGTCAACCCGCCCCGTCCCTTGCATTCAGTCAATCCGCCCCGTCCCTTGCTGTCAGTCAACCCGCCCCGTCCTTTGCTGCCAGTCAACCCGCCCCGTCCCTTGCTGTCAGTCAACCCGCCCCGTCCCTTGCTGCCAGTCAACCCGCCCCGTCCCTTGCTGCCAGTCAACCCGCCCCGTCCCTTGCTGCCAGTCAACCCGCCCCGTCCCTTGCTGTCAGTCAACCCGCCCCGTCCCTTGCTGTCAGTCAACCCGCCCCGTCCTTTGCTGCCAGTCAACCCGCCCCGTCCCTTGCTGTCAGTCAACCCGCCCCGTCCTTTGGTGCCAGTCAGCCCGCCCCGTCCCTTGCTGTCAGTCAACCCGCCCCGTCCCTTGCTGTCAGTCAACCCGCCCCGTCCCTTGCTGCCAGTCAACCCGCCCCGTCCCTTGCTGCCAGTCAACCCGCCCCGTCCCTTGCTGTCAGTCAACCCGCCCTGTCCCTTGCTGCCAGTCAACCCGCCCCGTCCCTTGCTGCCAGTCAACCCGCCCCGTCCCTTGCTGCCAGTCAACCCGCCCCGTCCCTTGCTGTCAGTCAACCCGCCCCGTCCCTTGCTGGCAGTCAACCCGCCCCGTCCTTTGCTGCCAGTCAACCCGCCCCGTCCCTTGCTGTCAGTCAACCCGCCCCGTCCCTTGCTGCCAGTCAACCCGCCCCGTCCCTTGCTGCCAGTCAACCCGCCCCGTCCTTTGCTGCCAGTCAACCCGCCCCGTCCCTTGCTGTCAGTCAACCCGCCCCGTCCCTTGCTGTCAGTCAACCCGCCCCGTCCTTTGCTGCCAGTCAACCCGCCCCGTCCCTTGCTGTCAGTCAACCTGCCCCGTCCTTTGCTGCCAGTCAACCCGCCCCGTCCCTTGCTGCCAGTCAACCCGCCCCGTCCCTTGCTGCCAGTCAACCCGCCCCGTCCCTTGCTGCCAGTCAACCCGCCCCGTCCCTTGCTGTCAGTCAACCCGCCCCGTCCCTTGCTGTCAGTCAACCCGCCCCGTCCCTTGCTGCCAGTCAACCCGCCCCGTCCCTTGCTGCCAGTCAACCCGCCCCGTCCCTTGCTGTCAGTCAACCCGCCCCGTCCTTTGCTGCCAGTCAACCCGCCCCGTCCCTTGCTGCCAGTCAACCCGCCCCGTCCCTTGCTGCCAGTCAACCCGCCCCGTCCCTTGCTGCCAGTCAACCCGCCCCGTCCCTTGCTGCCAGTCAACCCGCCCCGTCCTTTGCTGCCAGTCAACCCGCCCCGTCCCTTGCTGTCAGTCAACCCGCCCCGTCCCTTGCTGCCAGTCAACCCGCCCCGTCCCTTGCTGCCAGTCAACCCGCCCCGTCCCTTGCTGCCAGTCAACCCGCCCCGTCCCTTGCTGTCAGTCAACCCGCCCCGTCCCTTGCTGTCAGTCAACCCGCCCCGTCCTTTGCTGCCAGTCAACCCGCCCCGTCCCTTGCTGTCAGTCAACCTGCCCCGTCCCTTGCTGCCAGTCAACCCGCCCCGTCCCTTGCTGCCAGTCAACCCGCCCCGTCCCTTGCTGTCAGTCAACCCGCCCCGTCCCTTGCTGGCAGTCAACCCGCCCCGTCCTTTGCTGCCAGTCAACCCGCCCCGTCCCTTGCTGTCAGTCAACCCGCCCCGTCCCTTGCTGCCAGTCAACCCGCCCCGTCCCTTGCTGCCAGTCAACCCGCCCCGTCCTTTGCTGCCAGTCAACCCGCCCCGTCCCTTGCTGTCAGTCAACCTGCCCCGTCCTTTGCTGCCAGTCAACCCGCCCCGTCCCTTGCTGCCAGTCAACCCGCCCCGTCCCTTGCTGTCAGTCAACCTGCCCCGTCCCTTGCTGCCAGTCAACCCGCCCCGTCCCTTGCTGCCAGTCAACCCGCCCCGTCCCTTGCTGCCAGTCAACCCGCCCCGTCCCTTGCTGCCAGTCAACCCGCCCCGTCCCTTGCTGTCAGTCAACCCGCCCCGTCCCTTGCTGTCAGTCAACCCGCCCCGTCCCTTGCTGCCAGTCAACCCGCCCCGTCCCTTGCTGCCAGTCAACCCGCCCCGTCCCTTGCTGTCAGTCAACCCGCCCCGTCCTTTGCTGCCAGTCAACCCGCCCCGTCCCTTGCTGCCAGTCAACCCGCCCCGTCCCTTGCTGCCAGTCAACCCGCCCCGTCCCTTGCTGCCAGTCAACCCGCCCCGTCCCTTGCTGCCAGTCAACCCGCCCCGTCCTTTGCTGCCAGTCAACCCGCCCCGTCCCTTGCTGTCAGTCAACCCGCCCCGTCCCTTGCTGCCAGTCAACCCGCCCCGTCCCTTGCTGCCAGTCAACCCGCCCCGTCCCTTGCTGCCAGTCAACCCGCCCCGTCCCTTGCTGTCAGTCAACCCGCCCCGTCCCTTGCTGTCAGTCAACCCGCCCCGTCCTTTGCTGCCAGTCAACCCGCCCCGTCCCTTGCTGTCAGTCAACCTGCCCCGTCCCTTGCTGCCAGTCAACCCGCCCCGTCCCTTGCTGCCAGTCAACCCGCCCCGTCCCTTGCTGCCAGTCAACCCGCCCCGTCCCTTGCTGCCAGTCAACCCGCCCCGTCCCTTGCTGCCAGTCAACCCGCCCCGTCCCTTGCTGCCAGTCAACCCGCCCCGTCCCTTGCTGTCAGTCAACCCGCCCCGTCCCTTGCTGTCAGTCAACCCGCCCCGTCCTTTGCTGCCAGTCAACCCGCCCCGTCCCTTGCTGTCAGTCAACCTGCCCAGTCCCTTGCTGCCAGTCAACCCGCCCCGTCCCTTGCTGCCAGTCAACCCGCCCCGTCCCTTGCTGTCAGTCAACCCGCCCCGTCCTTTGCTGCCAGTCAACCCGCCCCGTCCTTTGCTGCCAGTCAACCCGCCCCGTCCCTTGCTGCCAGTCAACCCGCCCCGTCCCTTGCTGTCAGTCAACCCGCCCCGTCCCTTGCTGCCAGTCAACCCGCCCCGTCCCTTGCTGTCAGTCAACCCGCCCCGTCCCTTGCTGCCAGTCAACCCGCCCCGTCCCTTGCTGCCAGTCAACCCGCCCCGTCCCTTGCTGCCAGTCAACCCGCCCCGTCCTTTGCTGCCAGTCAACCCGCCCCGTCCCTTGCTGTCAGTCAACCCGCCCCGTCCCTTGCTGCCAGTCAACCCGCCCCGTCCCTTGCTGCCAGTCAACCCGCCCCGTCCCTTGCTGCCAGTCAACCCGCCCCGTCCCTTGCTGTCAGTCAACCCGCCCCGTCCCTTGCTGTCAGTCAACCCGCCCCGTCCTTTGCTGCCAGTCAACCCGCCCCGTCCCTTGCTGTCAGTCAACCTGCCCCGTCCCTTGCTGCCAGTCAACCCGCCCCGTCCCTTGCTGCCAGTCAACCCGCCCCGTCCCTTGCTGTCAGTCAACCCGCCCCGTCCCTTGCTGCCAGTCAACCCGCCCCGTCCCTTGCTGCCAGTCAACCCGCCCCGTCCTTTGCTGCCAGTCAACCCGCCCCGTCCTTTGCTGCCAGTCAACCCGCCCCGTCCCTTGCTGCCAGTCAACCCGCCCCGTCCCTTGCTGCCAGTCAACCCGCCCCGTCCCTTGCTGTCAGTCAACCCGCCCCGTCCTTTGCTGCCAGTCAACCCGCCCCGTCCCTTGCTGCCAGTCAACCCGCCCCGTCCCTTGCTGCCAGTCAACCCGCCCCGTCCTTTGCTGCCAGTCAACCCGCCCCGTCCCTTGCTGCCAGTCAACCCGCCCCGTCCCTTGCTGTCAGTCAACCCGCCCCGTCCCTTGCTGCCAGTCAACCCGCCCCGTCCCTTGCTGCCAGTCAACCCGCCCCGTCCCTTGCTGTCAGTCAACCCGCCCCGTCCTTTGCTGCCAGTCAACCCGCCCCGTCCTTTGCTGCCAGTCAACCCGCCCCGTCCCTTGCTGTCAGTCAACCCGCCCCGTCCTTTGCTGCCAGTCAACCCGCCCCGTCCCTTGCTGTCAGTCAACCCGCCCCGTCCCTTGCTGTCGGTCAACCCGCCCCGTCCTTTGCTGCCAGTCAACCCGCCCCGTCCCTTGCTGTCAGTCAACCCGCCCCGTCCCTTGCTGCCAGTCAACCCGCCCCGTCCCTTGCTGCCAGTCAACCCGCCCCGTCCCTTGCTGCCAGTCAACCCGTCCCGTCCTTTGCTGCCAGTCAACCCGCCCCGTCCCTTGCTGCCAGTCAACCCGCCCCGTCCCTTGCTGTCAGTCAACCCGCCCCGTCCCTTGCTGCCAGTCAACCCGCCCCGTCCCTTGCTGTCAGTCAACCCGCCCCGTCCCTTGCTGCCAGTCAACCCGCCCCGTCCCTTGCTGCCAGTCAACCCGCCCCGTCCCTTGCTGCCAGTCAACCCGCCCCGTCCTTTGCTGCCAGTCAACCCGCCCCGTCCCTTGCTGTCAGTCAACCCGCCCCGTCCCTTGCTGCCAGTCAACCCGCCCCGTCCCTTGCTGCCAGTCAACCCGCCCCGTCCCTTGCTGCCAGTCAACCCGCCCCGTCCCTTGCTGTCAGTCAACCCGCCCCGTCCCTTGCTGTCAGTCAACCCGCCCCGTCCTTTGCTGCCAGTCAACCCGCCCCGTCCCTTGCTGTCAGTCAACCTGCCCCGTCCCTTGCTGCCAGTCAACCCGCCCCGTCCCTTGCTGCCAGTCAACCCGCCCCGTCCCTTGCTGTCAGTCAACCCGCCCCGTCCCTTGCTGCCAGTCAACCCGCCCCGTCCCTTGCTGCCAGTCAACCCGCCCCGTCCCTTGCTGCCAGTCAAACCGCCCCGTCCTTTGCTGCCAGTCAACCCGCCCCGTCCTTTGCTGCCAGTCAACCCGCCCCGTCCCTTGCTGTCAGTCAACCCGCCCCGTCCCTTGCTGTCAGTCAACCCGCCCCGTCCTTTGCTGCCAGTCAACCCGCCCCGTCCCTTGCTGTCAGTCAACCTGCCCCGTCCCTTGCTGCCAGTCAACCCGCCCCGTCCCTTGCTGCCAGTCAACCCGCCCCGTCCCTTGCTGTCAGTCAACCCGCCCCGTCCCTTGCTGCCAGTCAACCCGCCCCGTCCCTTGCTGCCAGTCAACCCGCCCCGTCCCTTGCTGCCAGTCAACCCGCCCCGTCCCTTGCTGCCAGTCAACCCGCCCCGTCCCTTGCTGTCAGTCAACCCGCCCCGTCCTTTGCTGCCAGTCAACCCGCCCCGTCCTTTGCTGCCAGTCAACCCGCCCCGTCCCTTGCTGTCAGTCAACCTGCCCCGTCCCTTGCTGTCAGTCAACCCGCCCCGTCCCTTGCTGTCAGTCAACCCGCCCCGTCCTTTGCTGCCAGTCAACCCGCCCCGTCCCTTGCTGTCAGTCAACCCGCCCCGTCCCTTGCTGTCAGTCAACCCGCCCCGTCCTTTGCTGCCAGTCAACCCGCCCCGTCCCTTGCTGTCAGTCAACCCGCCCCGTCCCTTGCTGCCAGTCAACCCGCCCCGTCCCTTGCTGCCAGTCAACCCGCCCCGTCCCTTGCTGCCAGTCAACCCGTCCCGTCCTTTGCTGCCAGTCAACCCGCCCCGTCCCTTGCTGCCAGTCAACCCGCCCCGTCCCTTGCTGTCAGTCAACCCGCCCCGTCCCTTGCTGCCAGTCAACCCGCCCCGTCCCTTGCTGTCAGTCAACCCGCCCCGTCCCTTGCTGCCAGTCAACCCGCCCCGTCCCTTGCTGCCAGTCAACCCGCCCCGTCCCTTGCTGCCAGTCAACCCGCCCCGTCCTTTGCTGCCAGTCAACCCGCCCCGTCCCTTGCTGTCAGTCAACCCGCCCCGTCCCTTGCTGCCAGTCAACCCGCCCCGTCCCTTGCTGCCAGTCAACCCGCCCCGTCCCTTGCTGCCAGTCAACCCGCCCCGTCCCTTGCTGTCAGTCAACCCGCCCCGTCCCTTGCTGTCAGTCAACCCGCCCCGTCCTTTGCTGCCAGTCAACCCGCCCCGTCCCTTGCTGTCAGTCAACCTGCCCCGTCCCTTGCTGCCAGTCAACCCGCCCCGTCCCTTGCTGCCAGTCAACCCGCCCCGTCCCTTGCTGTCAGTCAACCCGCCCCGTCCCTTGCTGCCAGTCAACCCGCCCCGTCCCTTGCTGCCAGTCAACCCGCCCCGTCCCTTGCTGCCAGTCAACCCGCCCCGTCCTTTGCTGCCAGTCAACCCGCCCCGTCCTTTGCTGCCAGTCAACCCGCCCCGTCCCTTGCTGCCAGTCAACCCGCCCCGTCCCTTGCTGCCAGTCAACCCGCCCCGTCCCTTGCTGTCAGTCAACCCGCCCCGTCCTTTGCTGCCAGTCAACCCGCCCCGTCCCTTGCTGTCAGTCAACCTGCCCCGTCCCTTGCTGCCAGTCAACCCGCCCCGTCCCTTGCTGCCAGTCAACCCGCCCCGTCCCTTGCTGTCAGTCAACCCGCCCCGTCCTTTGCTGCCAGTCAACCCGCCCCGTCCCTTGCTGCCAGTCAACCCGCCCCGTCCCTTGCTGTCAGTCAACCCGCCCCGTCCCTTGCTGCCAGTCAACCCGCCCCGTCCCTTGCTGCCAGTCAACCCGCCCCGTCCCTTGCTGTCAGTCAACCCGCCCCGTCCCTTGCTGTCAGTCAACCCGCCCCGTCCTTTGCTGCCAGTCAACCCGCCCCGTCCCTTGCTGTCAGTCAACCTGCCCCGTCCCTTGCTGCCAGCCAACCCGCCCCGTCCCTTGCTGCCAGTCAACCCGCCCCGTCCCTTGTTAGTCAACCCGCCCTGTCCCTTGCTGCCAGTCAACCCGCCCCGTCCCTTGCTGCCAGTCAACCCGCCCCGTCCCTTGCTGCCAGTCAACCCGCCCCGTCCCTTGCTGCCAGTCAACCTGCCCCGTCCCTTGCTGTTAGTCAACCCGCCCCGTCCCTTGCTGTGAGTCAACCCGCCCCGTCCTTTGCTGCCAGTCAACCCGCCCCGTCCCTTGCTGTCAGTCAACCTGCCCCGTCCCTTGCTGCCAGTCAACCCGCCCCGTCCCTTGCTGCCAGTCAACCCGCCCCGTCCCTTGCTGTCAGTCAACCCGCCCCGTCCCTTGCTGCCAGTCAACCCGCCCCGTCCCTTGCTGTCAGTCAACCCGCCCCGTCCCTTGCTGCCAGTCAACCCGCCCCGTCCTTTGCTGCCAGTCAACCCGCCCCGTCCCTTGCTGCCAGTCAACCCGCCCCGTCCCTTGCTGTCAGTCAACCCGCCCCGTCCCTTGCTGCCAGTCAACCCGCCCCGTCCCTTGCTGCCAGTCAACCTGCCCCGTCCCTTGCTGTTAGTCAACCCGCCCCGTCCCTTGCTGTGAGTCAACCCGCCCCGTCCTTTGCTGCCAGGGATCCCGCCCCGTCCCTTGCTGTCAGTCAACCTGCCCCGTCCCTTGCTGCCAGTCAACCCGCCCCGTCCCTTGCTGCCAGTCAACCCGCCCCGTCCCTTGCTGTCAGTCAACCCGCCCCGTCCCTTGCTGCCAGTCAACCCGCCCCGTCCCTTGCTGTCAGTCAACCCGCCCCGTCCCTTGCTGCCAGTCAACCCGCCCCGTCCTTTGCTGCCAGTCAACCCGCCCCGTCCCTTGCTGTCAGTCAACCCGCCCCGTCCTTTGCTGCCAGTCAACCCGCCCCGTCCCTTGCTGTCAGTCAACCCGCCCCGTCCTTTGGTGCCAGTCAGCCCGCCCCGTCCCTTGCTGTCAGTCAACCCGCCCCGTCCCTTGCTGTCAGTCAACCCGCCCCGTCCCTTGCTGCCAGTCAACCCGCCCCGTCCCTTGCTGCCAGTCAACCCGCCCCGTCCCTTGCTGTCAGTCAACCCGCCCCGTCCCTTGCTGCCAGTCAACCCGCCCCGTCCCTTGCTGCCAGTCAACCCGCCCCGTCCCTTGCTGCCAGTCAACCCGCCCCGTCCCTTGCTGTCAGTCAACCCGCCCCGTCCCTTGCTGGCAGTCAACCCGCCCCGTCCTTTGCTGCCAGTCAACCCGCCCCGTCCCTTGCTGTCAGTCAACCCGCCCCGTCCCTTGCTGCCAGTCAACCCGCCCCGTCCCTTGCTGCCAGTCAACCCGCCCCGTCCTTTGCTGCCAGTCAACCCGCCCCGTCCCTTGCTGTCAGTCAACCCGCCCCGTCCCTTGCTGTCAGTCAACCCGCCCCGTCCTTTGCTGCCAGTCAACCCGCCCCGTCCCTTGCTGTCAGTCAACCTGCCCCGTCCCTTGCTGCCAGTCAACCCGCCCCGTCCTTTGGTGCCAGTCAACCCGCCCCGTCCCTTGCTGTCAGTCAACCCGCCCCGTCCCTTGCTGTCAGTCAACCCGCCCCGTCCCTTGCTGCCAGTCAACCCGCCCCGTCCCTTGCTGTCAGTCAACCCGCCCCGTCCCTTGCTGTCAGTCAACCCGCCCCGTCCCTTGCTGCCAGTCAACCCGCCCCGTCCCTTGCTGCCAGTCAACCCGCCCCGTCCCTTGCTGTCAGTCAACCCGCCCCGTCCCTTGCTGCCAGTCAACCCGCCCCGTCCCTTGCTGCCAGTCAACCCGCCCCGTCCCTTGCTGCCAGTCAACCCGCCCCGTCCCTTGCTGTCAGTCAACCCGCCCCGTCCCTTGCTGCCAGTCAACCCGCCCCGTCCCTTGCTGCCAGTCAACCCGCCCCGTCCCTTGCTGCCAGTCAACCCGCCCCGTCCCTTGCTGTCAGTCAACCCGCCCCGTCCTTTGCTGCCAGTCAACCCGCCCCGTCCCTTGCTGTCAGTCAACCTGCCCCGTCCCTTGCTGCCAGTCAACCCGCCCCGTCCCTTGCTGCCAGTCAACCCGCCCCGTCCCTTGCTGTCAGTCAACCCGCCCCGTCCCTTGCTGCCAGTCAACCCGCCCCGTCCCTTGCTGCCAGTCAACCCGCCCCGTCCCTTGCTGCCAGTCAACCCGCCCCGTCCTTTGCTGCCAGTCAACCCGCCCCGTCCCTTGCTGTCAGTCAACCCGCCCCGTCCTTTGCTGCCAGTCAACCCGCCCCGTCCCTTGCTGTCAGTCAACCCGCCCCGTCCTTTGGTGCCAGTCAGCCCGCCCCGTCCCTTGCTGTCAGTCAACCCGCCCCGTCCCTTGCTGTCAGTCAACCCGCCCCGTCCCTTGCTGCCAGTCAACCCGCCCCGTCCCTTGCTGCCAGTCAACCCGCCCCGTCCCTTGCTGTCAGTCAACCCGCCCCGTCCCTTGCTGCCAGTCAACCCGCCCCGTCCCTTGCTGCCAGTCAACCCGCCCCGTCCCTTGCTGCCAGTCAACCCGCCCCGTCCCTTGCTGTCAGTCAACCCGCCCCGTCCCTTGCTGGCAGTCAACCCGCCCCGTCCTTTGCTGCCAGTCAACCCGCCCCGTCCCTTGCTGTCAGTCAACCCGCCCCGTCCCTTGCTGCCAGTCAACCCGCCCCGTCCCTTGCTGTCAGTCAACCCGCCCCGTCCCTTGCTGGCAGTCAACCCGCCCCGTCCTTTGCTGCCAGTCAACCCGCCCCGTCCCTTGCTGCCAGTCAACCCGCCCCGTCCCTTGCTGCCAGTCAACCCGCCCCGTCCCTTGCTGTCAGTCAACCCGCCCCGTCCCTTGCTGGCAGTCAACCCGCCCCGTCCTTTGCTGCCAGTCAACCCGCCCCGTCCCTTGCTGTCAGTCAACCCGCCCCGTCCCTTGCTGTCAGTCAACCCGCCCCGTCCTTTGCTGCCAGTCAACCCGCCCCGTCCCTTGCTGTCAGTCAACCTGCCCCGTCCCTTGCTGCCAGTCAACCCGCCCCGTCCTTTGGTGCCAGTCAACCCGCCCCGTCCCTTGCTGTCAGTCAACCCGCCCCGTCCCTTGCTGTCAGTCAACCCGCCCCGTCCCTTGCTGCCAGTCAACCCGCCCCGTCCCTTGCTGTCAGTCAACCCGCCCCGTCCCTTGCTGTCAGTCAACCCGCCCCGTCCCTTGCTGCCAGTCAACCCGCCCCGTCCCTTGCTGCCAGTCAACCCGCCCCGTCCCTTGCTGTCAGTCAACCCGCCCCGTCCCTTGCTGCCAGTCAACCCGCCCCGTCCCTTGCTGCCAGTCAACCCGCCCCGTCCCTTGCTGCCAGTCAACCCGCCCCGTCCCTTGCTGTCAGTCAACCCGCCCCGTCCCTTGCTGCCAGTCAACCCGCCCCGTCCCTTGCTGCCAGTCAACCCGCCCCGTCCCTTGCTGCCAGTCAACCCGCCCCGTCCCTTGCTGTCAGTCAACCCGCCCCGTCCTTTGCTGCCAGTCAACCCGCCCCGTCCCTTGCTGTCAGTCAACCTGCCCCGTCCCTTGCTGCCAGTCAACCCGCCCCGTCCCTTGCTGCCAGTCAACCCGCCCCGTCCCTTGCTGTCAGTCAACCCGCCCCGTCCCTTGCTGCCAGTCAACCCGCCCCGTCCCTTGCTGCCAGTCAACCCGCCCCGTCCCTTGCTGCCAGTCAACCCGCCCCGTCCTTTGCTGCCAGTCAACCCGCCCCGTCCCTTGCTGTCAGTCAACCCACCCCGTCCCTTGCTGCCAGTCAACCCGCCCCGTCCCTTGCTGCCAGTCAACCCGCCCCGTCCCTTGCTGCCAGTCAACCCGCCCCGTCCCTTGCTGTCAGTCAACCCGCCCCGTCCCTTGCTGTCAGTCAACCCGCCCCGTCCTTTGCTGCCAGTCAACCCGCCCCGTCCCTTGCTGTCAGTCAACCTGCCCAGTCCCTTGCTGCCAGTCAACCCGCCCCGTCCCTTGCTGCCAGTCAACCCGCCCCGTCCCTTGCTGTCAGTCAACCTGCCCCGTCCCTTGCTGCCAGTCAACCCGCCCCGTCCTTTGCTGCCAGTCAACCCGCCCCGTCCCTTGCTGCCAGTCAACCCGCCCCGTCCCTTGCTGTCAGTCAACCCGCCCCGTCCCTTGCTGCCAGTCAACCCGCCCCGTCCCTTGCTGTCAGTCAACCCGCCCTGTCCCTTGCTGCCAGTCAACCCGCCCCGTCCCTTGCTGCCAGTCAACCCGCCCCGTCCCTTGCTGCCAGTCAACCCGCCCCGTCCTTTGCTGCCAGTCAACCCGCCCCGTCCCTTGCTGTCAGTCAACCCGCCCCGTCCCTTGCTGCCAGTCAACCCGCCCCGTCCCTTGCTGCCAGTCAACCCGCCCCGTCCCTTGCTGTCAGTCAACCCGCCCCGTCCCTTGCTGTCAGTCAACCCGCCCCGTCCCTTGCTGTCAGTCAACCCGCCCCGTCCTTTGCTGCCAGTCAACCCGCCCCGTCCCTTGCTGTCAGTCAACCTGCCCCGTCCCTTGCTGCCAGTCAACCCGCCCCGTCCCTTGCTGCCAGTCAACCCGCCCCGTCCCTTGCTGTCAGTCAACCCGCCCCGTCCCTTGCTGCCAGTCAACCCGCCCCGTCCCTTGCTGCCAGTCAACCCGCCCCGTCCTTTGCTGCCAGTCAACCCGCCCCGTCCTTTGCTGCCAGTCAACCCGCCCCGTCCCTTGCTGTCAGTCAACCTGCCCCGTCCCTTGCTGCCAGCCAACCCGCCCCGTCCCTTGCTGCCAGTCAACCCGCCCCGTCCCTTGCTGCCAGTCAACCTGCCCCGTCCCTTGCTGTGAGTCAACCCGCCCCGTCCCTTGCTGCCAGTCAACCCGCCCCGTCCTTTGCTGTCAGTCAACCCGCCCCGTCCCTTGCTGTCAGTCAACCCGCCCCGTCCTTTGCTGCCAGTCAACCCGCCCCGTCCCTTGCTGTCAGTCAACCTGCCCAGTCCCTTGCTGCCAGTCAACCCGCCCCGTCCCTTGCTGCCAGTCAACCCGCCCCGTCCCTTGCTGTCAGTCAACCCGCCCCGTCCCTTGCTGCCAGTCAACCCGCCCCGTCCTTTGCTGCCAGTCAACCCGCCCCGTCCCTTGCTGCCAGTCAACCCGCCCCGTCCCTTGCTGTCAGTCAACCCGCCCCGTCCCTTGCTGCCAGTCAACCCGCCCCGTCCCTTGCTGTCAGTCAACCCGCCCTGTCCCTTGCTGCCAGTCAACCCGCCCCGTCCCTTGCTGCCAGTCAACCCGCCCCGTCCCTTGCTGCCAGTCAACCCGCCCCGTCCTTTGCTGCCAGTCAACCCGCCCCGTCCCTTGCTGTCAGTCAACCCGCCCCGTCCCTTGCTGCCAGTCAACCCGCCCCGTCCCTTGCTGCCAGTCAACCCGCCCCGTCCCTTGCTGTCAGTCAACCCGCCCCGTCCCTTGCTGTCAGTCAACCCGCCCCGTCCCTTGCTGTCAGTCAACCCGCCCCGTCCTTTGCTGCCAGTCAACCCGCCCCGTCCCTTGCTGTCAGTCAACCTGCCCCGTCCCTTGCTGCCAGTCAACCCGCCCCGTCCCTTGCTGCCAGTCAACCCGCCCCGTCCCTTGCTGTCAGTCAACCCGCCCCGTCCCTTGCTGCCAGTCAACCCGCCCCGTCCCTTGCTGCCAGTCAACCCGCCCCGTCCTTTGCTGCCAGTCAACCCGCCCCGTCCTTTGCTGCCAGTCAACCCGCCCCGTCCCTTGCTGCCAGTCAACCCGCCCCGTCCCTTGCTGCCAGTCAACCCGCCCCGTCCCTTGCTGTCAGTCAACCCGCCCCGTCCTTTGCTGCCAGTCAACCCGCCCCGTCCCTTGCTGCCAGTCAACCCGCCCCGTCCCTTGCTGCCAGTCAACCCGCCCCGTCCTTTGCTGCCAGTCAACCCGCCCCGTCCCTTGCTGCCAGTCAACCCGCCCCGTCCCTTGCTGTCAGTCAACCCGCCCCGTCCCTTGCTGCCAGTCAACCCGCCCCGTCCCTTGCTGCCAGTCAACCCGCCCCGTCCCTTGCTGTCAGTCAACCCGCCCCGTCCTTTGCTGCCAGTCAACCCGCCCCGTCCTTTGCTGCCAGTCAACCCGCCCCGTCCCTTGCTGTCAGTCAACCTGCCCCGTCCCTTGCTGTCAGTCAACCCGCCCCGTCCCTTGCTGTCAGTCAACCCGCCCCGTCCTTTGCTGCCAGTCAACCCGCCCCGTCCCTTGCTGTCAGTCAACCCGCCCCGTCCCTTGCTGTCAGTCAACCCGCCCCGTCCTTTGCTGCCAGTCAACCCGCCCCGTCCCTTGCTGTCAGTCAACCCGCCCCGTCCCTTGCTGCCAGTCAACCCGCCCCGTCCCTTGCTGCCAGTCAACCCGCCCCGTCCCTTGCTGCCAGTCAACCCGTCCCGTCCTTTGCTGCCAGTCAACCCGCCCCGTCCCTTGCTGCCAGTCAACCCGCCCCGTCCCTTGCTGTCAGTCAACCCGCCCCGTCCCTTGCTGCCAGTCAACCCGCCCCGTCCCTTGCTGTCAGTCAACCCGCCCCGTCCCTTGCTGCCAGTCAACCCGCCCCGTCCCTTGCTGCCAGTCAACCCGCCCCGTCCCTTGCTGCCAGTCAACCCGCCCCGTCCTTTGCTGCCAGTCAACCCGCCCCGTCCCTTGCTGTCAGTCAACCCGCCCCGTCCCTTGCTGCCAGTCAACCCGCCCCGTCCCTTGCTGCCAGTCAACCCGCCCCGTCCCTTGCTGCCAGTCAACCCGCCCCGTCCCTTGCTGTCAGTCAACCCGCCCCGTCCCTTGCTGTCAGTCAACCCGCCCCGTCCTTTGCTGCCAGTCAACCCGCCCCGTCCCTTGCTGTCAGTCAACCTGCCCCGTCCCTTGCTGCCAGTCAACCCGCCCCGTCCCTTGCTGCCAGTCAACCCGCCCCGTCCCTTGCTGTCAGTCAACCCGCCCCGTCCCTTGCTGCCAGTCAACCCGCCCCGTCCCTTGCTGCCAGTCAACCCGCCCCGTCCCTTGCTGCCAGTCAACCCGCCCCGTCCTTTGCTGCCAGTCAACCCGCCCCGTCCTTTGCTGCCAGTCAACCCGCCCCGTCCCTTGCTGCCAGTCAACCCGCCCCGTCCCTTGCTGCCAGTCAACCCGCCCCGTCCCTTGCTGTCAGTCAACCCGCCCTGTCCTTTGCTGCCAGTCAACCCGCCCCGTCCCTTGCTGTCAGTCAACCTGCCCCGTCCCTTGCTGCCAGTCAACCCGCCCCGTCCCTTGCTGCCAGTCAACCCGCCCCGTCCCTTGCTGTCAGTCAACCCGCCCCGTCCTTTGCTGCCAGTCAACCCGCCCCGTCCCTTGCTGCCAGTCAACCCGCCCCGTCCCTTGCTGTCAGTCAACCCGCCCCGTCCCTTGCTGCCAGTCAACCCGCCCCGTCCCTTGCTGCCAGTCAACCCGCCCCGTCCCTTGCTGTCAGTCAACCCGCCCCGTCCCTTGCTGTCAGTCAACCCGCCCCGTCCTTTGCTGCCAGTCAACCCGCCCCGTCCCTTGCTGTCAGTCAACCTGCCCCGTCCCTTGCTGCCAGCCAACCCGCCCCGTCCCTTGCTGCCAGTCAACCCGCCCCGTCCCTTGTTAGTCAACCCGCCCTGTCCCTTGCTGCCAGTCAACCCGCCCCGTCCCTTGCTGCCAGTCAACCTGCCCCGTCCCTTGCTGTGAGTCAACCCGCCCCGTCCTTTGCTGCCAGTCAACCCGCCCCGTCCCTTGCTGTCAGTCAACCTGCCCCGTCCCTTGCTGCCAGTCAACCCGCCCCGTCCCTTGCTGCCAGTCAACCCGCCCCGTCCCTTGCTGTCAGTCAACCCGCCCCGTCCCTTGCTGCCAGTCAACCCGCCCCGTCCCTTGCTGTCAGTCAACCCGCCCCGTCCCTTGCTGCCAGTCAACCCGCCCCGTCCTTTGCTGCCAGTCAACCCGCCCCGTCCCTTGCTGCCAGTCAACCCGCCCCGTCCCTTGCTGTCAGTCAACCCGCCCCGTCCCTTGCTGCCAGTCAACCCGCCCCGTCCCTTGCTGCCAGTCAACCCGCCCCGTCCCTTGCTGCCAGTCAACCCGCCCCGTCCCTTGCTGCCAGTCAACCCGCCCCGTCCCTTGCTGTCAGTCAACCCGCCCCGTCCCTTGCTGCCAGTCAACCCGCCCCGTCCCTTGCTGTCAGTCAACCCGCCCCGTCCCTTGCTGCCAGTCAACCCGCCCCGTCCCTTGCTGCCAGTCAACCCGCCCCGTCCCTTGCTGTCAGTCAACCCGCCCCGTCCCTTGCTGTCAGTCAACCCGCCCCGTCCCTTGCTGCCAGTCAACCCGCCCCGTCCCTTGCTGCCAGTCAACCCGCCCCGTCCCTTGCTGTCAGTCAACCCGCCCCGTCCCTTGCTGTCAGTCAACCCGCCCCGTCCTTTGCTGCCAGTCAACCCGCCCCGTCCCTTGCTGTCAGTCAACCTGCCCCGTCCCTTGCTGCCAGTCAACCCGCCCCGTCCCTTGCTGCCAGTCAACCCGCCCGGTCCCTTGCTGTCAGTCAACCTGCCCCGTCCCTTGCTGCCAGTCAACCCGCCCCGTCCCTTGCTGCCAGTCAACCCGCCCCGTCCCTTGCTGCCAGTCAACCCGCCCCGTCCCTTGCTGCCAGTCAACCCGCCCGGTCCCTTGCTGCCAGTCAACCCGCCCCGTCCCTTGCTGCCAGTCAACCCGCCCCGTCCCTTGCTGTCAGTCAACCCGCCCCGTCCTTTGCTGCCAGTCAACCCGCCCCGTCCCTTGCTGTCAGTCAACCTGCCCCGTCCCTTGCTGCCAGTCAACCCGCCCCGTCCTTTGGTGCCAGTCAACCCGCCCCGTCCCTTGCTGTCAGTCAACCCGCCCTGTCCCTTGCTGTCAGTCAACCCGCCCCGTCCCTTGCTGCCAGTCAACCCGCCCCGTCCCTTGCTGTCAGTCAACCCGCCCCGTCCCTTGCTGTCAGTCAACCCGCCCCGTCCCTTGCTGCCAGTCAACCCGCCCCGTCCCTTGCTGCCAGTCAACCCGCCCCGTCCCTTGCTGTCAGTCAACCCGCCCCGTCCCTTGCTGCCAGTCAACCCGCCCCGTCCCTTGCTGCCAGTCAACCCGCCCCGTCCCTTGCTGTCAGTCAACCCGCCCCGTCCCTTGCTGCCAGTCAACCCGCCCCGTCCCTTGCTGCCAGTCAACCCGCCCCGTCCCTTGCTGCCAGTCAACCCGCCCCGTCCTTTGCTGCCAGTCAACCCGCCCCGTCCCTTGCTGCCAGTCAACCCGCCCCGTCCCTTGCTGTCAGTCAACCCGCCCCGTCCTTTGCTGCCAGTCAACCCGCCCCGTCCCTTGCTGCCAGTCAGCCCGCCCCGTCCCTTGCTGCCAGTCAACCCGCCCCGTCCCTTGCTGCCAGTCAACCCGCCCCGTCCCTTGCTGTCAGTCAACCCGCCCCGTCCCTTGCTGCCAGTCAACCCGCCCGGTCCCTTGCTGCCAGTCAACCCGCCCCGTCCCTTGCTGCCAGTCAACCCGCCCCGTCCCTTGCTGTCAGTCAACCCGCCCCGTCCCTTGCTGCCAGTCAACCCGCCCCGTCCCTTGCTGTCAGTCAACCCGCCCCGTCCCTTGCTGCCAGTCAACCCGCCCCGTCCCTTGCTGCCAGTCAACCCGCCCCGTCCCTTGCTGTCAGTCAACCCGCCCCGTCCCTTGCTGCCAGTCAACCCGCCCCGTCCCTTGCTGCCAGTCAACCCGCCCCGTCCCTTGCTGCCAGTCAACCCGCCCCGTCCTTTGCTGCCAGTCAACCCGCCCCGTCCCTTGCTGCCAGTCAACCCGCCCCGTCCCTTGCTGTCAGTCAACCCGCCCCGTCCTTTGCTGCCAGTCAACCCGCCCCGTCCCTTGCTGCCAGTCAACCCGCCCCGTCCTTTGCTGCCAGTCAACCCGCCCCGTCCCTTGCTGCCAGTCAACCTGCCCGGTCCCTTGCTGTCAGTCAACCCGCCCCGTCCCTTGCTGCCAGTCAACCCGCCCCGTCCCTTGCTGTCAGTCAACCCGCCCCGTCCCTTGCTGCCAGTCAACCCGCCCCGTCCCTTGCTGCCAGTCAACCCGCCCCGTCCCTTGCTGCCAGTCAACCCGCCCCGTCCTTTGCTGCCAGTCAACCCGCCCCGTCCCTTGCTGTCAGTCAACCCGCCCCGTCCCTTGCTGCCAGTCAACCCGCTCCGTCCCTTGCTGCCAGTCAACCCGCCCCGTCCCTTGCTGCCAGTCAACCCGCCCCGTCCCTTGCTGTCAGTCAACCCGCCCCGTCCCTTGCTGCCAGTCAACCCGCCCCGTCCCTTGCTGCCAGTCAACCCGCCCCGTCCCTTGCTGTCAGTCAACCTGCCCCGTCCCTTGCTGCCAGTCAACCCGCCCCGTCCCTTGCTGCCAGTCAACCCGCCCCGTCCCTTGCTGTCAGTCAACCCGCCCCGTCCCTTGCTGTCAGTCAACCCGCCCCGTCCTTGTTTAGTCCCTGGTATGGTAGCAGGGCAGGGTGATTGTTGCTTGACGAATTAGCTTGAATGCCTTCGTGGCACTTGTTTGCTCTCCTTGCAAGGTGAGGCAATCATTTCTGTGCCTTGGTATGTGTGTGCATTGTCGCATGTGTGGGTGGTGCACGTGCGTGTGCGTGCATGTGTGTGCGTGCATGTGTGTGCGTGCATGTGTGTGCGGTGCACGTGCGTGTGCGTGCATGTGTGTGCGGTGCACGTGCGTGTGCGTGCATGTGTGTGCGTGCATGTGTGTGCGTGCATGTGTGTGCGGTGCACGTGCGTGTGCGTGCATGTGTGTGCGGTGCACATGCGTGTGCGTGCATGTGTGTGCGTGCATGTGTGTGCGTGCATGTGTGTGCGTGCATGTGTGTGCGTGCATGTGTGTGCGTGCATTTGGTTTTGCAGTCTATCAGTGTTGGAAGGGATAGCCTTGAAACGAGATCCTAACTACAAGGTGTGTGTCACGCCCCCCAATGCCCCTCTTCCGCACGCGCATACTACGTGGCAACCACCACCTCCTGTGCCCTGGCACTATATTCCGACCCACTGCACATATAACTAATACTTGCTGCACAACCAACTCCGTTCTCTCGGGATTAAACACGCTACATAGCTGTCCATGCCTCGGGAGATGTCTCAAAAGCAGCATTCAACACATCTCGTCGTGTCCCACTGAGTCCGCCTTCCCCACATAACCCTGCCCCGGCTCCTCCCCACCAGGTGATCGCCAGCTCGTACCCCTGGATTGCCAAGAAGGTCCTCACAGACCCCTCGCCCCAGCTGCGCTCCACCGTCACCAACTTGCTATTTAAGGTAGCCTTGCTTTTTATGGCAACCTTTCTATTTTTGCCGAAGCCGCATCTGAAGACGATTCTAAAATGTTAAAACGTCTTGAGAGTCTGCTTAAAGAGGTGCATGGTTTTTCTGAATCGAGTCAGAAATGGTCTCAACACACTCTTTCCTACCCGCACTACCCTCCCCCTTCCCCCCAACGTGTGGCAACAGGACGGGCAGTTCAGAGTGTCCCGGCTGGAGAGTCTGCTTAAAGAGGTGTGTGGGAGGAGGGATGTTGAAAGAGTAATGGAGTAATGGGTGGGGGAGTGAGAGGGGTGCAAGAAGGGAAGTAGCAAGAGGGGTATGGGAGAGGATTGTGAGGGGTGAGGGGTTCATTCATGACAAGGAGACGGGTTTCGGCAAACCGTGCAGGTGAAGATTTAGGTGTCGTGCGGTGATGTGATTTGTGTGTTGTATCAGGTATCATCAGCCTGTTGTTCAAACGCTCCATGGATCCTTTCTCTTTGGTGTCATGCCCTTGTCTCAAACGCCTGGGCTGTGATTGGTGGGCTGCGGGGGTAGATCATCTATGGCTGGTCCCTGCAGTCGTCCAAGCCCATGTACGGCCCAGATTCAGCCGCCAAGAGCCAATCAACGGACGACACGTCCAAGGAGGGTCGCACGAAAACACTCAAGAGGATCCTCAAGTTTGGGTTGAGTGAAGAGGTGCGTGGTTATTGGGAGGTGGTGAGTGTGAGTGGTGAGTGTGAGTGGTGAGTGTGAGTGGTGAGTGTGAGTGGTGAGTGTGAGTGGTGAGTGTTGAATGTGAGTGGTGAGTGTTGAATGTGAGTGGTGAGTGGTGAATGTGAGTGGTGAGTGGTGAATGTGAGTGGTGAGTGGTGAATGTGAGTGGTGAGTGTGAGTGGTGAATGTGAGTGGTGATCGAGGGGTTGGGAATGCACCCATGCTTCCATTTCTCACAGCTCTACCATGTCAATCTCAACTGCCATCCGCCAACATGTCAAGTGCCAATCTCCAAACCCTGGCGTCTAACAGCACAACAACCCCTGTCTGCTGTGTCCCTGTGGCAGGGCCGGTTCATTCGAGAGCTGCTATTGGATGAAGTGGCCAAGGTACTGCTGCCCTGCACACCCCTCTCCTGTCCTGCGCCGTGCACTGCTCATCACCACACAGCACAAATTATTCCTGGGTTCCTTAGTGTTGTTCCATAAACTGCAACAAAAAAGCCCCTGCACGGCAGTGTCCTCCCCTTCCTTGCTGTTTCCCTGTTTCTCTTCCCTTCGCCACAATCTCCCACTCTCAACTCTTCCCGAGTACTTACTCGAATTTCCCTCTCCTCTCCTTTCCTCACTCCCCCCGTTTCCACTCTCCCCCACCCCCCAGGGTCTAGACGCACTCAACAGGGTCACCCTCGACGACTCCTCCGCCGCCCTTCTCTCGCGCCTGCCGCCCGCGCTCCGGCCGGCATTTCCCGGCGCTTTACAGCTGGCGACAGAAGAGGACAAAGAGCACCTGGAGAACCTCCGAAGACTGGCCACCATTGTTGCTGATCTTGACCCTTCGGGCGGCCAGGGCGGCGGGGGCAGTGAGGGTGCAAGTGGAGAGGGGGAGAGTGGAGGGTGGGGAGGGATCCAGGCAGCTGTAGATCAGGCGATGGCAATCATCCAACGGCTGCCGTCGCGGGAGGTCTTCACAGAGGTGAGGCGTGTGGGGGATGTGGGGCATGTGGGAGGCGAGCGCACTGCAACTCGCTGTTGCCAGCTCTCCCCCTCGACATCCACCCACGGCTCTTGTCACCAGTCTCGCCTCTGCCACCCCACAGCTGCACATTCCTCATGCCACCCCTACATTCAGCCTACCATGTGGCATGGCATCCCAGTTCCTCGTTCCCACATCCTTTCTTCTTGACTCTGAGTCACGTCACTTCTTCCCACGACCCTTTGCCTCTGGCCCTCTCCTGTGTCTGTCTCTCCCCTCCCCGCCCTGCCTCTCCCCTCCCCGCCCTGTCTCTCCCCTCCCCGCCCTGTCTCTCCCCTCCCCGCCCTGTCTCTCCTCCTGCTTTGCTGTTTGGGCGGTGCCGTGGCATACAGTTGCCGCTGCCAGCGCAGCAGACGGCACTTCTGCTGCCAGTGGAGCTGGCAGGGAGGGTGGCATCGCGCACTGTAGCTCGCACCATCCGCAGCAACGTGCGCGCCCCGACAAGACCTGCTTGACGTGCCATGCCACTCGTCCTTTCTAACAGTAGCTCAAATGCAACGTTTTACAAGGATTGATTCGCACTGTCCGCAGCAACGTGCGCTCTTCTACAAGAACTGCTTGACGTGCATACCACCCAGTTCATGGGCGCTGCGCAATGTACCAACAACAAATATGGATGTATAGTCACATGTAACAGATAAATATAGTCATTGCATGTGTCACTATACATAATCATTATCTTCAGTCACCTCCCCTCATTCCAAAATAAGCTCGTTTGCACAGTCTGCCTCTTCCTTTCGTCAGTAATGGTCGTTTCGGTAGCCTATTTTTCTGGCCAGCATAGCCAGAAAATGCAAGAGGCAACACACCATGATCCGTTACATGCATCCACCTGAAAAACCAGCAGTCCTATCAGCCAATCAGCATGTCCTACCAGCAATCCTACAAGCACCTAGTCAGCATAAGCCAGGTAAAAGCAAGGTGGCTGAACACCCTAAAATCCCTGTCCATGGCCCTCTGTGCCTGCCTGCCTGCCTGCCAGTCTCCCTCCCTTCAAACAAGCTAGAGAGAGCACCAGGCCCCTCACAGCTCATCCTTGGCATCAGCAGAAGCACCCTCGCCCTCCTCCGCCTTGCCACTGGCAGCCAGCTCGGCCTCCTCAGCCTTCTCCTCGGCGCTCTTCTCCCCCTTGGCAGCCGTCTTGTTCTTCTGCACAAACTCCACCAGGCTCGCCTTGCTGCGGTCGCCGCTGTAAGACACCACCTTGCCCTCCGACGTGTACAGGTAGATGGTGGGGAAGCCCTTCACTGAGAAGGTTGCCTGTGGGACGTCGTTGGCGGTGGCGTCCTGTAGGTGGGGGAATAGAAGGGGGGAGGGAGGATGAGTGGTGTCGCCGCTGTACGACACCACCTTGCCCTCAGGCGTGTACAGGCAGATGGTGGGGAAGCCCTTCACTGACAAGGTTGCCTGTGGGACGTCGTTGGCGGTGGCGTCCTGGTGGGGGCGAAGGGGGTTGTGGTGATCTGGGGTGCGGGATGTGGGGTGGGGGGTTGTGGAAGTGGGGAGTGGTGGTGGTGGAGGTTGCGCAGAAGGGAAAGCGAGGCTGGGGAGAAGGAGGGAACCCTCTTCATTCACCCTCAGGGCACCAAGCACATCAAGTTGTGATCTTCCTCACTCTCATCCCAATCTCTCCTCCTGTTCTTCCCAACAACTCCACTCCCCACTCATTTCCCAAGATCTCCTCACACTCCTCCAAACCCTCCTCACGCTGAGCTGCACCCACCATCTTGGCAACAATGACGTCGGGGTCGCTGGCGAGCGCCTGCCCGACCTCCTTGTAGATGGGCTCCAGCTTGAGTCGCCTTGAAACTCAACCTCTCCTCACACTCTTCCCTATCCCTCGTCGCACTGTGAGTTGCTCACCATCTTGGCAACGATGACATCAGGGTCGCTGGCGAGCGCCTGCCCCACCTCCTTGTAGATTGGCTCCAGCTTCTTGCAGTGCCCACACCACGGCGCGTAGAACTCGATCAACACTGCCACGCCACCCCATCGCACCGCACGGCACCCATGCACGCCACATACGCCCAACGCAAATATCAACAGCGAGCATGACGCACTTGTGCGGAAGGGTTGAGAGGTGTGGCAGCAGCAGCACAAGACGGGTGGCAGCAGGAGCAAGCACATTGAGAGGGTGAGTAGCAGCAGGACAAGAGGGGATGGAGGAGAGGAGAGGTGAGAGGGAATGCTGCAGAGCAGCGGGCACTCACCGTTCTTGCCCGAGTCGAAGACCATCTCCTGCATGGCATTGGCGACTAGCACCTTCACGGGGCCGCTGTTGTCCGCCGGGATGGGCTCTGACTTCACCACCCGCTCCGCCTCGCCCGCCTGCACACACGCACACACGCACACATGCACACA
The DNA here is from genome assembly GCA_948144175.1 of Closterium sp. NIES-65. NCBI lineage: Eukaryota > Viridiplantae > Streptophyta > Zygnematophyceae > Desmidiales > Closteriaceae > Closterium > Closterium sp. NIES-65. The sequence goes on from CANXME010002189.1 coordinate 82,468, forward strand.
TGCACACATGCACACGCACACACACGCACACACGCACACATGCACACACGCACACATGCACACACGCACACGCGCACACATGCACACATGCACACGCGCACACACGCACACATGCACACATGCACACACGCACACATGCACACACGCACACATGCACACATGCACACACGCACACATGCACACATGCACACATGCACACACGCACACATGCACACGCGCACACATGCACACGCGCACACATGCACACACGCACACATGCACACACGCACACATGCACACGCGCACACATGCACACGCGCACACATGCACACGCGCACACATGCACACGCGCACACATGCACACGCGCACACATGCACACGCGCACACATGCACACACGCACACATGCACACGCGCACACATGCACACATGCACACACGCACACATGCACACACGCACACATGCACACACGCACACATGCACACATGCACACACGCACACATGCACACACGCACACATGCACACACGCACACATGCACACACGCACACATGCACACACGCACACATGCACACACGCACACATGCACACATGCACACATGCACACGCGCACTCATGCACACACGCACACATGCACACACGCACACATGCACACACGCATGCACCCCAGCATGATTTCGTTGCTCGTTTGATTGTTGTCTGCTTGTTGCCTTCCATTTTTCTCCACCCATCTACAAGCACGCGACCCTTAAGACTTCTTCAAGGATCTACTGCAACCAATTACAGCGCGCGCTGACCTTGAACTTGGCGATGAAGGCGCGCTGACCTTGAACTTGGCGATGAAGGCGCGCTTACCTTGAACTTGGCGATGAAGGCGCGCTGACCTTGAACTTGGCGATGAAGGCGCGCTTACCTTGGACTTGGCGATGAAGGCGCGCTTACCTTGAACTTGGCGATGAAGGCGCGCTTACCTTGGACTTGGCGATGAAGGCTCGCTTACCTTGAACTTGGCGATGAAGGCGCGCTTACCTTGAACTTGGCGATGAAGGCGCGCTTACCTTGAACTTGGCGATGAAGGCGCGCTGACCTTGAACTTGGCGATGAAGGCGCGCTTACCTTGAACTTGGCGATGAAGGCGCGCTTACCTTGAACTTGGCGATGAAGGCGCGCTGACCTTGAACTTGGCGATGAAGGCGGCGATGTCGGCGGGCTGGATGAGGCTCTTCACGAACTTGCCGTCCGACTCGGGGTCGTGGACGATAATCGCCGGCGTGTCCGCCGCCGTCAGCCCGAAGTACTGCGGCGAGGGGAAGGGGGAAGGGGGGGAGGGGGGGGAGAATGATGATTGCCGTCCGACTCAGGGTCGTGGACGATGATCGCCGGCGTGTCCGCCGCCGTCAGCCCGAAGTACTGCCCGGGGGGGAGGGGTAAGGGGGAAAGAAAGGGGGTGAGCGAAGAGCGGGGCGTTGAAGCATACGACGCACCATGCAAGAAGTCTCTGGGGAGAGAAGCAGCACCATGCAACGCGAGAATTACAAGGAGGATGAAATACCTTTCAAGCCGGGTACCTTGAGCGCGTGGTCGTTGATGGCGGCCTCGCCGATGACGAAGTGGATGGCGTCGGAGTGCGCCTTGGCTGCATGGGGGCACCTTGCACCTTGTGGAAGCTCACCTTGAGCGCGTGGTCGTTGACGGCGGCCTCGCCGATGACGAAGTGGATGGCGTCGGAGTGCGCCTTGGCCGCGCTCGAGTACTCCGCGCGGAAGTCCGCCGCGTTGTCCGCCTTGTACGAGAAGAACAGCAGCGCCTGCGCATGAACAAAGGTTTTGCCGCACAAGGAAGGCGCCACACGGGAGGCGCGACAGGGGAGACGGCACGTCAAAGGAGGCACAGGGAAGGCGGCACATGGCGAGGGGGCAAGACGGGAATTTGCGTCTGCAGGTGCAATGGCGAGCACGAGGGATGGGGAAAACGAGGGCACGTGAGGCGCGGGCGGCGTACCTTGGGCTTGCTGGATTCGAAGACCTTGGTGAGGAAGGTGCGGTCCTTGGGGTCCTGCGAGAACTCGATCACCAACGGCACCGAATGCTTCTCCACGAACGCCTTGAGCGCCTCCACCTCCACTGCCTGCACTCGCATGCCAATCGACAGCATGACAGCATGGGCAGTCAATGCACGAATATACAAGATATGTCAGGGCATGGGCATATTTTGAGGCGCTTCATAATTGGATCAAGCACCAGCGGCACGGAATGCTTCTCCACGAACGCCTTCAACAAAAACCATCTCAACCGTCTGCTCGCACACGCCCATCCACCACCCCCTTGTGCAACTCACGGTGGTGTCGGCGAAGCCCTCGTCGAACTGCTTGAGCACGCGCACGGCGGGCGCGGCGAGCGGCCCTCCGGTCTCCGGCAGCAGCGCGGCGTCGGTGGTGTGCACGAAGACATAGTCGGAGCGGAAGAGAGAAGCCACGGACGAGAACGCCTTGAACTCCTCGGACTCAAGGTCCTTGAACACGCCCACCTGTGCATGCAATGCAACACAAGCACAGTCCGTTAACTCCTGCTGATCACCCTCTCAATCTCTCAACCTCTCACCTCCCAGCCTCCCACCCTTCCTGCATCTCTCTCTCTCATCCTCTCATCCTCTCATCCTCTCATCCTCTCTCCCCTCAGCGTGCGAAACGGAATGGGCAGCACTAGAGAAAAAGAGGGTCGCAATCAGTGCGGAGCACATATTGGCGCTCGCGTTGATGCTCAGATTCCACTTTGGGTTCGAGTTCGCGTTGTTGTTCCCGTTCAAAATCGCTCGCGTTCTAATTCCCGTTCGAGTCGGCGTACCACGACGACGCTCTCAGACGCGGCGAGGTCTTTGATGTGCTCTGCGGACTTGGCCTCGCTCGTCGCCGGGCCGCTCTGCTTCTTCAAGTAGCTCACGATGCCATCGGCGTCGCGCGGCCCGTTGTAATCCTGCGGCGCATCCGAACCCCTGTGGAAGGAAAAAAAAAGGAAAAAGGATAAATAATACACGAATAAACGATGAGGACACCAAACAGATTCGTAACGGAAAGATCCGCGCAAAAACGGCGCGTACTTGCGGAAGATCTTGAGGGTGGGGAAGCCCTTGACATCGTATTTCTTAGCGAGGCCCTTGTTCTTGGAGTCGTCCGCATCGACCTTGGCCAGCTTCACTGCCGATCCCGCATCCGCAAGCGCCTTTGCTGCCTTCTCGTACTGCAACCACGAGAAACACGAGCATGCGGCGTGACTACAAAAGTTTTACTGAGACGCAAATTTTAGAGATTAGGCTCGAAGCGTACCTCTGGAGCCAGGTTCTTGCAGTGCCCGCACCTGCAATCGGGCCACGACCAGTCATTGAACAGACACGGTCGTTAGTGCGCTACCCTGCAATGCGAATACTTCGATAAATTGAAGGCTTCCTGTAGCGAGAAGTGTGAGACTAGAGCGTACCATGGCGCATAGAACTCGACAACAATAAACTCCTCGTTCGGGACCACCTCGTCGAAATTCGAGGAGTCAAGGGTAATCACATACTCCTTCCCCTCAACAAGCGCAAGAGGAACCAGCAGCAGAGCGCATAGCCCGAGGAGGCAAGATAAGGACGGCTGGGGAGCCATGGTGCTGAGATCTGGAAAAACACAGCCGTGTGTCTGGTGATTTCAAATCTGGTGCCTTCAGGATCTCCCAGAAAAATCTGCTTGAAGAAATGCTAAAAGGAGGCTTTCCGCTAGATTTGTGTGACCAAGTCCAGATGGCTATGCTTGCCGATCTTCCCGCACTGAGACGAACAGCGAGTAATGCACAACAGTGAGGTTCGCTATCGTTTCCAGTGGTAAATTTTTGAAATACCATAGCCACCAGCTAGTTAAGAGGAAGACAAGACACGTTCCTGAAAATCCTAAATTTTCAGCCCAAATTTGGATAGCTGGAACTCCTCTGAGAAAATGGTGGCATTGGCCATGCCTGGTAAAAGTATGATGCTTCCTTTATTCGGCCATGCGCTTGGCTGGGTGGATACCGTATCTCCTTAGCTAAGTCACTATGTGTGTCTTTGTCTCTTCTTGCGAGTGTATATCCATCTGTTTGACTAGACCCCTGCTTCCTTTGTTCGATGCGGTGACTTTTTTGTCCTGGTTTGATTGGGAGGTGCACCTTACCATACCTCACCGTACCTCGGCATCTTTCTGGGTACCTCAGATTACCATACAATACCTTAGCATGCACCACCCTTTTCATGCACTAGCAATCATCTATGTACGTATGCCCACTAATGCCATTACTGCTGCTAGTACTGTCCTATCCATAAATGCTACTACTGCTACTCCTGATGTTGCCATTCCTGTTGCCTTTTGTTGACCTGCAAAGGGCAGAAGGCGATGCGGAGAGGCTGGGACGTCAGTGGGGAGGTCAATTAGCAGAGGGAAGAGTTATGCCTCAAGAAAAGGGAGGGCAGTGGAAAGGAAAACTCTAGCTGGGGAGATCACGAGGAGCATGAGATAAAAGGGAGAGACAACCAGAAACGAGGTGAAAGTAAGAAGCAGGAACATAACTTAAAAGAGTAGAGAGGAGCATGACAGACAGAAGCAGGCGGTAAGGCAGACGGACACAGTTGACAGCACAGCAGGCAAGCATGGGTGGGTGGGTGCAGCAATAAGGGAGGGTGGGTGCAGCAGTAAGGATTACACTCACCCTATTCTTTTCCAACCAACATCCTCCCTTCTATCCTTAGCTGATCCACCGTTCCATCCTGCTGCCCTCAGTCCCGTCATTGCCTCCTTGCGTCCTCCCTCCAGGCACTGCACTTGCAACTGAAGTGACAAATCCACACATAAGTGGGTGTAGAAGGGATTAGTATAGAAAGAGGAACCGACCTGAAAAAATACAACTTCAACAGTAAGCAGTAGACATGAGAAGTAAGGAGTGGGCTGCGAAGAGGCAGTGACCTGATCTGGTGTGTGACTTGTGAGCTTGAAGGCGGGAGGGCAGAAGGACACAGTCGACAGCACAGCATGGCAGGCATGTGTTGGTGGGTGCAGCGAGGGGAGTCACCCACCCTGTTTGTTTCCGAACAATCCATCCATCCTCCCTTGTGTCCTCGTCCTCATCCTCCCGTGATGCATCAGAAGGCGGATCCCACTCCTCACTCGCACTGCACCTTCGTGGGACTCCTGTCAGCACATCCCTGGGCCTCAGTCAGGGAAGACACCCCAACCCAGAAAAGCCAACACAACACAGCAGCAAGCACAGAGGATAGTTCTTCAAAAGCAGCAATGGAAAAGGTATAAAGAAAAGCCATGATGGATTCTAAGACTTGCTGCACGGCGACCTAGAGTGCTTTCCCCCCCCGATAGACCCGTCAGCCACTTACTGTTGTGCAGTTGTGAACGAGATTTTCACTCTCAGACGGTGACGCCTCGGAAGGCGAATCCTCACTCCTCACTCGCACCGCACCTCAGTCAGGGATGCACACACACACACACACACACATGGGAGGAGAGACAGCCACAGAGAAGCGGCACCAACCAACAAGGGAGGGTTAGAAGGAGCACGAAGCGAGTGGCGGAGGCAAAAGCAGGAGACACGACTCTTGCCTCTTCCCGGCGACGCGCGACGACTCACCACGGCCCCCCTGCAAGCATCCCCTGGCACGTACCATGCTCTGTCCGCCGATCTGTCATGCCTTCCTCTCATTTGTGCTGCTCCAGGTTGCTCCTGGTTGCTCCAGGTTGCTCCAGGTTGCTCCAGGTTGCTCCAGGTTGCTCCAGGTTGCTCCAGGTTGCTCCAGGTTGCTTGGTTGCTGCCGCTGCCCGTGCTTGTTGGCCGTGAGGCACACGCACACATGGGAGGAGAGACAGCCACACAGAAGCGACACCAACAAAGGGAGGGAGGGTTAGAAACAGCACGAGGTGAGTGGCGGAGGCAAAAGCAGGAGACACGACTCTTGCCTCTGCGCGGCGACGCTCTATGACTCACTACACTCCCCCCTGCAGGCACTCCCTGGCACATACCACACTCTGTCTGCTGCTCTGCCACTCCTGCACCACGCCTTCCCTTCACGCCTGCTGCTCCAAGTTGCTCCAGTTTGCTCCGTTGCTCTGGCTGCCCATGCTCGCAGGCCGTGAGGCACACACACGCATGAGGAGAGAGACATGCACACAGAAACGGCACCAACAAGGGAAGGGAGGGTTAGAAACAGCACGAGGTGAGTGGCGGAGGTAAAAGCAAGAGACATGACTCTTGCCTCTGCGCGGCGACGCTCTACGACTCACTACTCTCCCCCCGGCAAGCACCCCCTGGCACGTACCATGCTTTGTCCGCCGCTCTGCCGCTCCTGCAAGCCACGCCTTCACTTCAGCCGTGCAGCTCCACGTTATCTTGTTCTTGTCGTTAATGTTGTTGCTGCTGTTGCTGCTCGGAGGGCTTTTGGCTGATCCTCCTTGCTGCTCGGAGGACAGTTCGCTGAACCACCCGTGCTGCATCCCTCCTCCCTCCCTCCTCATCACACACAGAGCGCACACGAGCAGAGACGGCAAGAGGGGATACAGATGTGTTAGAGCAGCACGGAAACAAGAAAGACGCTCGATAGCAGCAACACTAGACTCAAGACGCCTGCGTGGCGGACTCCTAAGTCCTATGCGTTCCCCCCCGCTTGCGTGCTACGGACACGCACCTTATTTAAGCCGCATCTGCTGTCGTATCATGATGTGTGCGTCGAATCCGCGCTGCTGCTGCCGATACCACCCAGTGTCTCGCAATCCGCGTTTAGCCGCTGCTGTTGGGTTAGATCTGCGACAATACTCGCACACGCACATCTTGATCCGCCACCCCTCTACTTGCTATATTCTGTGTTCCGCCACTCTTTATCCATCGCGGTTTTTCTCAAAGTGCAGAGTGCGAACGTCAACGAAACTCGGTGACCTCAGCGCAACGTAGCAAACGGTAGCGCGTCGCACAACAGCGAAAGTCGGCGAGCTCAGCGACGAAGGTAACGGTAGCGCGTCGCAGAACAGCGGAAGTCGGCGACCTCAGCGCAACGTAGCGAACGGTAGCGCGTCGTAGAACAGAGAAATTCGGCGACCTCAGCGACGTTGCTAACGGTAGCGCGTCGCAGAACAGCGGAAGGCGGCGACCTCAGCGCAACGTAGCGAGTGGTAGCGCGTCGCACAACAGCGGAAGTCGGCGAGCGGTAGGAAACTCAGCGAAGGTGAACGGTAGAAGTTCTGCGAACGGCAGCAGTTCTGCGAACGGCAGCAGCTCCGCGAATAGCGGCGACACTCGGCGAACGGCACCCATAGTCGGCAAACGGTAGCGGAACATGGCGAACGCCATGTTGCGAAGTTGGCGAACGGCAACGAATATCAGCGGCCGCGAAGTCGGCTAACTGCAGCGACACTCGGCGAAGCGCAGAAAAACTCGGCAAACGGCAGCGAAAGCCGCCGACGAACGCCATGCGAAAATGGCGAAAGGAGGAAGAGACGGCTGGATGAAATGCCGTGTGCAGAGACGGAAGTGACCAGCGTGGTAGGAGGCACTGAAGAAGATGATCATCTGGATCCCAAGTTAAGATCGCTAAGGTGGATTAGCACCGGACCCTGAAGATTCCGACTATGGCGTACGTCCTGAAAACGGATAATGGAGACCGCGAGTCTATTTTGCAACTAAGAACCGCGTACCAAGGATGCTGATCGGTCCTGCGACCTAGAAGAAAGAACCGCGTACCAAGGATGTTGATAGTCCTGCGACTTAGAACTAAGAAACCAAGGACGTTGATCGGTCCTGCGACTTAGAACTAAGAACCGTGTACCAAGGTCGTTGATCGGTCCTGCGACTTAGAACCGGCGCGTACTTCGGTTGTTAATCCATGCTGCGGCTTACAACCGCGTACTAAGGTCCTCCCGCGTCTCAAAGCCATGTAATAGGCTTGTTATCTATTCTCCGTCGTAGGACTGGAATCAGTCATAGACGAGTCGCGACTCCGTCCTCCTCATATTTCCTACTGACAAGCCTGTGTTCTCGCGTCGCTCCAGGCGCATTAATCTCTAAAATCAACAGGCGGACTATTGAAAGATATGCCGACAACGAAACTAAGAGAGTTTGGTAAGTGGAAGGAACAGAGCTCAGCTGTGTGTGCGATTGAGCCTGATGGCCAGGATGATTCAGGAAGGATGGAGTTCTGCTTGAAATGTCTGCTGAGGGTGGGAAGGCGGGTGTCAGAGACGCCACCTCTGACAACCCCGGCGAAAACCGGCGGCAATCTCGAGGCGCGAATGAAGGAGCTTGATTCTTCGTAAGAGAAATTATAAGCGAATAAGAAGAGTACAATGTAGAAAATGCACAATTCAAATAAAAATTCAGTGAAGCACTGGTAACACATTTCACACTGGCACCAGAGCTTTCGTGAACAAACTCGTAGTGAGCCGCTGTAACAGTTTCGTGAAACGGCAACATCATGCTCCGTGGATCTGTTTTCTCGGGAATTTCTGCTCTACGCCTCTCACCGTTCCCCACCCCACCCCAGCGTTCTGCGGAGCAGCTCACTTCTGTTACCGCCATTCCCACGGGGGATTTCGCTATCATGCAAGATGTGCTTGTGAGAAGGCAGGTCTTCTGTGCCCCCATACTAAAGCGGTACTAGGGTTAGTAATCTCTTTTGCGAACACCCACGGACAGCTCTTTCGCAATGACTTCCTATCACGGCGCCTGTGGCGCGGGAGGCTCGGCAGGTGATGATGGCGCTCCCAGTGCCTCGGCGGCCCGGGGTGGTGCTTCAGGCGGCGGGGAAGACGAGGCGGGAGCGATAGGGCGCGCCGCGGCAGGCGCCGCAAGGGCAGGCGAGGCCGCGTTGGATGATTTTTCGGATGCGCCGGTGGGCGAACCGCACTCGCTCTCCGCGGCGGAAACAGCAGCAGCGGCGGAAGCAACAGCAGCGGCAGGAGCGGATGGTGGTGCATCGCCTTATGCTGCCAGTGCGGGTAGCACGGGTGCTGTGAACAGCGTGGAGGAGGGGATTGAACGAGAGAGGGGGCGAGAGACAGGGGAGACAGGGCATTCTGGCGTGACAGCAGGGCCAGGAGAGGCAGGGGGAACAGGGGAGGCAGGAAGGACAGAAGAGAGAACAGAGCGTGTTTCCGAAGCTGAAAAGGTGGCTCGGGAAATGAGAGCCGCAGATGCAGCAATCAACGGCGAGGATCAGCCGCCGTTCCTGCCGGGCCTCCCAGACGACTTGGCGTGGGCCATTCTTCTCCGCGTGCCTCGGAGCAACCTGCAGGTTCTCAGGACCGTCTGCCGACGCTGGCACGACAGCCTCGGGTCCAGCCTCTACTTCCAGGCTCGGAAGAGGCTCGGGCTTACCGAGCCTTGGCTGTATGCATCGATCAGTGACTGGCAGGTGAGCATGGGGGCACACTGGTTCTGTTCAGACGTTGTGTGAATCGATGTGCAAGGCTCGTGCGGATACCCCTGCTTCCCAGTACCTAGTACTTACCAACGCACGAGTCAGTTCACTTGCGTATCCGCTTCCTTATTGTCCCATCCCCTCTCCTCCAACCCATGCAGGGTCACAACGCGTGTGTGGCGTTCGATCCGAGCAGCAGCACGTGGCACACACTGCCACCCATCCCGGGCGCCCAGCAGCGGTCGGTGCTGACACTGCAGTTCGCGGCAGTGAAGGGGCGGCTGCTGGTGGCGGGAGTGGTGGAGAGAGAGGATCCGCTCGACTCCGCCTCTGGCGTCTTCATCTACCACCCCGCCCGGTATGCACGGCTTAACCCCTCCCTCTTGCTCTCTGTTACCCCCGCCCCCCACCCCCCCCCTCTCTCTCCCCCCCCCTTCCACACACAGACACACGCACATCCATCCACACACTTACTCACACAAGCACTCTTTCTCTTACACTCTAAGCACCGCTCTGTGCCCACTCAGATCTCCCTCTCTTCCCCGTGCTTCTCCCCCTCCCCACATGTCCCTCCCCCTCCCCACGTGCCACCTCCCCCACATGCACCTCCCTGCATGCCACCTGTGCAGGAACGAGTGGAAGCGGGCGGCGGCGATCGGTACTGGGCGGTGGTTCTGCATGTTTGGCGTGGTGGGCGGGCGGCTGTACGTGGCAGGCGGCATCGGCACGTCCAACAGCCTGGCGCTGGTGGGGTCCGTGGAGGCGTATGACGTGGATGAAGACCGGTGGTGGCAGGTGAGGAGCGGTGAGGAGCGGTAAGGAGCGGTGAGGAACGGTGGACGCAGATGAGGCTGCCGTGATGCTCTCTATGGGTCAAAGACATCTTATTGTGTCTTGAGTGTCCCCTCTCACTGCCCGGCAGGTGGGAACAGCAGCAGCATCAGCACGAGCGGAGCTGATGACACTGCCAGGGTACCAGGCAGTGGTGGGGGGTTGCCTGGTGGCGAAGAACATCGGGTGGGGGCAGCGCCTGGGCGTGGCCTTCAACCCGCGCACCAACACTGTCACTGAGCTGCCCCCCGCCATGGTGCAGGTAAGGCATGCTGGATGGTGCAGTGTGGTACAACGTGGTGGAGCGATATGTGCAAGAGTGGGGTACAGGACAGTGGTGGGGCGTAGGGCAGCACCTCAGCGTGGCTTTCAACCTGCGCTGCAGCTCCGTCGCTGAGCTTCCTCCTGTCATGGTGCACGTGTGCCATACTGGGTGGTGGTGGGGTGTGGTGGGGCGTGGTGGGGCGTGGAGAGCATCAATCACTGCCCCTCCCCACTGCAGCAGTGCAGGGGCACATGGTCATAGTTGGCCTGCTGTGGTGTGGTGGCATTGAATCATTCCACTCTCCTCGCCCTTTCCCCCTTGCAGGGATGGCAGGGCCCGACAGCATCAGTACAGGGCCACATGTTTATAGTCGACTTTGGGGACGATCACAAGCTGAAGGCCTGGGACCCCCCCACACACGCCTGGACGTGGGTCCGCAAGGTTCGGCTGCCAGCCATGTCCCACAAGCCGTGGGCAGCACAGCTTGTCTGCTTCCTGGACCACATTTGTCTTGTTCTGCCGGACAGGTCTCTAGTGATGGTGCCTCTGCCGCCCCTGCTGCGATCACTGGAGCGGCAGAGGAGGAGGAGGGCGAGAGAGGGGAGGGCGAGGGTGAGGGGAGAGGAAGGGGTGGTGGCTGGTGAAGGTGGGGAAGGCACAAGTGTGTGGGGAGATGTGTGGAGTAGAGAGGAGGGGGAAGAGGTGGAGAGTGGAGACGTGTTGTTTGAAGGGGTGGGAAGGAATGACGAGGAGAGGAGTGGAATGAGTGAGGGGGAGGAGGAGGAAGAAGAGGAGGAAGGGGAGGAGGGGCATGTGGAGGAGGTAATACCGGTGAAGGTGATACCTGGGCCGGGAGGGGGAGACAAGGGTTCGGAGCTGGTGCTAACAAATGCAGTGCTGGGCTGCCAGGTGCTTGCCACATGAATGCCTCCATTGCCCAGTTCTAAGCATAGGAGGGGTTTAGGGAGTGTTGGTGGTGAGCGAATCAATAAATAGAATGCAAATGAATCTAGGTGGCAGGTCTGTGCAACCCAACCTAGCCTACAAAGTACATATACGAATACATGTGTACGCTGACTACATGTCCCTGGAAAACAAATACAGGAGAACCGTATGACATATAATTGTCCCCGAGTGCTACATGCAATTGTTTCTATGCTATGCAGCCACCATTATCCCATTAAACACTATAGGGTGTTCAGGACCACAGCCAACCAGCTATCTATTTGGGCACACATAAAGATACCATTTCTCCTTGCCTCCCACCTATGTTATCTGAACACTTCTTGTTGTGCTTCTCGAACGTTGTCCGACTGCCGCATAGATAGTGCTGCACGAGGTTTTGGCAGCGAAATGCTTGACTTTTGAGCCATCGCCACATTGACCAGCTGAAAATGTCAGATATTCCGCTCTTACACAAACATGCAGCCACGGTCAAAGGGAGAAAGAGCATGATAAGTAGAGAAATATGAGCATTGAATTTTGCGGCGACTTACACGACCACAGCCCCATCTACCATACCAGACCCCGGCCCAGCACCAGTACCATTCCCAGCAAACGTAATGCACCCCATCCACCCATTTTCTCACGGGTTCATTCGGTAGAGCTCCACCATGGAGATTTTATTCGGATTCACCAGATCCTTGCAGCCCTGCTTGTCTTTTATAGACGCCGCCTTGAGACAACTGGGTATTCTGCGTGAAGTTGTAACGTCTTGCTCGATGCAAAGGGAGCGGGAGGTGTTGAGAGGCGAGGAGGAGCAACTGATGTTGGGTTAAGCGCCTCCAGCGTGCCTTCCTTTAATTTAAGGATTTTTTCGACTGTGGAGCAGGTGTCCCCCTGGTGGATAGGGAAGTCTCAAACAGTGAACGCAACGGAATGATTGGAATAGAAACGAATGGGGTACAAATAAGCAACCCTAGAAGCTGTACCCCCTAGAGTGCAACTCACTACAGCCTATCACATCAATGTGCAACATTTGACACACCCCCATAGGCTAAGTGAGGGGCATCAAAGCAAGCAAGGTGAACAAACGGTCACAAGACCAGTCAAAGCAAGAACCAAGGCAAGCTCAGGGTGGATCTCAAGGACACCACACAAATTCCGAGCGCAAGCAAGCGGCCACAAGGCCAGTTCAAGAGTTCACTGTTAACGGGAATGGAGTGTTGGCCCCGCCCTCGCTTGGGCAACGCCGACGACTTGGTCGGATGCACGGGAGTAGCAGCCGACTGTTCACAGTGGGATAGCTGCTCGACAGGTTACGTCGAGCGGCAGCGGACCGCTGTGGTGTTGCTGTCGACCAGGGTGCTCGACAGCTGCAACTGACTGGCCTGGGCGACGGGTGAGCCGTCCGGGAGGTTGACGAAGCAGTCCGTCGACCTACAGTTTGACGGGGAGGTCCACGGAGCATCCCGTCGAACTGCAGTTCGACCGGGAGGTCGACGGAGCAGTTCTGGTCGACGGAAGGGGTCCGTCGACCAAGGGGTAGCTTGACGGGAGGTGTGGTCGACCAGGAGCATCCGGTGGTCGACCAGAGAGACCCAGTGGTCGACGGGAGGCACCTGGGAGTCGACCAGAGCACCAGGGGTCGACCAGGTCGACCGGGTAACCTGCTCGACGAGTTCTGCGGAGGCACGCGAATGCCGTCGAGATCGCGATGGCGCAGGCGACTTCGGGCTGGTATCCCGAAGTCGATGTGGCTCGTCAGGCGCAGACAACAGCCGACGGATGCCCAACGAGGCAAGTCGGACCAATCGTCTGCGCACACCTGCGAGCGCGCGCACTGCTGTGTTCTACGGGGCACGCCGTCGACCTGCTTTGTTGGCAGGTCGCCCTTCTGCAGTGCTGTCGCAATGCTGGCAGGCGGTCGACCGAGCTGCGCTGGCAGTCGACCAGGCTAGCTGCAGGGTTGCTAGGTGCCTGATGTAGTCATTGTTGTCATTGCTTCTTTGATTCAATTCTGTAATTCCAACTTTGCTAGTGGAAACTCTTGCCAATTTCTCCTGTGAATGTGCAAGCACTAAGGAACCAAGCAAAGCTGAGATCACCTCTAGTAGTTCGTGCCAACCCTGTAGTCTAGCTCACTGCCGTTGTAAAGTGAATCTCCGCATGGTGCGGTGAGCGTGGATCGAACACGCGACCTTCAGATAGGAGCCGACTTTTGCACCTACTAAGTCGTTCGTAGGCCGGCAGCAACGATAGTCGCCATGGTCGACCCCGTAGTTGATGCGGGTGTAGCTGACACTTTGGAGGCACGTTTGGCTGACGCGAGGAGACGCCACGCGAATGGCGAGTACGGGACGATCCCCTTAGTGATCGCCGAGTTGGGCATCCGGTCGCAGTGGGCGACGGAACACCCTTCCCGTCCTGCTTCTCCTCGACCGGTGCGCAACGAAGGTGGCGTCGACGACGAGGTCGACGGTGGTGCACGAGTCAGCGGCAGCGAAGGCACGAGGCATAGAGGAGTGATCAAGGTCGACGGTGGTGTCGACGGAATCCAGGCGCGAGTGCAGCGGTCGACGGCGGCTGCAGGCAGCTCGCACGCCGACGTCGATGTTCGACGTCGCTCTCCTCTACGAAGTGGTGGTGGGCTCTCGGCGACGACGCATGTGACGGCGGGCGGGATTGCACCGGCGTATGGCTATTTCAAGTTTTCGCCGGATCGAATCACCGTCGCTCCGCTGCAAGGTCGACGGGACCTCATCACCTGGAGGGAGTCGATCGAACCTCAGCTGGAGGTCGCCGGGCTGAAGGGCTTCGCCGACGGCACCGTGCCAATTCCGCCCGAGGAGGATGTCGGGCTGCGCGGGGAGTTTCGTTCTGCTCACCTGCTCACCTTCATGGTCATCTCGAGGTGCTGCTCGCCGGTGGTACAGCTGGCGCTCAGGAGCTGTCGAGAGCGACTGGATGCTGGTCACCAGGCATGGCGCTTCATCATATCGACGTACCAGGTCAGGGACGACCTGTACATCGGGCAGCTGGAGGAGAAGATGACCCACATTCGGATGGGCGAGCAGGAGTCGGCGACGGATTACTGCAACCGTGCTCGACGGATCCTGGCTGAAATGCGAATGGCAGGCGCCGAATACTCGACGGCGTCCTACATCACCCACATCGTCAAGGGCTTGCCGCGCAGCTACAATCTCATGAAGAGGATGATAATGGTGTCAGAATATTATTCTTATGTTCTAGCCTGTAGTGGGGTGCTCTATAGCGAGTACAACCCTTCTAGGGTTTGCTATTTGTATCCCCATTTCTGCTAGTTCATTCCTCTTTCTTTCTTCTAATTTTGTCATGCTATCAGAGCAGGTCGATCCCCTTGGATCGATCCTGTGGGTGGGTTTCCACCTCGCTTCCGCTGCTACCTTTCCTTCCCGCCGTGCGCCCCGAGGCGCGCGGCGGTTTTCCTTCCCGCCGTGCGCCCCGAGGCGCGCGGCGGTTTTCTGCCCGCCGTGCGCCCCGGGGCGCGCGGCGGTTCTTTGCCCGCTGTGCGCCCCGAGGCGCGCGGCGGGCGTCTGCCCTACCTTCGCGGGCGTCCGCCCTACGTCGCGGCCCCGCCCTACGTCGCGGCCCCGCCCTGCGTCGCGGCCCCGCCCCTCGAAGCGGCCCTGCCCTACGTCGCGGCCCCGCCCCGACCGTCGCGGCCCCGCCCTACGTCGCGGCCCCGCCCTGTGTCGCGGCCCCGCCCCTCGAAGCGGCCCTGCCCGACCGTCGCGGCCCCGCCCCTCGTCGCGGCCCCGCCCCTCGTCGCGGCCCCGCCCCTTGTCGCGGCCCCGCCCTCCAACCAGGCCCGTGGTGGGCCCCTTTCACCACACCGCCTCCCCCCCCCCCCCCCCCCCCCCCCCCCCCCCTCCCCCTGCCATTTCCCGTCGTCCGTCGAGGCGACCTGAGGGGGCCGCGGCGAGCTGTGGGGTGGCGGGTATGGGGGTGCTCGGTGTGCCTTCCTCCCTTTGCTCCTCCTCCTTCGTCTCCCACTGCTGCAGCTGTCGCTGAGGGGGGTGGTTGTGTGGGAGACTCGGGTTTAGGGTTTAAGGGGGGTGCGTGGGAGTGCAGCTAGCGGTGTAGCAGTGGGTGTGCATCAGGGGGGTGGGACTGTGTGCGGGAGGTTGAGTGGAGGTTGTCAGTTTGTCGTTCGCAGCACCTGTAGTCCGGGGCGCTGTCCCGGTAGCCCAGTCGTAGCCAGCTGTGCCAGCCGCCCGTGGGTCCGTTGCCCGTCCGCCGCTATTTGAGCCGCGGGGCCTGTTACTCCTGTAGTCCGGGCGCTGTCCGGTAGCCGCTGTGCCAGTGTGCCTCCTGTTGCCCGTGTGCCTGCAGCTTCAGCCGTCGCCTCCTATCTCCTCTCCCCTCACTCTCTCTCCTCCTCCTCACTTGCCCGTTGTGACTACCACTAGCTCTGCTCATAATTGTGAACTCTAAACTATCTCTTCTTGAACTTGTGCTCAGAATGTGTGGTGACATTGTGATCCACCCTGAGCTTGTACTACTTTGCCTGCTCTGCTGATTACACCCCACTTTGGCTATGGGGGTGTGTCAGAATATTATTCTTATGTTCTAGCCTGTAGTGGGGTGCTCTATAGCGAGTACAACCCTTCTAGGGTTTGCTATTTGTATCCCCATTTCTGCTAGTTCATTCCTCTTTCTTTCTTCTAATTTTGTCAAATGGTGCCCGACACGCGTGAGTCCCTCGACGAAGACTCCATCACCAGCTACATTCTCCAGGATGAGGCGATGCAGGAGGCAGAGCAGCCCACGGAGTTCCTTCCGCAGGCGAGTTATGCTGCACCGACGAAGCCGAATACACAGCGGGAGCAGCGCGGGAAGCCGGGCGGAAGTGGTAGCGGAGGTGGGCGGTCGACGAAGGACGTCGACGAAACGAGGTCGACGCGGGACAAGGGTCGACGAGGTGGTGGTCGACGGCGGGAGTGCTGGGTCTGCGGCGACCCCGACCATCTCTCCTTCGAGTGCCCCGACCGCGATGAGAGCGACGAGGACGACAACAAGGAAGGCCGCGGTCGATCGACCAGTCGTCGCCCCCGTCAAGCTGAGAAGCCGCGCAAGGAGAAGCAAGCGTCGAAGAAAACGCCCTCGACGAAGGACGTCGACAGCTCCAGCGGCAAGAGCCGAGGCGACGGGGAGGCGTCGTGCTCGATGGTCGGCGTAGTGGAGCCGACGGTCTCGCTAGCACCGGAGGCTGGCGAGGACTTCTAGGCGGTGGCAGCAGCTGTGCAGGCCAACCCGATGGCGGTGCTGCTCGACAGCGGGTGCTCCCACCACCTGATGGGGACGAAATCGGTCTTCGTTGACATGGGGCCGAGCGATGGGGTGAAGCATGTGCGTGGGTTCAACGGGGCATTGCAGCCTGTCGAGGGTCGCGGAACCGTCGCTCTGCAAGGGGAGGCCGGGAAGCGAGTCCTCATCCCCGACGTACTCTGCGTTCCAGGCGTACAGGCAAACCTGTTGTCTGCTGGCCAGCTGAAGGAGAGCGGCGTGCTACTGCAGGGCGATGGCGATGAGATGCTGCTCGTCGACGCGACTGGAGAGGTGCTTGGTCGAGCACGCTACACCGGACGAGTCCTCTGCACCGACCTTCGCCCCTGCCCGACGCAGTTGCAGTCGACCGAGGTGGTGGCTCTGCGGACGATCACCTCGGCGACGAAGACGACCCCCGATAGGATGCATGCGCGGCTTGCCTACGTCAACGTCGACACGATCAAGAGCTCGGCGAAGCATGATGTGGCTACTGGGCTCGACATCACGTTGTCAACCGGAGCAGACCCGCCATGTGTCTCGTGCGTCGGAGGAAAGCTGGCGCGATACACCTTCCCCGCCAAGGGCTCGAATGCAGCGGAGGCGCTGGCTGTCGTGCACATTGACTTGTGCGGGCCATTTCGGGTGGCTGCCAAGGATGGCAGCTTGTACTTCCTGCTGCTGAAGGATCGCCATACTCGATTTGTATGGGCGATGCCGGTCGCTAAGAAGAGCGACGTGCTGCGGGAGTTCGAGAAGTGGCTGGTGCTTGTGGAACGACAGACGAAGAAGTCGGTTCTGTCGCTTCGCTCCGATCGAGGGGGGGAATTCCTCGGGAAGGCGTTCACCGACTTCGTCGACGGGAAGGGCATCGTCCACGACCTGACGTGCCCCTACACTCCGCAGCAGAATGGCATGGCCGAGCGGGAGATGCGTACGGCCGTCGAGTCCGTGCGGACGATGTTGCTGCACATGGGCGTGCAGCACCATTGGTGGCACCTGGCTCTCCGACAAGCTGTCTGGGTGCGCAACTGCTTGGAGCGGTCGACGCCGCCGCCGGGGACGACTCCGTACCAGCTGCTGACCGGACAGAAGCCCGACCTTACGCTGGCGCGGGTGTGGGGCTGCATGGTTCAGTTCATGGTTCCCGAGCAGCAACGAGGTGGAAAGCTGGCGCCGAAGGCTCGCTGGGGACTTCACCTGGGTGTGTCGCCAGCGAGCAAGGGCTGGGAGGTGCTCGACCTGACCGACAACAAGATGGTCACGTCGGTCGAGGTGATCTTCTATGAGACGCTGTCGCTGGAGGTGTGGAAGGCGAAGTATGGGCCGGCGTCGGAGCGGACGCAGGCGCATCCGCCGACGGACACCTCGACGGCAACGGTTCCCCTGCTCGCCGAAGTCGACGAGCCTGCTGATGAAGATGCTGTGGAGGTCCTTCCACCTCCCCCTGTTCTTGCTCCTCCGTCTCCCGTCGCCGATCTGCCTGCGCCGACACCTGTGTCGGCCACCGACGATGAGGGGAGCCTGGAGGCGTCGCCTGTGGCGCCGGCCAGTGGCATCGCCGGCGGACGACAAGGCGCCAAGCTCGACGACTACGATGGAAAGCCGTCGAAGACAGGGGAGCCGGTCGAACAGGAGCCATCGGCAGGGGTACACTCGATAGGGGAGCGGCAGCCGGAGCGGTCGACAGGAGAATTGTCGAAGGTAGCAGCAGAGGAACAGCCGGTCGAAGGGTCGAAGCAGCTGGTCGACGACGCTCTAGTTGAAACGAAAGGAGAGCTATCGGCGGGTGAGGAGTCCACCGACAGCGACGTGATGGAAGTGTTGATCACGAAGCCTGAGCTGCGACGCTCAGGTCGAGCTCGACGGCCGCCGGAGCGGTTGAGCTTTCACGCCTGCTTACCGCCAGCTGCCTTCACCACGGTGTACGACGAGGTCGACGACGACCTGCTGTACGACGATGCCGAGGAGGATGAAGACCTGTCGGAGCTCGACCCTGACGTGCATGCCGACCCCGAACACCGCTGGGACATCGCCACGATGACGGTGAAGGAGGCGCTGTCGAGCTGGAAGGGCGAGGCGGTGAAGGCCGCCATGGAAGAAGAAATCCGTAGCCTCATCGCTATGGGGACTTGGGAGCTGGTCGAACGCCCACGCGGGGTGAACATTATGAAGAACCGATGGGTGCTGACGACCAAGTACCGCATCGACGACACCGTCGAGCGCGAGAAGGCGAGGCTGGTCGTAAAGGGCTTCACGCAGGTGTACGGCGCCGACTACGACGAGACGTACTCGCCGGTGAGCAGCTACGTCACGCTGAGGATCTTCCTCAGCATAGTTGCCGTCCTCGACCTCAACCTGATGCAGCTCGACATGAAGAACGCTTTCCTGCAGAGCAAGCTCGACAGAGTGCTCTACATGTACCAGCCGGACTACTTCGACGACGGGACCGGCCGGGTGTGTAAGCTGCTGAAAAGCCTCTACGGGCTGAAGCAGTCGCCGCTGCTGTGGTACAGGGCTCTTGACGGTGTGCTGCTGGGCGCTGGCTGGAAGAAGAGCCAGGTCGACGAGGCGCTCTACTTCAAGACCGGCGACGACGGTGTGACCTGCTGGGTCTTGGTCTACGTCGACGACCTGCTCGCCGCTAGCAGCAGCACCGCGATGCTGAAGGAGTTGCTGGAGGCCGCCTTCGAGCTGCGTGAGATCTCGCCGGTTGAAAAGTACCTTGGGCTGGAGATCGTGCGCGACAGGCCGGCCAGGAAGTTGTGGCTGCACCAGCAGGGCTACGCCGACAAGCTGCGCAGGCGCTTCGTCGACGAGGAGCTAGGCGGTCGAGTCCCGAAGACGCCGGTCTCGGTCGACGCCTACGTTCATTTGACGTTCGACGACGAGGAGGCTCAGGAGCGCGAAGAGGAGGAGTACCGCCAGAAGGTCGGCTCGCTGCAGTTCGCGGCGACGACGACGAGGCCGGACATTGCGTTCGCCTGCAGCAAGCTGGGGAGCGGCCTCACGGTGAGGAGCGACCAGCATTGGCGTGAGGTCGACCGTTGCCTCGCCTTCCTCGCCGACACCCGTGACACCGCCCTGGAGTTTGGTGGTGGACCAGAATCGTTGGAGCTGATCGGCTACGTCGACGCCGATGACGCGGGCGACAAGTAGAACCGGATGAGCACGGGAGGCTACGTGTTCGTCTACGGAGGGGCCGCTGTCTCCTGGTCGAGCTCGCGCATCAAGTGCGCGACATTATCATCGACCGAGTCGGAGTACGTGGCGGCCACGGATGCCGGCAAGGAGGGGCGTCGACTTCGCTTCCTCCTTGCGGAATTCAAGCTGCTCGACGCTGGGAAGCCGACCATCCTCCGCGTCGACAACAAGTCGGCAATCACGGTCGCTGAGGGCTTGGGGCTGACGGGCAACCTCAAGCATATGGAGCGACGCTACGCCTGGCTGCAGCACATGGTGAGGCGCGGGAAATTTGTGCTGAACTACATCCCTACCACCGAGCAGCCGGCGGATTTCCTGACGAAGGCGCTGCATTTTCCGGCTTTCAACCGGTGCTCTGTCGCCATCGGCCAAGTTCGCCTGGTGGACGTCGGCGACGGCGATGACGAGGTGCAGCAGTAGGTGCCGTGCCCTTCTGCACGGCTGGTGCGGTGACGGCGTGCTGTGTATGGGGTGCACGCCGAGGACGAGCTTTCTGCGTGGAGTAATGCCGTATGGGCTGGAGGCCCAAGCGTGAGCGCGGCAGGGGAGTGTTAACGGGAATGGAGTGTTGGCCCCGCCCTCGCTTGGGCAACGCCGACGACTTGGTCGGATGCACGGGAGTAGCAGCCGACTGTTCACAGTGGGATAGCTGCTCGACAGGTTACGTCGAGCGGCAGCGGACCGCTGTGGTGTTGCTGTCGACCAGGGTGCTCGACAGCTGCAACTGACTGGCCTGGGCGACAGGTGAGCCGTCCGGGAGGTCGACGAAGCAGTCCGTCGACCTACAGTTCGACGGGGAGGTCTACGGAGCATCCCGTCGAACTGCAGTTCGACCGGGAGGTCGACGGAGCAGTTCTGGTCGACGGAAGGGGTCCGTCGACCAAGGGGTAGCTTGACGGGAGGTGTGGTCGACCAGGAGCATCCGGTGGTCGACCAGAGAGACCCAGTGGTCGACGGGAGGCACCTGGGAGTCGACCAGAGCACCAGGGGTCGACCAGGTCGACCGGGTAACCTGCTCGACGAGTTCTGCGGAGGCACGCGAATGCCGTCGAGATCGCGATGGCGCAGGCGACTTCGGGCTGGTATCCCGAAGTCGATGTGGCTCGTCAGGCGCAGACAACAGCCGACGGATGCCCAACGAGGCAAGTCGGACCAATCGTCTGCGCACACCTGCGAGCGCGCGCACTGCTGTGTTCTACGGGGCACGCCGTCGACCTGCTTTGTTGGCAGGTCGCCCTTCTGCAGTGCTGTCGCAATGCTGGCAGGCGGTCGACCGAGCTGCGCTGGCAGTCGACCAGGCTAGCTGCAGGGTTGCTAGGTGCCTGATGTAGTCATTGTTGTCATTGCTTCTTTGATTCAATTCTGTAATTCCAACTTTGCTAGTGGAAACTCTTGCCAATTTCTCCTGTGAATGTGCAAGCACTAAGGAACCAAGCAAAGCTGAGATCACCTCTAGTAGTTCGTGCCAACCCTGTAGTCTAGCTCACTGCCGTTGTAAAGTGAATCTCCGCATGGTGCGGTGAGCGTGGATCGAACACGCGACCTTCAGATAGGAGCCGACTTTTGCACCTACTAAGTCGTTCGTAGGCCGGCAGCAACGATAGTCGCCATGGTCGACCCCGTAGTTGATGCGGGTGTAGCTGACACTTTGGAGGCACGTTTGGCTGATGCGAGGAGACGCCACGCGAATGGCGAGTACGGGACGATCCCCTTAGTGATCGCCGAGTTGGGCATCCGGTCGCAGTGGGCGACGGAACACCCTTCCCGTCCTGCTTCTCCTCGACCGGTGCGCAACGAAGGTGGCGTCGACGACGAGGTCGACGGTGGTGCACGAGTCAGCGGCAGCGAAGGCACGAGGCATAGAGGAGTGATCAAGGTCGACGGTGGTGTCGACGGAATCCAGGCGCGAGTGCAGCGGTCGACGGCGGCTGCAGGCAGCTCGCACGCCGACGTCGATGTTCGACGTCGCTCTCCTCTACGAAGTGGTGGTGGGCTCTCGGCGACGACGCATGTGACGGCGGGCGGGATTGCACCGGCGTATGGCTATTTCAAGTTTTCGCCGGATCGAATCACCGTCGCTCCGCTGCAAGGTCGACGGGACCTCATCACCTGGAGGGAGTCGATCGAACCTCAGCTGGAGGTCGCCGGGCTGAAGGGCTTCGCCGACGGCACCGTGCCAATTCCGCCCGAGGAGGATGTCGGGCTGCGCGGGGAGTTTCGTTCTGCTCACCTGCTCACCTTCATGGTCATCTCGAGGTGCTGCTCGCCGGTGGTACAGCTGGCGCTCAGGAGCTGTCGAGAGCGACTGGATGCTGGTCACCAGGCATGGCGCTTCATCATATCGACGTACCAGGTCAGGGACGACCTGTACATCGGGCAGCTGGAGGAGAAGATGACCCACATTCGGATGGGCGAGCAGGAGTCGGCGACGGATTACTGCAACCGTGCTCGACGGATCCTGGCTGAAATGCGAATGGCAGGCGCCGAATACTCGACGGCGTCCTACATCACCCACATCGTCAAGGGCTTGCCGCGCAGCTACAATCTCATGAAGAGGATGATAATGGTGTCAGAATATTATTCTTATGTTCTAGCCTGTAGTGGGGTGCTCTATAGCGAGTACAACCCTTCTAGGGTTTGCTATTTGTATCCCCATTTCTGCTAGTTCATTCCTCTTTCTTTCTTCTAATTTTGTCATGCTATCAGAGCAGGTCGATCCCCTTGGATCGATCCTGTGGGTGGGTTTCCACCTCGCTTCCGCTGCTACCTTTCCTTCCCGCCGTGCGCCCCGAGGCGACAACCACCAGAAAGTAACGCTCCCTCCCAGACCCCTGCGTCGGGGCAGGGCCCCAGACGTCCAAGTGGAGAGTCTCGAAGGGAGCAGTGGCCGGACGAAGGGAGGAGGAGTGGGGAGTGGCGCGTAAGCGACCAGCGACGCAAGGAGAGCAAGGAGGGGCAAGCGAGAGAGGGAGCGACGGGAAGGTGCGTGGGAGACCTGTGACGAGTCCCTGACTGAGCATACCATGAAGGCGAGGGATCGACGGGTGGCCAAGACGGTGGTGCCACAGGACGGTGCGGTGGGCGAGAGAGCGACAGGAGCAAGACGCGGCGACTGGACTGGACACAGCGACAGGACTGGACACGACTACCTGACTAGACACAGCAACGGGACTGGGGACCTGGGCCGGAGGGGACGCAACGACCTGAGGGGAGGACGCGACCGGGGAGCGCTCGGTGTGGAGAATGTAGAGACCGGAGCGGGGCTCCCTGGTGAACGTGGCTAGAACAGCACCTGTGGTAGCGTCAGTACAGACTGCAGTCCGCCCACCCCCCACGAAGGTAACTGTGATCCCCCTATCCTGGAGGTATCCAACACCTACCAAGTTCCGAGTGAACGAGGGGATGTGGAGGCCACGCAGGACACCAGAGGGGACCACAGGGCACGGGAGGGTGGTGGAGCTACGCGCAACGGCTGGTCCAGAGGTAGGATCAGCCAGAGCCACCGACACAGGTGTGAGCAGTAGCGTAAGGGTCGTGTGGTCGCGGAAGAAGCACTGAGACGCGCCCGAGTCCAGCGTGAACGAAAGAGAGGCCTCAGCCGGTGGGTCACCTGACCCAGTCGCTACACAAGCACCTAGAGCAGCAACACAAGCACCTAAGCTAGACAAGCACAAGGCTACACTAGCAGGAGGCAAGCAGGCTAACCTACGAACACGCGAGCACCTAGATCCATCAGCACTAAAGTCAGCATCAACATACAAAGCATGCTGACGCGCATCGTCCATGGACAAAGCAAATACATCAATCTTACGGGCTAACAGACGAGACCAGCAAGGCGTGACCGCCAGAGGGCCCCAACGAGCTCGGTAGAGGTCGTCGAGGCGGCAGAAGCACCGCGCGGCAGAGTGGTCGTCGCGACCACAGAGATAGGGGCTACCCGGCCCGGTGACGCACCAGTGGGTGCACGGGCCAGCGTCACGGCGAGGGGGGCGAGGGGCCCAGCTGGAAGTACTGCTGCTGCGGGTGGTGCTCCCAGGGCCTCCCGGACCCCACTGCGGCGGGGGACCCCAGTGCTACTGCGGACCCCACTGCAGCGGGGGCCCCCACTGCTCGAACTTCTGCGGCGCTTGCTGGTGCTGCTGTCCCTGCTGTGGCAGGTGCTGCTGTGGCTGCTGCTGCTGGGGGGGAACGCCCCCACCGGTCGGGCCACCACCTGTGGGTGGGCCTGTCTGTCCAGCACCTCCTCCAAGCCCCCCTCCCCTAGGTGCACCGCCGCCGCCGCCGCCGCCGCCTCCGCCACCACCGGCGCTCCCACCTCTACCGCCACCTCCACCGCTGCCTCCACCGCCTCCACCTCCCCCCTTCCCGCCCTTCTTGCCACTCTTGCCCCGTTTCTGCCAGTCTGCGGCAGAAACGGAAGCGGTGTCCTCAGAGACCGACACAGCAGCAGAAGCGCGGGTAGCGGTGAAAGTGGGAAGCTGAGGGGCGGCACACCCCGCAAAGAGACGGGGGGCCACCGCATCAGTGGCGGAGGCAACGGTGAGGAGACTGCTCTCGATGGTCCCTAGAGCAGTCGCTAGGAGGTCGATAGTGAGCTCAGTGGGGTGCTTCTGAAGAAGCGCGTCGCGGGCAGTGGCAAGGCGGTCAGGGAGGCGGGTGACTAACCAGTGCACAGTGAGCCACATGGGGGGGGGGGGGAGCAACAAGGAGCTGTGCGTCGGTACAGGCAGCACGGAAACCGGCGTCAAGCGAGCGGAGGTGAGTCACGAGATCGGAAACAGTCGCAAACGAGCCTAGGTCGGGAAACACAAACGGCATGAGGAGGCGACTGAGGGAGGCAGAGGAGGGGGTGGAGTAGCGGGCAACAATAGCATCCCACACCCCCTGGGCTGTCTCCACCTGGTCAAAGTGGGCGGCCTCAGTCGGGGGGAGAAGCTCCGACAGTGTGAGAGCAGCGGCAGCGTCACGCGAGAGCCACACGTCCCTGGCCAGGACCCGACGGTCGTACTCCGCCTGGGCCGTAGGGGTCGGCTCCGGGGTGGTAGGCAGGGCGGCGGGGGACAAGGGGGCCTGTAGGGCACCAGACGCGTGAGCCCACAGAGTGGCGCTGTCCTGTCGCTGGCTGGTGAGGAAGCGCGTGGTCTGGCGCTGCCAGGTGTCGAACTCTACCGGGCGTCCTTCCGCGTCGAAACGGAGGCGACGAGACTCCATAACGGAATACATGCTCGAGGCGGCTGGAGCACGGCGGAGGCTGAGATAAGAACAAGGAGGACGGCTACTGAGGGCGAGAGACGCCAGGTGGGACGCTACGAGTGAACCGACAGCGGAAGGAGCAAACGAGGTGAGGCGGAGAACGGCTAGGGACGCCAGGGACGGATCGACTAGGAGCTAGGGAGGATTCGGCGCTACGGCTAGCTACCGGAGGTATGAGCGGCTGCCAGCCGCTGAGGTGAAGGCCAGTGACCGGGAGAATGGGGAGGGCCCGGGAAACAGGGCGGAGGAGGGGTGAAAAACGGTCACGTGCCGAGGGTAGGTGCGGATCGGGCGGGCTAGGGTGATGCTGACGGTGGGAATGGGCGGGAGGGCGGTTTTGACGGTGGGAATGGGCGAGGAGGGCGGTTTGACGGTGGGAATGGGCAGGCAGGGGTGTTTTGACTGTGGGAAAGGGCGGGGGGAGGGCGCGACGGTATAGGACTGGGGCGTGGGCGACGGGCTAGGCGCGGAGGGCGAGGGGCAGGGCGTAGGGGCGCCGCGACGAGCTGGGGCAGCGCCTACGGGCTACGCGCTGGCTAGGGGCAGGGCGCACGGGCGCCGCGACGGGCTGGGGCAGGGCCTACAGGCGTCGCGACGGGCTAGGGCAGGGCCTACGGGCGTCGCGACGGGCTGGGGCAGGGCCTACGGGCGTCGCGACGGGCTGGGGCAGGGCCTACGGGCGTCGCGACGGGCTGGGGCAGGGCCTACGGGCGTCGCGACGGGCTGGGGCAGGGCCTACGGGCGTCGCGACGGGCTGAGGCAGGGCCTACGGGCGTCGCGACAGGCTGGAGCAGGGCCTACGGGTGCTCCGACGGGCTGAGGCAGGGCCTACGGGCGTCGCGCGGGCTAGGGGCAGGGCGCAGGCTAGGCGCGCGAAGGGGCGCGTTAAGGGGGGGGGGGGGCGGGCTGAGGGCCACGCTAAGGGGCGCGGGCTAGGAGCGCGAGTGCGCAACAACCTCGGAGGGCGCGGAGGGTGCGGAGGGCGCTAGGCGCGACGGAGGGCGCGGAGGGCGCTAGGCGCACCGAGGGCTAGGCTAGGAACGTAACTACTCGTGATACCATCTCAAATAGTGAACGCAACGGAATGATTGGAATAGAAATGAATGGGGTACAAATAAGCAACCCTAGAAGCTGTACCCCCTAGAGTGCAACTCACTACAGCCTATCACATCAATGTGCAACATTTGACAGGAAGGGTCAAGAGCAACAGAGCAGTCACTGGTCAAGCAACCGTGGAGTGAAGCAGCAGCATACAGTCGTGAGTGAAGCAGCAGCATACATTCGTGAGTGAAGCAGCAGCATACATTCGTGAGTAAAGCAGCAGCATACATTCGTGAGTGAAGCAGCAGCATACAGTCGTGAGTGAAGCAGCAACATACAGTCGTGAGTGAAGCAGCAACATACATTCGTGAGTGAAGCAGCAGCATACAGTCGTGAGTGAAGCAGCAGCATACATTCGTGAGTGAAGCAGCAGCATACATTCGTGAGTGAAGCAGCAGCATACATTCGTGAGTGAAGCAGCAGCATACATTCGTGAGTGAAGCAGCAGCATACATTCGTGAGTGAAGCAGCAGCATACATTCGTGAGTGAAGCAGCAGCACTCACTGGCAGCGTGTAGTAGAAAGCAGAGCATACAGACACGCCTCATTTTCTCATGTTGAGCTCTTTTTTCTCCTCAAGATGCTTCGAGCAGTCAACACCCTGCAATTGATACAGTGGCCAATGACACTCTCCAAGTCCAACCGTTAACAAACCACAGCTTGTGAAAGGTGATCAGTCGTATCAACAGTGCTAGTAGTGTTTTCGAAATGTAAGCACAAATGAAAGCAAGCCTGAAGCAGCAGGTGGGAATTGGTGAAGTGAGAAGCAGCAGAAAATTAGAGCCAGAGAAGACCACAGAAAGCAAGGCATTGTGGCAAGACAGGCCGGATGCAGAAATAGGCAGGTGAAGCTGCACCATGTTGTTGCTTTTAAACTCCTCAATGGTGAGTTCGAAGAGGGAGTGCACATCGGCACACTGCCAGTTGCTGCCATTCACCACCAGCGTGGAGGCAGCATTCCACTCTGCCCACAGAAAGAAGGGAGGGCGGAAGGCAGGGAGCGAGGAAGGCAGAAAGTGTGGATGACAGGAAGGAGAGAACACAGCTTTCTTTCATTGCTGAAGCTGTGTTACATCTAATTCACCATACCCCTTTAGAAATGACACAAAAAAAAAACTACCTTTGGAGCAGGTGGGGAAGTCATCAACGGTGGAGTCGAGTGAGTGTGTGGGCGAGCACACATACGTGTACGAGCCCTTGAGGTCGTTGATACACGACCCCACCTCACATGGGTTCCGTGTGCTGCCACTGCACACATCCACTGTCACACACGAGTGGCGGGGCAAACAGACCGGTGGGCAGTCAGCATAAAAAACAAAGACCATAGGATAGATCCAATATCAGATGTACTAAACTACACTCACTGCGAGCGCACTGCATGGAACTCCTGGTACATCTATTATAGCAAACTGCGGGATGGAAATTTGGCAATGTGCAGCCCATATCCAATGTCACTGATACTCAATGTACAAGCCGTAGCCCTATCTCCCTCTGTATGTTTTACGTGGGGAGCTGAAGAGAATGTTAACTTTGACAGTCGATTGTTATAAAAAAGGACTCTAACTTGTAGGCATAGGCCAGTCATGCTGTTAACTTAATTCCCACATCACAACAGCACACTGTAGGCACAGGAGCTAGAAACACCCACCATAGGCACAGGACTGAGAGCCGTCTTTGTTGACTGCCTCAATGAAGGGAGGCTTGCAGGAACAATTGTTGGAAGGTTCGCCAATTCGATTTGTACAATTGAAGGAGCCACAGGGGTTCATGACGGAGGCTTTATCACCTTTGAGCCTGTATGCACTGGCCATGTAAGGGTCACTGGTATCTGATACAAGGACCAGGACGGGTGAGAGGAAGGAGTGGCCACTGAGTGAGAGAACACCAGCAGCAGTTAGTAGGTGCCACTCTCATGCATTGGCGCATCAATGCAAAATGACAAGGACCGGCAGACACACCAGTACCCATGTTGACAAGGAGCACAACGTGAGTGAAGCAGCAGTGTAACGTGTGAGGGCGTTGTACTTGTTGAGTGCAATATGAGTTTGGCACATCAACCTACCACCTATTCGCTGGCGATGAAGGTAAATGAAGTTTTCTATTTGAAGGTAATTTGTTATGTGTGAGGTGCACATTTCTGTGCTTTATGTTTGGGCGTTTATGGTTCATGAATCGCCTTGACGGTTCATAAATTACGAGCGTTTTCGTGAAGGGTTGCATTTGTGAGTGTTCATGAGTTTCCGTAAGTGAAGGCGAGTGTTCGTGTCGCTTCGTGAGTTCCGAGATCTCGTGCGCGTTCATGTTGTTTCGTGTGTTCTGCGAGTCACGAGTGTTCGTGAAAGTGCCGTGAATGCTCGTGAGTCTGTCCGTGAAACGTCGTTTGATTTCGTGTGAGTTCGTGGTTTTCAAGTGAATTTTGAGAGTTACGTTTTCAATTGTTTTAATGAGTTTGTTTGTAATTTCGTGTGTACGTTCATCCGGGCATCCTATGGGACATGTGCGCAATGCAGCGCAGCGCGAGGTAAATAACGTGCAACAGGGCTCCCACAAGTGGCAGCACGGAGTCAAGTAATTCATGTTGTTTGGTACTCACCTGTCTGTGACCGGACGTGCCTCGTAGGAGTAGCGGCGCTAGACACGCAAGTACCCGGGGCCCTGTACGCCGAGCTAGACCTGGACGGGTTTGGAGGGTCTGACTCTCCCGTCTCAACGGGCACATTATTCGCGTCGCCCCTGTTGCCAGGGAAGAAGAAGTCGAAGAGATCATTCACGCGGGTAGAACCTTCGCGTGAATCGGCCGGTGGATCTTCGCGCTCCGCACCCGCGGCTATTTCCTCAATCTGCATCCTCTCCCAGCTACTAGGTACCGAGTGTGCACCATCTACATTCCCCCCTGCTGATATCGTGGGCTGTTCATGGTTCACAGGTCCCGTAATTGACTGCGTAGCCCCCGCGACTCCATCCTCCGTTTCGTCATCAGATGAGTCTACCACCGGCTATCGGCCATTACCGGTGTGTGGCTCGGGTGTAACAGTCACAATGACGGTTTTATCTCGACTAATGTCGGCACCCGCGTTTATATCACCACACGCTGGCGGTCCCTGCATACGAGTGCCATCTCGATCAAAGCTACCACCCAGTAGCTTGTTGATGTGACGCGCCGCTACCTCTGTGTCGTTGCTGCTAGGGGAGGCCATACCGGGAATAAGGTTAGGGTTTGAACGAATAGCCACACAGTGCTAAATGACTCCTTGTATCTGCCTCCCAAACACCGAAGCCACTTCGGAAGCCATTTCCGTCAGCGACATCGCCGCCAAAATCTCGCCATTTGACGTTGTACACCCGATTGATTTACGGTGTGTGTTACACGACGTGTACAAAGAAGCTCGATAGTGTGAACGGCCCTGAAAACTTTTAAGGTTTGATGTTTACATGATACATCAGATCTCAAACTGGTTACATCTACAAGTATTTCAACGTTTCCACGACACAGTCTAATCCCGTTCCGTAACAACCTATGCCCACGCGCCGATAAGTCAAAAGGCCCTGTCTACCGGGTGGCGTTATACTTTACTAGGCGAACGTAGGCATTATCAATAGTCTTGGATGAGGTGCCTGTCATGGACTCTTCTTGCATGGGCTTAGTAGATACCTTGGACCACCAAGGTATCATCCCCAGAGCACGACTGAGATCCCCGATGCGCCCTCCTTCGTCCATGTCCTTCCACTCCTTGGGCCTGTGCACCTGAAACATGCTTCATCTGGGTTTAGCGTAGGACATGCAGGCACCACAACACACACCGTCCTTTGTAAGGCCATCAACGGAACAACATATACGACTTACAATGGACGAGGTGCCACCTCCTGTGCATATGTCTCTTGAGTGAGGTGCCGAAATCCTGGACCCATCGGACCGATGTCTCTCCTCCTGCACACCAGATAAACATCCCACACCTTTCAATGGCCATCAGAAACACACCCAGTCGGCACGCCAACGATCCTCACCTCATATCCCATCGCCCTTGCCTCGGCCATTAGAACGACTCTGTAGTCAAATGTCGGTAACTCCGGCAGTATGACATCCTCGAGGCTTGTTGCGCTGTGATTTACAAGTATGTAATCCGCTATTGACGTCATAAACCGTCGACCTTTGGCACGTGTAATGCTCGACTCCGACTCGTCCGAATACGTGGCGTATATGAGCCTCAGGTACATGAATGGTGTGGGTGCATCGGGTGTTATTGCAAGAGACGCACGGGCTTCTGAAATCGTGCGCGCCCTGTGCTGTCTAGGACTGCGCCTTCCACTACCCAGGAATGGGTCCTGAGACCTCAGAATCGTGGCCGCGCTAAGGGTCTCACCTCGTTGTGACATTATGGCACCCTGCACCTCCATTATGGCGTAGGCTATAGTGGGCTTAGACCGTATGAAATAACCCCGGATGTTGCGCCGACGAGGCTCCAGCACGTCGCGCGCTTTACAACGCGTTGCGCTCATCATGCCACTACCAACTTAAATCAGTAACATTAGGCGGACGTTAGGGTTTTGTAAGTGTCCGTCCTACGGGAATCGAGGAACGGGCTGCTGGGACGATAGGAAGTGGTGTGGAGTGGTTTGTGGAGTGTTGGCACGCTTTCATGGTCAACTGGGTGTACCGAGCACAAACTGCAAAATTAGTTCGCGCTTTCTTCAGATTGTGCCATATCGGGGAGGTGAACATCATACTCGCTCTCGGATTGAGCGTGGAAATCCCTATATCCCCAACGTGAACAATCTCGTTACGTACACAATGATTGACGATGTGCGTATTATTCGACAAATACAACGGTTATTGAGATCAATACAACCATCAGTTACTACATCCCATACTCAATATCCCCATGCACGCTAGACAGGGATGCCGTTCGGGAGTTGAAGCATATCTCCTCACTGGCCGTGGAAGACATGGACGAGGAAGGCGCGTATGAATGCCTCCTAACCTTCTTCTCTGGTGTGCGCAGCAGTCGGTCAACGAGGTCCGGGTTCCCCAAGCGCTTAAGCGTGGCGACGACACTCGGAGCTACTCCCGTCGCGCTAGCAAGCCTTGTGTACGCATCAGATTCCATACGCATGAATCGGCGGCGAGTCCTGTCGTCCCATGAGACGCGGCCGACACTGCTTGAATCATCAATCCGACGGATGACCGGCTCAAGAACACGTTCGGCCGTATCCTCGTCCATGGTGTCATCCCAAGTTGCAGAGTCCAATGCTTCCATCACGCAGTCGGGGATGTCCAACTGGTCCAGCCTCCTCTGCAGGCCCGTGAGGCTAGCGACGAGCTGCTCCACAACCTCTACATGCAGGTTGCGGTTGATCGCATGAAGCCGAGGCAGCCACTCGTCCGGGACGCACCCAGTGCGCCAAAATGCGAGCTGAATGTGAGATGTCGCCACCCCCCACAGTGCCTGGTATGTCCACTGCAACGTGTTCGCGGCCGATGGAGAGTTGCTGGTCCACACCCAAGCTGGAGGCACGCGCCTCATGAAGCGAGTCTGGTGGTCCCCCCATATTGTGCGGAATTCGTACCTGAAGAACGTGACAATGCCCTGCACGACGGGGTTCCCCACGTCTGGTACAGTATCATGAATCTGCACAATGCGAGTATGGGTTAGGTGGTGCACCATGAAGGGCCCACTCGGCTCTCGCTTGCCCTCTCCCCAAGTTGTGCCTACGCGAGGACACAAGGACGACGATGTCACGGTCCTCTGCAAATTTCGCAGCGTTGAGGCCTAGCATGAACTGCGTGAAAAGCTGCACGTAACAACATAGAGTATCACAGAGACATATATTGAGCACCAACGTCTTGAGTCCATATATAGGAGACATTTTTGCGTGTCATCTCTAGTACATTTCGCCATTACCTGGGGGGTTATGCGGCCGGACCGAGTACGGCGGATATATGCCCACACGTCGCTACTGACATCGTGGCCCAGCCTCAGTGGCTCCCGATCGGGGCTCACCACAATGGGCCTGAAGCGATGCGCGCCGTCTGCGGAATAGAGAAGGCCGATAGACAGCCTCTTCATATCATTCCCATTGCGCCCGACGAACGGATGCAGGTATGGCTGCAGAGCAGGTAGGAGAGAAACCTCTACAAATATGTAGACGTCGCTGGGAGGTGCGCCAAGGCGCGACAAGAGATCCTTTAGAGCGGCCATGGAAGTAAAGTGGCGCCTGCTACACATGGCGGCATATGATATAGCCGGTAGGTTTGGCGAGTACAGTGTCCAATGTAGCTGCTAATTGACAATGAGTGAGTCTAGCTTCTGAAAAGCATCGACGCCAGCTGGCCACTCCCTCTTTGCTCTGACAGGCGTGGATTGGCCACAGAAGCTACTGATTGCGCAATG
Organism: Closterium sp. NIES-65; assembly: GCA_948144175.1. NCBI lineage: Eukaryota > Viridiplantae > Streptophyta > Zygnematophyceae > Desmidiales > Closteriaceae > Closterium > Closterium sp. NIES-65. The sequence continues at coordinate 115,150 of CANXME010002189.1, forward strand.
ACATGGGTACACCTCATAGGCTACCACGGTTGTGCACGCTTGAAACCACATGTTTGTGCCCTGAAAGCTAATCTGTTAGTGACCTTTCCGTACCCTGTATAGTATATGCCCGGGTCAGTTGGGGTTCCGAGATATTGTACGCATGAATGCGTACGTCGATACACTGTTACATTGGCTGGTATAGTTCTACTATTTAGGAACTTTCACGCCGCATCGCCCTAAACATCAATCTACATCATTTATTTTGGATGCTCCACTCATCGTCGGTACGTTCAGTGTTCGACACTAATTCAATGGTGCAACTGAAACGAAGTCGAAATAAATCTATCCGCGTCAAGGTGAGTGGCCGAAATGTTACATCGCTGTTAATCGCAACTGGTTATGTTCATAACGGGACATATGTCGTTCCGATAAGGGCTGCACAATTGAGTGTATAAAGGTTCCGCATAGTCTCGGCTGTGCATGCTGACGAGGGTACAATAATCTCGGCTCATTTGCACTGTGACAAGTGTCAAATATGGTTGGAACCCGCTGCCAATCACGAACCGCCATGGTGGTATCCACATTCTAGAATCGCGCTCTGACCCTGGTTCTCAGTTGTCTGAGCAAATCCGATATTTGTACCCGAAGGTGCCTGGTGGAGTGTATAAACGCTTCAGTCGCACAACAGCCCGACAGTTAAGTTCTTGCCACACTAGGGTTTCGGCCTCTCTCACAAACTCGTAGTAGCCATGGTATCGCGAACCAAATCCCAGGCCTCTAAACACGGCCTCCATAGTCCACAAGCCATGATATTGCGTAGGCCACCGGCAGCGGCGCGGCGGGATAACACCACAATCCCGGAATCGCTGAGACAAGCGGCTGCGCTCGCGTGAACTCCAGCAAGGGGATACGAATACGGAGGCCGCAGTGGCCGCGTCGGTTTCCGCATGGGGCTCGCGGCTGCCATGCGTCAAAGATGAGCCCGCGCCGAATGACGCGCTGACTGCTCTACTGAACGCACCATCTTCAACGACTTTTAAGACGGTGTCTCTGTATAACCACATGGGTGTGGGCTGTCAAGTGAATGCGCACAACGCCTTGACGCTCGCCGATAAGAAATATCTGGGGGACGCGGTCGTCGATTTCCATAACATGTACGTTTTTGGATGGCGATACTCCTACAGGTTGATTTGTCGCCACCCTACGGTATGCCGACTTTAACGTTTAAACTTTCATCGTGCGTTGTCCCTTCACACCCGTGCAGCCTCCTGAACATCAGGTACCCAGGGTGTCCGAATGGGAAATCATGGGTGGTCCTTGACAGCAAGGCGTATGCGTATGCCAAGATTCACGGGAAGCCGATTGGGAGATGCACAGGCCCGTCTGTGTTCGAGTACGATTACATCGCCGTCCCGGTATTTGCCGGGTAAGTACGTCTTTTGCCCGCCGCTTTTATAAGCCCGTCTTTCGCCCCAGCCTAACAAAGACCCCTCAATTGTGCAGGGAACACTATTCTTTGATGGTGGTAACCAACCTGAGCGGGATTGTAAGCTAGACGGCCGCACCTGTGGAGTTCATTCTATTCGACAGTGACGGCCTCCATGCCAAGACTACTGATGCCTTTGACGGGACTAAAGCGTGAGAGTTGCTATATACCGCCGTGCAACCCCCTTTCAGCGGTGACGTCCTGCGACCTCATCTAACCTGTTGGCTATATCGTCGTGCAGGTAATTGCACCTCATGTGCAAACGCGATCATCCGGAGGTGGACCAGGAGGCGTCTAGGCAAGCGCTCATCAAGGTCGAAACGATAATCATGGAGGTGAGATGCTGCAAAGATAGTATGGCTCATTCTATCCCACTTGCTTGCTAATACGGGAGCGCGTTCAGATGAACGGAAACATCGTGTCTCGATGGTGCGCAGGGTCACCAGATCCCCAAACAACCTAACAGCTGGGACTGCGGAGTGTACATGTGCCAGTATCTCGAAGCTCTGGTGACATCTGGGTTCATAACCGTGAGAGAGTACATACGTTCAAGGGCGTGAGCGCTGAGAGGTATTGCCACAAGATGCGTGGGGATCTTTGTTCTCATGCCGAGGGAACGCTGATTCCCGAGCTGCAGCGCCAGGATCTCCGCATACCTCTGCAGCCTGTTCCCGTTATCAACAACAACGGATACATATGCGTAGACCCTCCTGTGGACATCCAAAGAGAGCTGCTAGACCACAAGGAGAAGTTCGCTGTGATTGAGCACGACATACAGGTTCTGACGGCCAAGATCGAGTATCTGGACGGCCAAGATCAAGTATCTGGCCATCCGCAAAAGCGTGACGTCGGACGAGCTAGACGCAGGGGCGCGCCAACACCTGGGTGCCGCGGTCGACACGCTGGTGCCGACGGCGACTCCACGCAAGCATGCCAAAGCAAAACCTACCGCGGACGGAAGTGGCCAGATGGAGGTCGCGCAGACTCCTCCGACGTGTGCACTGGCGGCAGTGCCATCAATCTCTCCCTGTCCTGCACCTCACACACTTGCCGTGAAAGATAGCCAAGTTACTGCCGGCGACGCGACACCTGCTGTGGTCAGGCAACAACAGCGCGGCCATCTTGCACTGGCTTTGCACAGCCGCGCTACGACTCCCGTGCCCGCAGCTCCAGGTAACCCCGGAAGGGTCGCAAGCAGCGGTCGAACGGGAGTTATGTGGAATGTAGCGAAGCAGAGGTACTACGTCCGGATCATATCTGCTCGCCGTCAGCAGGTTCGTCTGGGGTCGTACGAGGACAAGGACGAGGCGTCATACGCGTATGCTGCGGGAGCCGTTGTACTTCGCCCGAACTCACGCATCAGCTGCACGGTGGAGCTGTCTGACGGTGACAAGCAGGCTTTAGCCGGCTGCACCGAGGAGATCCTAAGGCTACTCGTGAAGTACTGGCACTGGAACAGATGGAGGGAGTGGAGAGCCGCAATGGCTGGCCTGGACAATGCGCAGCCGGTCGAGACCCGTTCGCGGCAAAAAGGCAGAGTGTCCCGGGCCATTAGTGACGTTGAGGAGGTGGAGGCGACCACGCAGACTACAGAGGACCAGCCTATGGCTGAAGAGCCGGAGGACCCACCAGAGGACTACACGGATGACGATGAGTCCATTGACGATGATGCTGTGTATGAACCGGGAAACGATGATTTTGACGAAGAAGATGACTGGGAGGATGTCAACCGTGCAGAGGGTGATGCCTGAAGCCATGAACAGGGTGGCCATTGGACCACGGGATGTTCTAGTTCTGTGCTCATACTGATAGGACTTAGAGCTGGTGGCGGGTAGGTGGATCTGGAAATGTAAGCATCGCATGTATCACGGTATTGAACTGTCTATTTCGACGAGATGTAAATATACGACAAATAAGGGTACATTCCTGTGGAGACACAAATGTCTCAATCGCTTTGTGACACACAAAAACAGCATAAACTGTAGTGTGTCCCAATTGCGAGTCGCATTTGCGCGACCATTACTGTATTTTTTATTGGTCAGCGTGAAGCGCGCTGACGAATTGTAATCCGACTCGTCAATGTGAACAATTCGCACGTGGCTCGAAATGTCAATGCACCTGGACAGCCTGCAATGCCGATTTCGTGCAGGAAAAAATCCCGCTCGTCGAAACCACACCCCAGCCAAGCGGTTGAAAAAAGGGATGTACAGTCATTTGTGTCACCCAAACAAATGCGCACAACTGTACATCTCGCCTGGTCGCCTAGAGTCGCGATACATTGGTTGTTTGTGACACAACATTTGGCAAATTTACAGGCGCGACTCGGGAAATCGGGGATTGAGACACAAGTGTCCCCGCAGGAATGCACCCTAACACTTAAACTTTGCACATGTAGAAACTGTAACCACAGTTGGGGCTAGTGGCAAATGCTGAAATAAGGGGGTGTATAAGTGGAGTATCGCATCTGACACAAACGAGGACGAGCATCGACGATGTGACAATCGTGGCACGGCGACATTTTACATGTGGAAAGTGTGGCTGACATTTGACTGTAATCAAATTGGCCACTCTAACCGTGACATATGTAGAATTGTGCACGTGGCCAAGAGCTTGAGGCAACTAGTGCGGTGAGAAACTCCGGTATCGGGCATTGCGATATCCACAAGAGTGGTAAGGGGACTGTTGCGAGCGAGGGTAGAACCCCGGGGTGGTTTAGAGCTACGCCATTTCGACCCCGCTGTATATGCGGTCTGAGATGCTGTCTCCGCTAGAGGTCGATATGACTCCCACCGACGGCGGTCGTTCCAAGCGGGCGAAGACTGCGCCGTCATGGTTAGCTGATTCATATGAATACGGGGAGCGGAAGAAGAAAGGACGACGCATACCGGAACCCAAGAGGCGTAAAACAAGCACAGAAAAATGTGGCGCGGAGGATATGAACGCGGGGCATGACGAAGGTAACATTTGTGACGTGACAAGTACGTTGCACTTCATGTACCAGTGCTAATGCATGACTGTGGTGAGATATGCCGTATGCGCACGCAAACTTAACACCCTTCTACCTTCCACGCACCTGGTCACAGAGATTCGAGAAGTGCCGATGCAAATATGCAGCGCCAAGGCTGTCGGGGCCGTCGACGCGGAGGCAGCCTGCACGCCCATTGTCGCCAGCGCACCACAAGGGGAATTATAGACCGAGGCTGTGAAGGAACGCCTGATAGACGAGTTAATGGAAGGCGAAGATGAGGACGACGAGGAGGGAAACGGTGGTGGTCAGTCGTCAAGCAACGATCCGTGTGGCGAGAACGGATCAGAGGAGGAGCAGGCCACAAAAGCGCCACATTCGAGGAAGCAGATAGAAGCAGCCGATGGCCAAGTCACACGCGAGGAATTTGATGCATTGCGTGATTCCCAGAATGATACCGCGAAGACACTGGCTCGTCTGGAGTCACACAAAATTACCATCATCCGCCTTGGCGAAGGGCGTAAGCGCAAGCGGGCGTCCACAAGTGCCGCAGCCTCGCTCGGCCGGGAAGCTTTGAAGCGGAAACGCCAGTCAGATGATGACGAAGAATCCACGTGCGATGAGGACGAGTTGCCGGCGAAAGTGGCACGGCACGCGCGTCACGACAAGTCGCCAGTGCTCCAAACCGCCCTTGACATCCTTCCAGCGGAGAAGGCTTGGAAGGTGAGGCCTCGCATAGTGTGTTCTGCTCACCTCGTGGCACAGTTGTTGGATGCACTACATATCTCGTCACCGTGTTCCCCCCCCGCACAACTATTTTCATGGTCGCAGGGTGTTTGCGACATGGTTAAGGATCATCTGTTTCTAGAAGCCCTGAACGAGAAGATGGACTTCTATCCAAGTCGCAACGCCAAAAACGCCGGCCTATGCCATGTCGTGTCCACCATTTCTCCCAAAACTGCGACTCTGGCGTTAGACGCGGATAAGGCTCGACAGCAGGATCTGAACAAGACCTTGTCCGAGTACAAAACAGGGTTGGCCGGTCGCGCTCGCGGAGTTTTTCTTCCACGAATTGGTCTTTTCCGTGACGACGAAGACATGGCCAGTCCTTGGGCATGTAAGACGGAGCGCACTGGGGAGCGTGCCCGAAAGAGATATTGCGTCCCCGTCCCAGACGATGGTGCGTGTTCGCATGTCATATGGCCGGAGCAATTATGGCCGCAACTCTTGTGTCGTGCCATAGTGGACCTGATATGTCTTTGAACCCTCCCCTTTTTCCGTACGCGGTATCGTTGTACCCATTTTGCATTCCACGTGCGCAGGGGACCCGACCTTGTGCAAGTGGTACATCAGCAAGGATGGACTGCCCTTTGCATCCGGAGCATTCGCGGCATGTGCCATCGCGGCTTTCGGAGGGAAGCGGAAGGACAAAGAAACAAGTATAAAGCTGTACCACCTGTCGTGGCTCGAGCACCTTGTACGTTTACACCGATGCGAACATATGTTGTAGCCACTTTCGTTCAACTAGCCGTTCTAAATGGGCTTCTCCTGCCTTCGCAGATCACGGACGCCATTATCAACTGGGAGAAGCGCAAGGGGAAACTGCACAACTCTCCGTGCGAGAACGGCGCTTCTGTGCGGAGGATTCAGAAGCTGGCCTTCGATGCCATTGCGGATGCAGTATGCCGGAATGAAGTGGCCTACGATGAGGAGAAGAAGTCCTGGAAGTGGGGCAGGCATGGGCTCCGTCTATCATCTTGCGGTCTGGAATGCCTCCTGGAAGATGAAGCAGCCTCCGAAGACGAAGAACATGAGTCCTCCGCGTCCGAAGCATCGGATAGTGAAACAGATGGGTGAAGTGCTGATAGTGTGTTTAATCCAATTGTGTGTCGTAGACTAGTGTAGTGGTTTAGTGGGGACAGGTTGTGGTTGTTGTTGGTTCAGTGCATATGTGCAATAAATCGGTGACATATATGTTGGATCTTGCACACCTAGGGGAGACCTTGCGCATGTTGGACACGAGGATGGTTGAAACGCAACTCTCTGCATTCCACGTAGTACGGCGACAATTGCGGCGCTAATCGCGGCGACATATGCGGCGGGTTAAATAGGAGCCGTTAGATGCCACGCTAGTCTAGCGACGTGGATAGAGGGCAACCGTACAATCCGCCGAACCGCTCATCAATGAAACGGGCCTTTTTTTAGACCGACGACGGTGTCCAACGGCTATTTGCCACGTGTGTGATGGAGATGGTCACTGGTGTGTTATCGTGAGATCTGCGACGATTACGTGTGAACGTGCGATTGGTATCAGTAGTCCTAGTTGGAAAACACTATCACCGAACGGACGGCGTGTGTAGGTACGGGTGGATTCCACTACAAATCAAGGGATGACATTTGTATCGGACGGACGGTAGAGATGAAGCGTATGCGTGTGAGATCTGGAGTTTGTCGGCGTATCCGGAGCGGCCATGTGCCGTGCTGCGGTTGGCAGTGCGGAGTTGCCACGCGACAATCGCGGTCGTACAACTGTGGCCATCTCGACCGTACATGCGGCACAATACGATTCGTTATGGTTGGGCATCCACCTGTCATAAAGCGTGATTACACGTGTAGATATTATGTTGACGTGGAATAGTGACTTCATGTATGCTAATCGGCAGCTATGTGGCAACGCACAGGTGTAACCGTAGAGTGTCCGCATGGTGACGCAAATGTCACTGACAGGTACATGACGTAGAAGCCGCCCCCGCGACGCTGTGCGTGTTGCGGCCATGTTGCGGGAAACGTTGCTAAAAAGCTGCGGGAAAGTTGCGGGAAAACCACTTTCCCTGTAACCCTGACCCAGAAGCCTTTGACCTAGACTTTTTTCTTGCGAAACCAAAGTTGTGGAAAAGCAACTTTGAAGCTGCGGGGAAGCAACTTTTTCGGCCTTGGTTTTTCGCGATGATGCATACCCCATCATAGGTGGTGAAGGAGGCGGCAGTGGCCTTGATGTGCACCACAACGGGCTGGCGCCCCACTGCCAGCATGAGCCCAAAGTAGCCCTTGAAGGCTCTCCCCTCAAACCCATGCACCAGAAATTTATCCTGTAGGCACATGTCACATCCTAGCGATGCCAGGCTTTTGAGTCATTTTCTGCGCTCTTTCTTCTCCCAATGGCCACTTTAAAGAGACGTCAGGGTTGGAGCCACTTGGCACTCAGCAGATAGAGGTTAAAGCGAAAGAGTGCATACCAGCATCGGTGGTGCAGACGCGGTTAGAGAAGAAGTTCTAAGAGAAGAAGGGTGATGTGTTGCTGGAGGTGAGGCCAGATAGAAATATGAGTAGAGTGTGGAAAGGAAGGAGGAAGGGGAGGATGGAGAGGAAGAGGAGGAGGAGGAGGAGTATTCGAGACTAAGGACGAGGTCTATGAAGATTAGGGGCCTAAATATCTCAAAATCGTTGGGCCTAGATTCTGGACAAAAAAGTTGAGTTCACAAGAAACGCCGTCGACAAAAAGTGCACCGTCAAAACTTCATCAAACTCAGAAATGTTGTATCCCTAGTCCGTGGCTACAATTTCCAATTTGAATCGTACAATAAGGTGTAGTATTTCTTGAGTTATGAATTTCGGCGCACTAGGGGGTAAGCTGCCATAGAATCTTAACTCAATCACAAGAGTCTCATGATATCACACAAGAAAGTTGGAGTGGCAATGAACCAGGTAGAAGGGGATGAGGAGGACAAGAGGGAAGGTCCCAAGAGAGTCCCCAACCAAGGAAACCCTATGCCACACAATTCCCCATGTCACTTTCCCAACCTCCACAATCCACCTCACCCAAGTTGGCCACACTTGCCAACCTGGTTTGGCTTCACCCAACCACTTGGCAGCATCTACAGTGATGTACCCCATATTGAGTCACTTCACAACTTCCCAAAGTCGTCGCATCACAAACAAATCTTTGAACGATCATAACTTCCTCGTTCTTGCTTCGATCGCGACGATTCTTGGTTCGTCGGAAAGCTCTTAAGGAGTCCCTTCAGATATCTGCTCAAGCCAAATATCATTCACACACACTCAGAGAATCCAAACCACAGAAAACACAAATTCTTGCACACGCTCGCACCACGCATGCAACGCACGAACATATGATGGGAGGCAGACAGACGTGAATGCAAATGATGGCATCAAATAACAAGGACGAGGAGGAGGAGGAGGAGGAGGGGGAGGAGGAGGAGGAGGAGGAGGAGGAGGAGGAGGAGGAGGAGGAGGAGGAGGATGATGAGGAGGAGGAGGAGGAGGAGGGGGAGGAGGAGGAGGAGGAGGAGGAGGAGGAGGAGGAGGAGGAGGAGGAGGAGGAGGAGGAAAAGAAGGAGAAAAAGGAGGAGGAAGGGGTAATGACACGTGAAGTGGTGGTGGGAGGGTCATGTGGCTCTGCAGTGATGCCGTCCTTATCCAAAGTGGCCTTGACAATGAGCTTTTGAAAGGCAAAGGTGGGAGAGCTGCTGCTGCAACTAGCCAGCCCCAAGAGTTGGTAGAGGGATTTGATGGAGAGCGATGGGAATGATGTCAATTTATTCCTCGCGATGCCATACGCTGCTTCTATGCTCGCCACCACCGCATACGCCCAACAATCTTCTGCACGCGTAGAGAGGGAGAGTGTTGCAGACAAAAGCCGCAGACACTTACCACCATGAGGATTGCAGGCTGGAAACAAAGTCACAGAGCCTAGAAGAGCAAATGTGCATTGCCAAATCTAGTAAGCTTGAAGGGCAGGAGGGAGTGAAACGCATTGGCAGGGCAGGGAGGAGCTGATGCTACATATTGTTAGCCTGCCATATACATTGGTTCATGGACAGTACTGCGGCCACAAGGCAGCACCCGAGTCACTGCTTGAGCCTTCTGAGTCGACTCAAATGTCATGCAGGCTCACCACATGAGCCTTGATCTTTGGGCAGCCAGTTTGGGTCAATGGTCCAGGTGGAGTAGGTGGGTATTCGTCACGTGTCCTGGTCGTCTCATGCCTTGGTGTGCCCCACGCTCACATAGCGCGTGAATGGGCTCGTCGTTTGCGGGTTGAACGTGTCTACGTCCACGAGTAGGCCCTGTGAAAATATTAGGTGTGGGGCCTAGGCTTAGTAGCCTAGGCCCACACTAGGAGATAGGTAAGTTCGAGTGGGTTAGGTGAGAGTCGAGAAATTGGAAGGGAAGTGACTAGCAAGAGTTGGGATACAAGTACATTGCCCTAAATTGGGTTGTACTCATTACAGAGTACCCCACTGCAGGCTAGACAGCAAATATATTCTGACAGGCCCATGCCTGCATGCAGAGAGTATCAGCAAGGGGCGTGGGAGTGAGGATTGAACAATGCAGAACGAAAGTAAAATCTTGCTATGTAACATCTTGCTTTCAGCATGCTCACTTCTGTGTGTTGGGTGTTGCACTTAGTGCTGCTGGCTGCAAGGAGCGTTGTGACTGCGCTTGATGCAGTAAGTGTAAGTGTAAGCAGATTCACTCCTATCAGTTCACTCACAGATGCAATACCTATCAGAGGCTCTATCAAGGAGCAAAAGACAGCTGCATAAGAACGTACTTCTCTTTATGGAAGCGGTGGTGGCAAGTTGTATCCTGCTAGGAAACACAAGGCATTGATAAACAGTGAAGAGAAGAAGTTCAGGATCTAGCCTGAGAGTGGGTTTCGGATTTCAAGTCGGCGTTCCTGACTTGTACAGCTGAAACTTTGCACACACTGTGTTTGTGAGATCAATCGCATGTTGCACACGCACACATGCATAGTCCTGCATGCTTGGACAATTGTGCCTTCCTAGCGGCGGCAGGCTTGCCTGTTATATCGGATGCCATGGCCACAGCATGCTTCTGCGCGTGAAGGTCTGACGCGGCCACAAAGCCAAAGTAGAAAGAGGGGGACGGCCACGTGGGCTTCAGCACGTTGTAGAGAGAGAGAGAGGTTCATGGACAGCACGGGGTCGACCAGTCGACCATTGAATGAATCCGCAAGATACACCTTCAAGCTCTCTCCCTCGTCATCAGGATTGTAATCCACCCATGCAAAGTACATCTTTCCGTTGTTCAGCGCAGTCGAGGTGTTGGCCGTCACATTCAACAAGGAGCTGCCATTCAGGTTGACTCCCACGTGACTTGCGCTCGTGTCATTGTGCTCCGTGTCCTGCCACGTGTCAAACTCCACAGCAATGCTGCGTGTGCTCATGCCGGCATACCCCACGCCGCTACCGATGATGCTGGTGGTCTTGTTTGTCGCGGAAACGGCAAACGCGAGCCCGTTGCCGCCGCTGCCACGAGTTCTGGGAATCATGATGAAGGAGAAGCTAGCCTTGAAGTAGAACTGCCGGCCGCAGCGACCTCCAATGGTCTCATGCGAGAAAAGCTGGAGGCGAGTCTTGGAGAAGAAGGATCCGTTGAGCGGTGCTGTGAGCTCGGTGAGCGTGACCATGGTTGGGATCAAAGTGGTGGATCGGGGGTTACCCATTGCTGCAAAGTCTCAAAGAAAACACAGGAAACATGGCAGACTGTTGAGTTGTTGGTGAAATTTACAAAAGCATGAGATATGAGCATGGAGTCGGAGTTGGGATTGTCAATAAATATGGGTTTGGCACGAAATGCCATCTAATTGACTCAGGAGGCTTTTGCCAAAATGCATTCGATTTGGAACTCTCTATTGACGTGGACTAAAGTGGTTGTGGGCGAAAGCAACGATGGTGACATGTGAAGTTGATATGTGAAGGTGATATGTTAAGGTGATATGTGAATGTGACATGTGAATGTGACATGTGAAGGTGACATGTGAGAAGTATGGAGTCATGGCATGCATTTTTTATTCACCTTCAGGAATGCAGGTGGCCAAAGATTCTCCCAGGACGTACCCCTTTTTACAGTCACAAACAAGCCTTTCAGCGGTTCCATTACGAATACACGTGCCAAACCCCCCACAGGGTGGGCTTTTGCAAGAAAGGTAGCAGAATGGACTGCATTCGCTCATCGGTCGTTGGTGGATTTTGAAGCATTTGGATGTTTTTCCGAAAGTGAAGCAGTTGCCTTCAAAAAGGGCCTTCTTGCAAGACTTGGTCTTGAGGGAAGAAACGGAAAGGTAGTTGTGGTATGCAGTGAGAGTGACCTTCGGTGGCGGCACCACCAGGGCTCCACTGAACATATTGTTGTGCAGCGATCTGTGAGTGTAAGGTATTGCCATTAAAGAGGGAGGATTTACAGCAAAAAATATCATTGTTTTGAACCAAGAGGGTGGAAATACACAAAAAAACAAATACTAATTAATGAGCAATATTGACCGAGCTTGTGACGAAAACGTAAGGATGGCCAGTATTCACTCTATTCAGAAGCTTGAATCTTCGTGTTTCTGGCGACCAAAAGGTCATTTGAGAGTGGTGAGAGGGGTTTTTGGAATTATTTTACTCACACTTTTCTGATAGACTTCATTAGCAATATTGAAGATGGTATGCTCCCCCAGAAACGTTGTCGCCTAGATCCTTGTTTTGTCATTCATCCATGCATTGTGATTGATGATTTTATCTAAAATCTGAAATGATGCAAGAATTTTGACCAGTGCATGGTTGTTGATTTCTTATAGCCCTATTTTATTTTGACCAACCAAAAAAATCGATGAAACAATGCTGCCTTTGAGCCTTTTAAGAACTGCCAGAGCACCTAGACTAGATGAACTAGCTTCTTCTGAAGCCTAGTTACCCTCTATTGATAGTATAGCTGGAGTCAATAATTGCATACAATAAATTTATTAAGCATTTCAAGCAGTTGGATATAAAGCCTTTTACAACGTTTCTTACTGAGCGTTCATTGAAATAGATACATTCATTGATTGAAATATATAACATTCATCAGAATAGATACATTCATTGGTGTACATGAATTCATTGGTGCACACGTGTTCGTTATTGGTATGCATACTTCATTTGGGTACACATGCGTGGTATATTTGCGTTCATTATAATTCATGTGTTACATTAGTGTACATGCGAATGCATTAGTGAGCATGCGAATACATTAGTTTACCCCACTTTGCAGGATGGAACCAGTTTTCAAGGAACCGCTCATAAATGAAAAGGGTTAATGAAGTGATGGGACCATGCTGAACAAGATACATTGTGCCATGACCGCACAAAGGATGGAGGGTCGGACTCAAAAATTTGTAAGGTTGGGGAAAGACCCCAGATACGAGGGCACCTTCCCAGAAAAATGATGGCACTGCAGGCTCCTACGGATTGGTCACAGGGACATGGGGGTTATGTGCTGTTTGACGGACTTGCTCACACTACAAAGCAATTTTATACCAAGTTTTCTACCTGCTTGTATCCAAAACTCTCAATTGTTCAATACAAACAAATAATTAAATTTCTGCATTACAAAATTAGAGCATTTTTATATGCCTCCAAAATTGTAAATGATGATTATAATCAAAACCTTAAAGAATTGTAATCATTGCCTTTAAACTCCTTAACAGCAGGCAATGCCGTATGGCGGCCACACCGTGCACGTGCAGGTGCAGCCACAGCTCAGAGTGCTGAGTGCCAATGCTATGTTGGCATGGCCTAGAGTGGACTTACAAAGTAATAAGTTTTGTTAAATTTGACATGCACCCGTCGAATATGTTTTCCCTAAACATTCTGCCATACAAAGACAGGGCCAAAAAGAAGGAGCCTGCCAATTTTCTGCTCGCAACACTTGGAGCATTGCAAAGCACCTTCAAAGCTATAACAGGCACGAGCATATAAGAGTGGAGAAGTATTTCAGGATGGACGGCAGGTCCACTGGGTGAATAAAATAAGTAGCATCATAGCATATTCTGGGCTTATGCAGTACACACGCGGACGAGGGCTGAAAAAACGATGCAGAAGTAGTATTATTTTGAAAAACCTAATCAACGCAATGCCAGGAGTAGGAAGGAAGCGATGGTGTTTGGCAGTCACAACCTCCCAGACAATGGAAGAAGCGCACTCACATGTAGGTTAGGCCCGTCATGTTACAAATCCACTCTGGGATCGGACCAGTGAACCCATTCGCACCGATGTCCCTGTAACAGCAGCAGACGATGCACATGTGATAGGTGGTTAAGAAACCCTCAAAGGGAGGAGAAAAAAGAGAAAGAGAAAAGATTGAAATAAAGATTGAAAAGAATAAAAGTAAAGCTCACTAATAGACTAACTGTGATTGTTTGTGGCTATTGAATCCTACTCATGGAGGAAATTCCTTAGCAGCTATGCCAACGCACAATCAAAACAACATGATTGACGCACACATTTCAACATCCAAGTGTTTTGATCGCCATATTGCTGAGATTTGCTCCGAAGATCTTCCCGTACAAACCACGGCCCCTCATGCGCGTTCTCCTCTCCGACCCACATCATACAACATACGACACCTTCTTCTCTTAACCAGATTCACTCTTCATCCTTCCAAACAACCTTTAGTAGAAACAGCAACCAGACAATAGCAAAGACAAATCAGCAAGCAAGCCATAGCACTCACAACGTTTCCAATAGAGTCAATCCTGAAAAGCCTCCTGGCAGGCCACCCTTGAACAAATTACTCTGCAAGTTCCTGTAACGAGTGCACATAATAGCATAAGGATGAGACAGGCATGAGAAAAGGCCAGCTCTTGGTTGATTAGTGAAATGCAGATGGAGAGCGTTTAGTCCAGGGCAATATGATTTCAGAACGCATGGCATGAACGACTCTTCAATGTGAGGTGCCTGGCCCTGAGAGGTAGAAATCTTCTAGTGCCGTGATTAGGATGAAAGGAAGTACACACACGATCGGACTATTGTACCCATCTCAAAGAGGACGGCCGAGTGGCCCCGTCGTAAGGGAGGCAGGCAGGCAGACTTCAACTTAGCTCGCAGTTATCACTTTTTTTTTTTTTTTTTTTTTTTTTTTTTTGCACGAGCAAATTGGTTTGCCAAACCCGTAACCTGTCAAATATATACTGCCGCTATAAAGAGGCCGCCTTGGATAGTTTTTTTTTCTTACAAATTGACCAGGTTGGTAAGCTGTGCGATAGTCGATGGAAAGTTGCCACTGAGTCGGTTGTTGGAAAGGTCCCTACAAGATGCAGTCAAGGTTGGCATAGGGGAATTACAACAGGTCAAGAACTTGACTGGAGGAGTGTTGTACGGTCAGTCAGATGGATGTGGTGCATGCATTGAGTAGTGCTGGCAGATGGGAGATCATTAAAGGATCTGACCATTCATAGTTATTTTGCTAGAATAGATAGTGTATGCGGGCACAATGCATCAATTGGTGTTGGCAGGTGGAATGTGGTGCTGAGATTTGTGGCCTCACAATTCTGTCAGATGGATGAGATTCTCAAGAAGTGTTGGAATTCTTCCTGAGACTGCAGCATCTTTCATTTGACTGTGCCAAACGGTGTCAGCATGGAGGAGAAGATAGAGGCATTAGGAAGTAGGGGCAGTGAGAAGTAGGGGGCAGATAAAGTGGCATGAAGGGGCAGTGGCATGCCTGAACACCAAAGGATAGACAAAGGGACAATGCATCGCCCGATTCAATTTGGACCACACTAATTTCGATAAACCTACCTTGTATGCAGGGTTGACTACTAACATTCTATTTTTTTTTGCCACAATATACGTTCATATCTGAAAGTAACTTTATGCGTTTCAGTCCCGAGTCAGTCTCAAGCTCAAAATGTCACTAGCTCGAGATTGAGTTGACTTTATTTGGCTTGAGTTTTCTTGATTCGTGCCCTTGTTGGCTAGTCAAGGTGCACGAAGCTGAACTGAACAGATATGTGATCATTGTTGACTCAAGTTCTGTTATTCTGCTGTGTGGATATTCACATGCATGATGCATGTGAACATTCAGCCTCACCTCAACCATCAGACAGAAAAAATAACAACACTGCCTTTCCGTTTAGCAACAAGTTGCTAGCACAACCGTTCCCCTTACAAGCTGACGATCTGATATTCGTTGTTGCAAATGACGTTCGTCATGTTGTCACATCTTATGTTTTGCCTCCACGTGCCATTCCCGTCATACCCTTTCCAAGTATCTTTTATCGCTTGTAATGCTCTCCCTATTCGTGTGTCAGGCAAGGGGAGAGGAACAAAGAAACAGGCTGGTCTCCTCAGCTCAATCGCTTCTAGTGCTTCCTCTATGTGTCAGATAGGATTGCAGGATCTGAGGGAACAACAAGCCAGTATGACGTTTGATTCACCAAAAACATTGTGAGAAACAAGGCAGTATGACTTTGCATTGCACCCAAAAAGCGGCCATCCCTTATCGAGCACGCCATCCCTTGGCAGAGACTTACACTCAGAATCCAAGAGAATGCCGTTGCACGCACTGAAAGTGCCTCCTATCTCAATGTTTCTCCCGCATGCACATGTGGCTTTGCCTGAATTCTCCCCTCCTTTTCAGAAACAGTAGCCTCGTCCAAAAATGGGCAGGGTGACTGGAGGGGAGAGGTCACAGAAGGCTGAGCAATTGGAGCGCTGGGTGCAGTTGAGAGCACAGGGTAAGCTGAGATTGAGGAAGCAATTGCTTTGCAGCGAGAGGGCGAGTGAAGTTGAGGAGGAATTGCACATGGTGGTGGGGAGCGTGCCACCGTACAGGTAGTTGCTGCTCAGATTCCTGGCACATGAGAGAGAGAACACATGTGAAAAAGGTAGCTTTTGAGTCAAGTCTATTATTACTGTTTAGATCCCTGGTGCATAGGCGAGGGAACACATGTGGAAAACACACACACACACACACACACACACACACACACACACACACACACACACACACACACACACACACACACAGACACACACACAACACTCGCTCGAATTGCGAGACATCTTGAGACACGGAAAATGCTCGGATGACGATAGGTTGGCTGGACTAAGAAAAACCCACTTCAACTGCTGCCATGATGCAAGGTAGTTCGCCGGTCTCTGTGAGTTCGCCTTTGCTGAACTTACGTGTGTTTTAGGACAACGAGACGAACCCCAAGGTTCAGATGAGAGGAAAAGGTCCTTGCTAGGTGAGAGCTTTAGTAATCTTCCCGAGTCCGCTTGAACGAGAATTTAAACAGAAGCAAAGCCTGTCTGTGCAAGAAGCTGTCGCTCATTAGACACCATCTTACAGCTTGACAAGCTTTTGCAACTTGCTGAATCCACTTGGTATAATTCCCAAGAGCTGGTTGTGTGACATGTCCCTGCCAAATAGAAGAACCCGAAAAGGGTTAGTCATCCCAAATGACAACATTACTCTACACAACCAGCTAGATGATCAGTTTACAATCACTAGCAACTCATTTGATATTCCACAAGCAGTCGATTGTGATTTCCCAGCCCTACTGAATTACCTACAACAAGAATCACTTCACCAGCCCAAACCCACGAGATCTGGAGGAGCTGCAGAAGGCTGAAGGGGTCAGGGATTGACCCTGCTATGGCGTTGTTCAGAAGATTGCTGCATTAAGGGCGACATACGGGCAAGAGGGTGGAGGGAGAGGGTTGGAGAGAGGGGGTGGGAATGTGGTAGGGAGGAGGGTAGAGGGTTAGTGGGGGAAAAACGACAGTGGAAAGGAACATGAGGAAAGAAACACTGTTCATATTGTAGATAAGAAGCTGACGCACACCCCACATGTGTGCATCTACATGCATGCACGTCATACTTACCTGCACTGCACACATACACACCAGCAAAAGCTGTATTTTTGCAAAAGACTGTGCTTACATAAAAACAGTGTCCTTGCAAAGCTTGTGCAGTTCATACAGATGATTGCTTAGGGAATAAGTGATGTGACCTAAGGTTGTACCTAGATGCAACAGGTCAGAGCAATGCGACGTGTCTATTGATGAGGTGATGTGGGATGCAATTTAACGAGACGTTGAATGCATCTTGAGGTGATATGGCATGGCTTTTGGGGTGATGTGATGTGACATGCCTTTCAGCCTACAACGGTGTTCAACAACTCACAGAGACGTGAGGTTCACAAGGGCTTGAATGGAATTGGGTATGATCCCTTCTATTCCTTGCTCAGAAACATTCCTGCCCAAAGGAGGAGTGCGGTTGAATGCAATTCTTGCCAGCTGTGAGATGCATGTACATGTGGAAGTTTGAAACAAACCACGTGTGAGGTCGACGGGGTGGAAGTAGTTGGACGATGGCCATGCACCCTGGCAACAACGACCATGCATCCTAGCAACAACAACGACCATGCAACCTAGCAAGGCCACAATGTAAACACCCTCCTTGACCATGCATTGCTGGTCTGGACCACCCAAGGGGGTGTTGCTCACAGGGCCACAATGTAGTTGTCAGCGTTGCACGTGACATGCTTCAGCCACTCACACGGAGTGCTCTCATTCCACGTGCCTCCCCCATTGAAGCCACCCCAATTACCTAGAGCAGCAGCCTCACAAGCACCTAGAGCAGCAGCCTCTATACCTGGGTCGAGCGGCACACACAGGTAACAGTCACTTTTAGCATGTCTCTGAGACGCCCAACGCTGAGCAAACCACTCACGAAGCTGCTGGGGCGTAAGGGTTTCACGTGGACGCCGCTGCAGCTGCACCGGGCCACCTCCAGAAACTCCCAACTGAGTAGCTGCACCGCGTCTGCCACTACGACCACTACGCTGAGACGCCCAACGCTGAGGAAACCACTCATGAAGCTGCTGGGTTGTAAGGGTCTCACGCGGACACCGCTGCAGCTGCATCTGGCCACCTCCAGAAACTCCCCACCGAACAGCTCCACAGCAACTGCTACGACGGCCGCCACCACTCCCACTGCTGCCGCCACCGTCGCCACCACTCCCACCGCTGCCGTGAAGAGAAGTCATGCGACCAGCAAGGCAGCACGTAGGAAAGGAAGGGCGACGAGGAGGCACTAGGGTAGGTCGGGGCGGTGCACGGTCAGGGAAGGGCAGCGCGCGACCAGAGTAGGGCTGCGCGCTGCTAGAGCAGGGCGGCGCGCGGCCAGAGGAGGGCGGCGTGCGGCCAGAGCAGGGCGGCGTGCAGCCAGGGCTGAGCGCGGCCAGAGCAGGGCGACGCGCGGCCAGAGCAGGGCGGCGTGCGGCTAGAGCAGGGCGGCGCGCGGCTAGAGCAGGGCGGCGCGCGGCCAGAGCAAGGCGGCGCGCGGCTAGAGCAGGGCAGCACGCGGCTAGAGCAGGGCGGCGCGCGGCCAGTAGCAGGCAGTAGCTCCTAGGGCAGCAGCACCAAGGGCTTTTTTTTTTTGTAAGTTGATTAATTTACTTATATATTTTAGGGTTTAGCAGGGCGCATAGGGCGCTGCAGAGGCGGCTCGGGCAGGGCACGGCAGGGCGCCAGAGCGCGCAGGGCAGGGCGCTGGCGCGTTGGCAGGGCAGGGCGCTGGCGCGGGCAGCAGCGCGCACGGGCAGGGTGGCGCTGGGCAGCGAGTGCAGGCCCGCGGCGGGCGCAAAACGCAGGCACGGTGGGCGAAAAACGCAGGCACGGCGGGCGCAAGGGGCGGGCCCGCGGCGGGCGTAGCGGACAGGTGCGGGAGGGGCGAACGGGCGGGCTCGTGACGTGCCGAACGGGTAGGTGCGGCAGTGCGAAGGCAGGGCCCGCGGCAGGCCTAACGGGCGGGCGCGGCAGCAGGCATAACGGGCAGGTGCGGCGGCGCGAAGGGAGGGCCCGCGGCGGGCCTAACGGGCAGGCGGTAGGGCGTGACACGCAGGGCAGCAGGGCACTACGCGCGGGCTGCAGCAGAGCGCGACGCGCGGGGCAGCAGAGCGCGACGCGCGGGCTGCAGCAGGGCGCGACGCGGAGGGCAGCAGGGCATGGGGCAGGGCAGAGCGTGCGCGAGGCAACGCGACGCGGGGCAGGGCAGGGCGTGCGCGATGCAGCGCGACGCGGGGCAGGGCAGGGCGTGCACGGGGCAGCGCGATGTAGGGCTGGGCGTACACGGGCAATGTGACGCAAGGCAGGGCAGGGCAGGGCGCGCACTGACGGCGCAGTGCAGGGCAGGGCGTGGGGTAACACTGTAACCGCAGCCGGTCACTAAGTAATGGTGGGCTTGAGAAAAACCAGTCCTAGGCTAGGACCTACTCTGATACCAAATCAGGAGAATGAATGAGGAATGGATGAACTAGCAGCATGCAGGAGTACAAGTAGTAAACCCTAATTGGGCTGCACCCTGTATGGGCTACCCCACTACAGCCTACACAACATGCAACATATATAGTTTGACAATGTCCAGCGATTAACAGGGGTAGGGTAGGGACAAAAAACCAGGTGACGGCGGAGGAAACTGATAAGTGGAGATGAAGAGGAGAAATGCAAAGCAGACTCCTCAAATGGCCCTTTCAATAATAGACCAGAAAGTTACAGACATGCAGATGGAAACGTATAACATCCTAACAAGCAAACAAGCAAACAAACAAACAAACACCATCAGAAAACCAGCTATTCTTTGTCACACTCTAAGGGAGCTCCAAAGCAGACTCCTTGAGGGCTAGTTATTGAAGGATTCCGGCCATTGAAAAGCAGTTCCATTTAATACTACCAGAGATCGTCTCCCAAAGCCAATGCAAATTTGGAAAGCAAAGTCAAACAATACCGTGTCTGAGGGTACAACTGCGTCAGAATTATGTCAAAATGGCTCCCATGACTGTGAGCTTTAGTCCCCATTACCTTGAGACGCATTCCAGGGAATGCCACTGGCAAAGTCGGGCAACAGAGGACCCAGCAACAACGCGTGGAGCAAAAGCTCCCACAGAAGTTATAATGGTTCAAGCTGACGCCTGCTACTATAGTACGAGTAACGCCTCTCGCTCTTCATCGTGGCTACTACTACTATACTATTGGTAATATTACTAGGAAAGGCACTGTGTCTCTGTGTCTCTGTAACGTCCCTGTAACCGGGAGGTACTAGCTCTAACTGGGAGGTACTTTCTGTGTACGTCCCTTGCTATCCCTTACCATTCTCGCGACTCACTGAGTCCATGGTAGCAAGGAGATTGTAGGCACCATGACCGTGGGGTCCGTGGAGGCCTATGACGTGGTTGACGATCAGTGGTGGCATGTGAGGAACGGTGGACGCATGTGAAGAGAGGTGGGCGCATGTGAGGAGCGGTGAACGCAGGTGAGGAGCGGTGGGCGCATGTGAGGAGCGGTGGACGAAGGTGAGGAGCGGTGGGCGCATGTGAGGAGCGGTGGATGCAGGTAAGGAGAGGTGGACACATGTGAGGATCAATGCCGACTTTTGAGGCGCCTCAAACAGCATCAGCACGTCCATTAGCCTGGCGCTGGTGGGCTCTGTGGAGGCCTATGGTGTGGACTAGGGCCGGTGGATGCAGGTGAGGGGCGATGGACGTAGGTGAGCAGCGATGAGGAGCGGTGACGACTGGTGCACGCGGGTGATGAGCCGTGGGCTACCATTCTTCCCTGAACTCCTCCATTTGTACTCACGCCCTCGGCCATACTTCCTCCCTCCCTCCCCTATCCCCGCTACCCCTCCTTATGCCCTCCTCCACCCATCTCGTACCTCCTCCCGTCGTGTCCCCTCCACTCTCGGGCAAGCAGTCACAGCAGGATACACACAGAGTTAAAACCCGATCGAAGTTCGAGGAGCCTCTAAGGACCTCCTGGCCTCAATAGACACCTCAAAGATCCTCCTTTCCTGTTGTGATTCTCCCTGCAAGGCAAAGCTAGTCGTTTGCGCGTGCCATTCCACTCTTTGTGCATCCCTCCCACTCTTGGGAAGGTGGGCACTCTAGCGGCATCAGCACGAGCGGAGCTGATGACACTGCCAAGGCTGTGACGCACGTCAATGGTCCTCGCTCATGGTGGAACAACATCAATCCCCTGAAGCCTTAAAAACGCTTAAAGCAACACAAAAGGATCGGGACTGAATTTTCTTCCAGCACGACCGGAGCTGATGACACTGTCGGGGTTGTGACATGCCTCAATGGTCCTGACACCCTGTCGATGTGCTCACTATGGAACAAAGACAGCTTTTTGTCTTTCACACGTCCCCCACTTCGTGCAGGTGGGCACAGCAGTGGCATCAGCACGAGCGGAGCTGATGACAGGCGGTGGAGGGGGGAGATGGGAGGGGGGTGTGTCTCGTGGAAAAGAACATCAGGTGGGGGCAGCGCCTGGGTGTGGCCTTCAACCCGCGCTCCAACACCGGCACTGAGCTGCCGCCCGCCATGCTGCAGGTGAGGCATGATTGGTGGTGCAGCGTGGTGGAGTGTGATGGGGCGATATGTGCAAGGCTGGGGCATAGAGTAGTGATGGGGCATAGCGTCTAATCCGCATGGCAATGTGTTGTTTACCTAAGCAGGTGGTTCCGAGGGAGTGCTGCTATGCTGCCATTCAATTATCCTCTCTTCTCGCCCCTCGTCCCCTATCTCCCCTCCTCCCCTCTCCTCTCTCTGCCCCTCTCCTCTCTCCGCCCCTCTCCTCTCTCCGCCCCTCTCCTCTCTCCGCCCCTCTCATCTCTCCGCCCTTCTCCTCTCTCCGCTCCTCTCCTCTCCTCGCCCCTCCTCATCCACATGGATGGCAGGGCCGCACAGCAGCAGTGCAGGGGCCCATGTTGATTTTTGACTTTGCTTGCTGTAGTGTGGTGGCATGGAATGATTGCCCTCTCCTCGCCCTTCCCCCCTTTCTCTCTCCAGGGATGGCAGGGCCCGACAGCATTGGTGCAGGGGCACATGTTTATCGTTGAATTTGAAGACAATTACAAATTGAAGGCATGGGACCCACACACACAAGCCTGGACGTGGGTCGGCAAGCTGTCAGTCATGTCCCACAAGCCGTGGGAGGTGCAGCTTGTCTGCTTCCTGGACCACATTTGTCTTCTTCTGTCGGACAGGTAGCTAGTGATGGCGCATCTGCCGCCCCTGCTGCGATCACTGGAGCGGCAGAGGAGGAGGAAGGCGAGAGAGGGGAGGGCGAGGGTGAGGAGAGACAAAGGGGTGCTGACTAGTGAAAGGTGGGAAGGCACGAGTGTGTGGGGGGCTGTGAGGAGGAGAGAGGAGGGGGACGATGCAGAGACGTTTTGTTTCAAGGGGCAGGAAGGAATGATGAGGATAGAGGTGGAAGAAGTGGCGGGGAGGAGGAAGATGAGGTCTTTGAGGAGGAGGGGGATGAGGAGGTGGTAATACCGGTGAAGGTGATAATTGGGCCAGAGGGAGGGGACAAGGGTTGGAGTTGGTGTTAACAAATGCAGTGCTGGGCTGCCAGGTACTCTCCACGTAAATGCCATCACCAATAGACTGTGCACCCCATGGCCCGTTATGGATGTGTTTCCCCCCTCTGCCCTCATTCTTGTCCCCTGCCTTTCTTTCAATGTCTCCCTCTCTTTTGATGCACACCCTTCTTTAACTTCCTTCACCCCTTTTTGTCGAGAGGATGTGGGGTGTATTCAGTGAAAGGGGATACAAATATGAATTCTAACAAGTTGTACTCACTAAGATGCATCTCAGTCTAGCCTAGAAGTAACACACATGTTTATAGTTTGACACTTTTCGCCATCGTCCATCCCCAATTTGACGCAGTGAGCCTTTCTATTGTTGCCCCCTATCCCTTTTTAGACTTCCCCCACCCCTTCTGCAAGGGCCACCCCTTTTGCGCTCTTATCCCCTTTCCCAACACCAATGTTGTGTCTAGACCCTATCCTTTGCTTGACACCCCTAACCAGGGCTCTCGTTATCAGACTAATTTGGTCTGATGGTCTGATTTTCAGACTCACCGTATCCCCCCGGATATACCCCCATGGGGGGCAATAATAAAACAGGTTTTTTCATGGGGGTGGGCTTATAATCGAGTAAATTTATAAGCGCCGGCGTTTATAAAATGACATACATATTTTTTTATATCTTTTAACACCAAACTGTAGGTCTCGTGCTTGCCTTTTCAATCGAGTCGAAGTTACATGGGATCGTCTGTGAAATTCTCGCGCGCGCTGGGAGATACACCCAATCTGACTCACATCCAGCTCCTGACAGGTCCTGCTGACTGGACCCGCATCCAGTGCAGGGTCCGAATGTGAAGGGAACCGATTCTGCAACATATCCGCCTGCTAAAGTAAAAATCGTTACAGCTTTTTGAACACATTTCAAATTTTAAAGTTTACGTGCGCTTATAATAAAACAAGTTTTTTCAAGGGGTGCGCTTATAATCGAGGAGGGGATATAAGCGCCATATGCCAATTAGAAGCGCCAGGCGCTTATCCTAGGGTGGCGCTTATATCCGGGGGGAGACGGCACTTTTTTGGATTCATCTGATTTGGCAAACAGGATCAGACAAAACCATGTCTAATGCCCGGGGGACCTGTCTAATGAATCAGACGTCCTCAGATCCTAGCAAGAGCCCTGCCCCTAACCCACCTTTTTAAACCCGCCCCCATCCATTCTTCACCAGCCCCCGTCCTTTCTTCGACAGCCCCTATCTTGATTGCATCCCCCCTACCTTGAGCAATTGGTGCTAAGGTGCAGATTCAAGAAAATCACATTGTAAGCTACAGAAGAGAACCAACCAAATTCCCACCTTGGACATCAGATGGACACAAACAAAAGAAATTTCACAAAACAAGAGCCCTATCAATGAACACCTGTGACAAATGTGTGCAACCAACCAGAGAAGGCCACCTAATACTACGCCATTGGCTCCTAGTATTGCAAGAGTTGACGGCCGCGGCTCGCAATTACAGTAGTAGCACGGCTGAGGGGTTTTTTAGGGTACACATATACGCACTTGTGCAAGATCCTTTCCCCCTATAGTGCCTGCACATGGCTGGTTATACTCTTGATACTGTAATCGATTGCGATTGAATTCTTTTGAATAGATGGTGACACATGGCGTGCCCGCCTTAAAAAATTTAGGCCTGCCTTTAGTGCATCTTCCAAGTGAATAGTCCAGGTCCTGCGCTCTTACACAAATCTGAAGCCATGGGGAAATGGAAAGAAAAGAAAATAAAAGCAATCAAACAAACAACAGGACTACGAATCATGTGTTCGAAAGAGCAAATGCTGCAGCCAGCACCATTCACCAACCAAGGGTCACCACCATCTCAGTTTATAATCACCACCATCATCTTGCCTAATGCACCGATATTCTCACCTGCACTCGCATCGTTTCACTCGCAGCGTCTTTCGAATTCACAGGATCGCCGCACACTAGCCCGGGGTTTATCCGGTAAAGCTCCACCATGGAAAGGCCAAATAGGGAGTTCTTCACGAATTGCAGGCAGCTCTCCTTGCTCTTCAAGAACGCCGTCAGCAGACAGCTGGGGACAGTGCCTACAGCTTTAGCATCACGCCCGACGCAAAGCGAGCGGGATACGTTGGGAAACAAGGAGCAGTTGAGGCCCGGGTTGAGCTGCTTTAAGGAGCCTTTTGACAGTGTGAGGAATGCTTCCACTGAGGAGCAGGTATCCCCCTGGTGAGAAGTAGGTGGGTTTGTGATAGGAGCAGGAGCATGAAAGCAATCATAAGCCAAGAGAAGTAGACTGGTTGTGAACCAAGAGCAGTAGAGCAGTTGTGAATCAAGAGCAGTAGAGCAGCTGTGAATCAAGAGCAGTAGAGCAGTTGTAAATCAAGAGCAGTAGAGCAGTTGTGAATCAAGAGCAGTAGAGCAGTTGTAAATCAAGAGCAGTAGAGCAGTTGTGAATCAAGAGCAGTAGAGCAGTTGTGAATCAAGAGCAGCAGAGCAGCTGTGAATCAAGAGCAGTAGAGCAGTTGTAAATCAAGAGCAGTAGAGCAGTTGTAAATCAAGAGCAGTAGAGCAGTTGTGAATCAAGAGCAACACTTACGGGCAGAATGTAGTAATAAGCAGAACACGCAATCAGATTTGTCTTTGTCATATTGAGTTTTATCTTCTCAAGGGGCTTCGAGCAGTCAACACCCTGCATTCGCAACAGCAGGTGAGCACACTCTCACGGATCTGTACTTGAGCAACTCGCGTGGTGGTAGTTGGAATGATAATCTGCTGCTAATGATGTCCAACCCTAAACCCTAAAGCAAGCAGCATTTGGTAATGAGGCACGTAGCAGTGAAATGCATTCCAGCAACATGGTGGTGAGAAATGCAACTCAGAGTCAAACGGCACCGTGTTCATGAGTTGGAACTCCTTTTGTGTGAGTCCGAAGAGGTAGAGCACGTCAGCGCACTGCCAGTTGCTGCCATTCACCATCAGTGTGGACGCACTGCCCCAACCTGTCGATGGAAAGGGGGGAGGCAAGCAAAGCATACAAGGAGGAGGAGGGAGAGGTTAACAGAGGAGCAAAGAGACAAGGAGGATGGGAGGGGGGAGGGGACAGGCATCAAGAAAACGCATGGCCTTCTTTACTGAAGCAGAAAATCAAGCTACAGAAAGGCTAGTTATTGTCCACTGTGTTTGACTAAAATGAAGGACAAAAGGACTGAGGGACGAGTCATGGTGGATAAAAGGATGGGCACGTTTGGGTAGGGGACACGGGGAGAGAAAGCAAGGCAACACAAGGAACTATTCTAGTGGTAACAAAAGAGCAACTTTTAGAG
Organism: Closterium sp. NIES-65; assembly: GCA_948144175.1. NCBI lineage: Eukaryota > Viridiplantae > Streptophyta > Zygnematophyceae > Desmidiales > Closteriaceae > Closterium > Closterium sp. NIES-65. The sequence continues at coordinate 141,091 of CANXME010002189.1, forward strand.
CGGGAATGAAAGGGGAAAGGTTTCACTTTCAGTGGGGAAGGACAGGGTGGGAAGAGAAAAAGATGCTTCTTAAGATAAGGGTTGCGTGGACACAGGAACTTCGTGTGGAAAAGGCATTATAAGAGGTGAGTGAATGCAAGAAGGAGAAAAGCCTATCCGAGTAAAAGAGAGTTGTGAACGAATGCTTTGCAACACGACAGAATCCATATGTTTTTTTTCTTGTGGGAGATGTAGCTATGGAGAAATGACAGCATACTAGAAAATGTTGCAGAAATGACCCATTGAAGACAACCAACCTCTGGAGCAGGTGGGAAAGCCATCGATGGTGGAGTCCAGAACGTGTGTGGGCGGGCACACACAGGTGTATGAGCCCTTGCCGTCGTTGATACATGACCCCACCTCACATGGGTTCCGCGTGCTGCCACTGCACACATCCGCTGAGACCCACAAGCAACCGCACAGGAAGGCAGGCAGGTGGGCGGGTGGGCAGGCAGGTGGGCGGGCGGGCAGGCAGATGGACATGAGTCGAGCAAAAACTTGACTCACTTGTTTTACTCGACTGAAACGAATTCATAGTCCTTGTTCCCTTTCATTTCTTTTTACTCGGCCAAGACGAACTCTTTGGGTAAGAACAAACTTGTTTTGCATTGATTTTGTTCATTTTCACCATATTTTTCTTGACAAATGGTAAAAACAAAGAGTCGAGACACTTTGACAGTCCCGCGAGGCGCCAGACCGGGCACATAATCATTAGATCTATTTATGTTAGGGTGGTATTGTTTATGTACTTTTAATGAGGGTGCATTGCATGGCGAAAGCAGGTGGTGGGCCGGTCTGGGGGGCGGGCAGGCAGGGTGCGAGTAGCGTGAGAAGAAAATACAAGATTTTTGTTTTCTCGAAATTATGGTCAACGCATGAGTTGGAATCGGAAAAAAAAAAAACAAACAAACAAACAAACAAAAATCTCAGGAGCGAGAGGCACCCACCATAGGCACAGGAGCGAGAGCCGTCGCCATTCGGGGCTTCGACAAAGGGATGTTTGCAGAGACAGCTGTTGGAGCTGCCGTTCACACGGCACGGGAAGGTGCCACATGGGTTCATCACTGATGATTGATCTTCGCTGAATTTGAACGCCTTGACCATGCAAGGGTCGTTGGGGACTGATGTGGCAGGGGGGACGAAATGAGGGATTGGCGCAATTAAGGAGCAGACACTAGCACCAAGTGTTATGATTATGTTATTATTATGACGAGCAGGAGTCCCTAGCAGACATAATGACGAGCTCGCGACGGCGAATTGCAAGACAGGGATGCCATGCTGAAGCACTAGCCGAGCAGCCTATCGGCTGGTTAAGGCACCGTGTTTGGCTCAAGGTTGACTCGAGAGTAAAGGCGGTTTGGTCTGACCTGAGGTGCCTTAAGCGACTCACTTCGGATGACAGGGTAAATGCCAGGTAGCACATTGATGCCGCAGATGCCATCCGCAGGTTCCATCCCCATGTACATGTACCCACTCGCCCCCCACTGCGTGCCCCATGAGTTGCGGATCTTCCAAAAGGGCGGGGAGATGGTCGGGCGGCTGTTATCGGTGCCAACCATGAGGAAGCCTGTAACGAGTACAACGTGGTTGAGGTTGCCCGTGTAGCACCCCGGGTCCTGGTACTTGATTGTCTGCATGCATACACTCCAACACAGAGGGCAGGGCACAAGGAGCACTGGTTGATTGCATACACTCCAAAGTTGGTGAGGCAAAGAGGCAGGAAGGCACGCACACCACATTGTGATCATAGTCTCAAAAGAAATCAAGCCTCTCGTTCTTGATAAATAGGATCGGTAAGACGTGTTGTGTGGTGTGGTTGATCACATGTATAGCACAGTGCATTTGGTCTGCCAAACTTAGGCCTGATTCTTTGGCCTTGGTTCGTTTGTGGATGGATTACATTGATAGCATCGTTTTGCCTTTCAAACCCCATCGTAGGCAAAAAAATGCAATTCAGGTCATACCTCCTCGGCAGTGACGCAATGGAATTCAGAGATCTCCCCATCGTTGGTAATAATAAGAATGCATTCAGCTCATGGATATCCCATCGTAGGAGATGCAGCGGAATTCAGTTGATGCATACCCCATCGTAGTCAATGAAGGAGGCGGCGCTGGCCTCGATGTGCACCACAACAGGCTGGCGCCACACTGCCAGCATGAGCCCAAAGTAGCCCTTGAATGCTGTCCTCTCAAACCCCCGCACGGGGAACTTTGCCTGCATGCACAGGCACGCACATGCCGCGCGCACATTTACGTTCACATGCCCATCACATGCACATGTACATGCACATGCATATGCACATTCACCACATTCACATTTCACTTTGACATTCACATGCACATGCACATGCACATGCACATTCACGACATTCAAATTTCACATTTCACATTCACATCACATGCAAATGCATATGCATATGCCATGCACAGGCACACATAACGACTTGGTGCCATTTCAGATGAATGCGAGGTGCTCACCATTTCGTTCTTGCTAGGAATGCAAGGCTAAAGGCGAGGAATGCGAGGATAGGTGTGGAGCATGTCAGCAGAGATGGAAGGGAAGGAAAGGAGTGCATACAGGTGGTGGTGATGGTGAAGCGAGAGCAGTTGCTTCAAGAGAAGGAGGGTGCGGTGCTGTTGCAGATGAGGTCAGGTTCGCAGGGCAGGAGAGAGAGGAGGACGAAGAGGAGGAGGAGGAGGAGGAGGAGGAGGAGGAGGAGGAGGAGGAGGAGGAGGAGGAGGAGGGGGTGGGGGGGAAGGCATTGGTTGAGGTCCCACTGAGGCCGCCACCCTTCACAGCAGCCTTGACGAGCTCCTCAAAGGCCTTGGTGGGAGAGCCGCTGGTGCAGCCAGGGAGCCCCATGAGTTGGTAGAGGGAGTCAATGGAGAGCGATGGGAACGACTTGATGCTGTTATTCGCGATGCCGTATGCTGCTTCTATGCTTGCCACCACCGCATACGCCCAGCAGCCCTCTGCATGTGTGGAGAGGGAGAGTGGTGGAGACAGGAGCCGGGGACAAGGTCACTTAGCAGCTGACGCAAGCACGACGAATCCGCAGAAGCTAGAAGCTGACGGAAGCCACAATCCTCTAAGTCCAAAGACACCGCACGGGCCTTTGTCCTCGGCCTGCCTGAGCTTGCATTTGTTGCTCCTAGTATAGTGAAAGGGAAGTGAAGAGAGTTCCATGTGCAGTGGCAGAGAGGTGCAGAGCCCCAAGGCTGCAGCCTGCCATAGGCGGTGCCGTGCCGGTATACTTATAAAGCACAGCGGCAACAAGGCTCGCCATGTTAACCTGCTGACTCGAGTCAGATGTCAATCAAGTCTCACCGCAGGAGAAGCCCTGGTCCTCAGGCAGCCAGCGCGGGTCGACGGTCCACGTGGAGTAGGTGGGCATTCGCCACGAGTCCTGCTCATCCTGCGCACCGCCGTACCCCGCGCTCACGTAGCGTGTGAAGGGGCTCGTGGTGTTGGGGCGGAACATCTCTGCATCCACGCTCAGGCCTGTGGCTGCAGGTAGGCAGGGAGCAGCACCAGGGGGGGCGGGAGCGAGGGAGTGGCAACGAAGGGGTGGATTGAATGCAGCAGAGCGAATTGCATCCACGTCTGGACGGGTGGCTGCAGGCAGGGAGCGACGGTAGCCTGCAGGGGCGTGGGGGCGAGTGAGGGGTGATTGGAATGTGACAACAAAAGGGGCGCCATGAGGCTTGTTAGGATGCGATGAGCTCTCAGCGGGGCTTGTTAGGATGCGCCATGAATTCTCAGGAATGGTGTGCCGCGCACAAGGCATCAGCACTCTACTGTGGCCAGTTTGGCGCAAAAAGCTCAACCCACACGCCTCGGGCCGTGCAAGTTCAGATTCAGGCAAGAACTCAGAGCTTGGAGCTATTTTTGTTAAGATTGACAACAGATATTGAGACTTGAACTAACCCCTAGCATAGAAAGATGAAAGTTGAAGTAGTACTATGAAGGTTCTGGACGGACCGAACCAGGACAGTTTCGAACGAACCGAACCACCTCTGTTTCGGTCCAAACCAGTACCAATTCGAGCACTAATGGTTGAGTCAAGTACCGGCAAAATCACAGCCTGGTTCGACCTGAACTGATTCTGGTTCGGTTCGGTTCGTGCTCATGCCAACCATGAACTGCCTAGCGCAAGAACTAGGAGCATCTCTAGCCAGGAGCGCCAAGGATGGGTGCTGCACAACTCACTTCGAAAATCTGGAAGCGGTGGGGGCTCAGGGTATCCTGCCAGGAGAAGAAAGGCATTCAACATTTCGAAAGCCGTTTGAGACTTGAGAAGAAAGGCATTTGGAATTTGAGAAGAAAGGCATTTGAGATTTAGACCGAAAACAATTATTGTGATGTGACGAGGAAGACTTGGAAGGGTTTCCTGAAGCTATTGTCTTGTTTTTGCTGCCTTCTGTGCTTGTGAAGTGCATGCATGGTGGTTTTGCTTAGCTGCTGCAAGAAAGCTTACCTCTTTCAACAGATGCCATGGCCACAGCATGCTTCTGTGCATGCAGCCGTGTGGCGGCCACAAAGCCAAAGTAGAACGAGGAGGACGCTCGCGTAGGCTGCAGCACGTCGCAGAGAGAGAGTTTCATAGACAGCGTGGGTTCGTTCGGGCGAGCACTGAATGCCGATGCAAGAAACACCTTCAGGCTCTCTGTGTCGTCAGGTTTGTACTCCACCCATGCAAAGTACATTCTCCCGTTGTTGAGCGCAGTTGAGACTTTAGCAGTCACTTCGGAAAAAGGGCTGCCTTTCAAGTTGATGCCTATGTGGCTTGCGCTCGTGTCATTGTGCTCCTGGTTCAGCCACGTGTCAAACTCCACTGCCATGCTGCGCCTGCTCATTCCTGCATATCCCACGCCGCTGGCGGCGCCACTGGCAGTCTTGTTCGTTGCGGAAACGACAAGCGCGAGCCCGTTGCCGCCCTTGCCACCAGTCTTTGGAATCATCATGAAGGAGAAATTGGCCTTGAAGAAAAACTCTAGGCCACAGCCATCCCGGATGGTGTCGAACGAGAAGAGCTTCAAGGGCGTCTTGGAGAAGAAGGACCCGCGAGACGGTGCAGTGCGGTCGGTGAGGGTGACCATGGCCTGGATCAGCGTGGTTGATCGGGGATACATGTTTCCTGCCATGTGGGGGAGCATTTCCGTGAAACATAACAGGGTGAAATGATTGTGGAAGCATGGAGTTGAGGTATGCGCATCAGCGCATGCTGCAAATGTGTCAAGCTGAGATAGCATAGACATGAGCAAACAAAGCCGAGTGGATACTCCGTTCAGTAAACAGAAACCTTCTTTTTACTTGTCAGTTTCAGACAAGTGTGTGCGCGCATTGTTATCTCAACGAGTACAGAGTTACTTGATAGTTAACTTTTCGCAAAATATGCATTTTGCCGGCAGTTCTCTGCAAATTTGAAAATTTGATACGCGGATCTCTCATTACCATGAGTGAGATGGTCTTTCAGCTTTATCTCACTCGTGCCTTAAAACTTGATTGAGTCAGGCTAAACCGAGTCGAGTAAAACTAAAACAGGCTTAACCAAATCGACTTTTAAAATGCTCGTGCCTATGACTCACGATAACCTCTGCAGTCAAGACTCGAGTGATGTGCCATTCGTATGGCAGACTTTTATGAAAACATGGGATCATGGCACACAACGATTCTCACTTCACTCAATAATCATTTTGGGAGTCACGTGCAATCTTCCTTACCTTCAGGGATACAGGTGCTTAGAGACTCTCCTGTGATGTACCCCTCATTACAGATACACACAGGCGTTTCAGCAGCCCCTTTAAGAACGCACGTGCCAAACCCCCCACAGGGAGGGCTTTTGCTGGAAAGGCCGCAGAACGGGGCGCATTCACTCATGGACCGTTGGCGGATCTTGGAGCAGGGCGAAGCCTTTTTCGTGGAATTCCCTTTGAAAGTGAAGCAGTTGTCTTGGTAGAGGTCTGGTTTGCAGGACTTGGGCTCGGAGGCAGAAACAGAAAGGTAGTTCGTGTGTGCCGTGAATATGATGGTGCGTCGCAGCGGGACCAGCGCTCCAGTGAGCATATTGTTGTTCAAATTGCTGTGTTGTGTGTGATGGTCAGGGCAGGGGGGGTGCAAGCAACAGAGGGGTTTGGCTGCTTAGTCCTTGGAAAAGCAACCAAAATCTGTGCTAAATGCGAAAAAATAGTGGAAAGCCCCTCATTATCCACATTACTGATCCACACTGGCCTCGTGGCAAGTGGGATGCACAAATTTCATTGTCTACCGTTAGAACCTTGTATTCTCCATGACATTTGGCCAGTAGAAGATGCTCTGAGAGTGATCAGAGGGAGAAATTACATGCTGGTGAGTGGCACTTCCATTATGGTGAGAGTTGCTTACATATTGGTGAGAGGCACTTACATTCTGGTAAGAGAAGCCAATGAGCTTATATTAGAAGGTATTCTCCCTGAGAACCGGTTGTAACTCAAATCTCTGCGTTGCCAATCGTGCACACATGATGGGCATTCATAATTGGCATGCCCGCATTCAAGCATTCAAGCATGAGTGTTCATCCACTTGCCTCTGGACGTACATGAGTAACTTGCCCTTTGCACATTGTGCAACGAGAACAGCGTCCCGTTTCAATTCAACCATGCGGTGCAAGTGCAAGTGTGCCACCAGTCGGTTACAGTGTAGAGGTGCCAGCAATTTAGCTCATGCTTATTTATCCTATGCTGCCGGCCACACTGTCAGTCTATTCTCACACCCTTTGAACTGCACAATCAACACTCACTAGCATGAGAAAATGGGCGCACTGGCAAACTTTCACTTTACTGAACGAAGGGCTTCAAGCTCTAAAGCAAACAACTTCAAGACGAAACAACTTCTTTCGGAGCTTGCGGATATGAACCTTCTTGCCATGTGTCTTCAATCCCCCAGTTTTTCCAAGGATAAACGCAAGTGTGCGAAGCTACAAGCAACTACAGCACATTGGCTTCAGAAGAGTGAGTTATAGTGTACACATTACAGCACACACACACTAGATGGACAGACTTGGGAAAACCGCCATAATGCTTAAGCCCAGCAAAATGACGACTTACAAAACTTGAAGTCGTTTGAGCGGCTCAAGAGAGGGGGGCACCTGCCAAGACAAGTGGTTGTGCTGCAGAGCCCTGCAATGCGGAATAGCCATTGGGCATGCGTGGGCACAAGGCGACAGTGCGGGGCATGAGGAATTTGCGAACATGTCGTATTCTTGGGATCACGTTGTGTACTTGGGAATAGACATGATCACCTTACCAAACCGCAGTTTGGTTCGGTGCAGATCCGTTCGATAATAACCGGAACAACATTTCTTTCTGCCCAGGTCGTTACGGACCGGTTCGTTGGTTCGGTTGGTTTGTTTTCATAATTTAACCGAGTCGCAGCGACAAACAGATCGTGGTTCGTCGCGACAACCAGCGCGGCTTGCGATGGTTGGGGGTACGAGGCATTTTGGGTGGAGTTGATTGGATGAGGGGATTGGCGAAATCAGAGTTGCGCGCAAGACACTACGTGCAAGCGTATTGCACATTTTCCAGATATATGTGCAATGCGTGATTCCACCAGCGTTTTTGCACATTACGCTTCGCTGTCCAGTGCAAGCACATTACACAACTAAGGGGGTGTCCAACGCGTTCATTTTGGGAATTTTAGTGCCCACACACGTGTCGGGGGAAGAAAAAGTGATCACTGTACCAGAAAACGGATGCTCTTTGAGCCGAGTCCACAGTTCCTCGAATTTCGAGCGCGCGGACACATTCCCACCCACACAAACTTCAACAGTGCCAACACACTCTGGAAACCAGGGTAACCGGTTCCCTCATGAAGAGTGGGGTTGACATTTTCGCCAGTGTGCATGTGGTTTCGGCGAGTATCGAGCGGCACTGACGAAATCGTGCGAGCAATACACAGGGAACTTACTGTAGCTAGTTGGACGCGATACTGTACCCGAGTTCGCGTGCATGCTGTAAGCTGTTAAGTGAGCCACACGACTCGAGGTACATGCAGCTGGCGTACCTTCTCATGTACAACAGTCGGTCGTGTCCACACTTTCTGAAAAATGCATTGTTACAACTCAAAATGTGGTAACTGAAGGGATTTATGAACGGTAAATGTACGCGCTGGACACCCCCTAAGGCTACAGCTTTACTCTGGGTACTATAACCACACCGAACCGGTGCCGGTTCGTGAGTTACTAACAAAAAAACCACGAACCGGCCCATTGAAGAATAAGGCTCATCACGAACCGGTTCGGTTCGGATTTGAACCGGTTCATAAACAAAGGCTATGAACATGAGACGGTTCAGTTCGGTACCTTGCTCTTGTCTATGTGGGAACACATTGCGTACTTAGGAGAATGTTGCCTAACTGAAAACTCGTTACCAGGCTGCTTAATTGGGAACAAGCTGCCTGATCGAAAACAAGTTGTCTAATTGGGAAGAAGTTGCCAAATTGAAAACAAGTTGTCAAATGGGATAAAGTGGCAAGGTTTGAAGCAAGTTGCCTAATTGGGAACAGTTGGCTGATTGTCAAGGAGTTTCTTAATCAGGAAGAAGTTGCCCTGTTGGGATCAAGGTCCCAACTCAACTAGGGACGCCATGAACAATGAAACGTCAATGACATTTGTAAACGTAGCTATATTGAGCTCAGAAGCACCCACCATCATGTGTCGGCATCGTTAAGTATGGGAGCGTAATGGTGATCATGATCAGAAGCAGGGAGGGAGCACTGTGCTGTGCGGCACTACTGCAGAAATCCGTGTGAACTGAGACGACTTTTGAGGCGCCTCAAAAGGGAGCACTGTGCTGTGCTGCACTACTGCAGAAATCCGTGTGAACTGAGACGACTTTTGAGGCGCCTCAAAAGGGAGCACTGTGCTGTGCTGCACTACTGCAGAAATCCGTGTGAACTGAGACGACTTTTGAGGCGCCTCAAAAGGGAGCACTGTGCTGTGCGGCACTACTGCAGAAATCCGTGTGAACTGAGACGACTTTTGAGGCGCCTCAAAAGGGAGCACTGTGCTGTGCTGCACTACTGCAGAAATCCGTGTGAACTGAGACGACTTTTGAGGCGCCTCAAAAGGGAGCACTGTGCTGTGCTGCACTACTGCAGAAATCCGTGTGAACTGAGACGACTTTTGAGGCGCCTCAAAAGGGAGCACTGTGCTGTGCGGCACTAGTGCAGAAATCCGTGTGAACTGAGACGACTTTTGAGGCGCCTCAAAAGGGAGCACTGTGCTGTGCTGCACTACTCCAGAAATCCTTGAAAACAGATGACGCTCTACTTTCACAATTGTAGCACCAGAAGTTCTGCCCTTCTGCTGAGCCTTGATGCAAAGCGGACCGACTAGAAGCATGAACTGCTGTAAGCGCATGTGTCATGGTGGACTGACTAGAAGTGAGGACTTACAACATAACAAGGTTTGTCAAACTTGAGATGCAATCAGGAACAGGCCCAGTGAAGCTGTTCTCCGCGAGAATACTGGCATGCAGAAGCAACAAAGATAAAAATGAGGAGCCGGGGGATTCGTGTGCTGTGTGAAGTTATAGCGTACTTGCCTAAGCTTGGGGTTACATTGTTAATAATAGTGGTCAACCGTCAACTTCACCTTGAAGCGTGAGCGCATGGGAGGGCACGAAGTGCACGGACGAAGTGCACTCACATGAAACCTGCAGCTGTCATGCTACAGACTCCTTGTGGGATCTGGCCAGTAAACGCGTTTGCACCAAGATCCCTGCACCAGCAGCAGACAAACCACATTTCGCATGCAACTTTTAATTTCTCGAAAGAATCTGTGCACCAGCAGACGAACCAATTTTCCTTACAGCTGCTGGTCACTGGTCTTTACAGAGATTACACAGCAGCAATGGCAACACACACGTAGAGCAACCTCCATCGCACATCCCGCCATTCCATCTGCATTCTGCTCGCCACCTGTATGAAACTCTGGGTTCCAGGCCCTTCCGTACACACTGAGCGGGCTGCGTACATAACTTGTGGCAATATGCACACCCCTTTTCTGCACTCTTCTCTCTGCTCTGCACTCTGCAAGTGCTAGATTTACCCACACGGTGACGCTCCTGACACACACCCACAGACTGTGCCTGCTCCTGACATCCCTCAAGTCCATCTGCCTTCTGCACTCCAACCCCCACTTCAAAATGACTTATTCTAATGACTCGTACAAAATTTGAACAAAATCTCTCACAAGGTATCTAGTCGTCGCAACGTTGAGATGGTCTTGGGCAGGTCGCCTGTGAAGGAGTTGTACGACAATTTCCTGCAACAAGCAAACACGAGGTGACTTTTGAGTCGACTCAAAAGTCACCTCAGTTGTACGACAATTTCCTGCAACAAGCAAACACCAAATCGTACAGCATCACATGGGATGGAGTGCAAGGCAGCATGATCACAGCCAGCCAGATGGCACGAACGCTTCTTAAATACGCCTCAGAAAAGGCGTTTTAAAGACCGTGTCAAAGCAAACTTTGCGCCTTGAGGCGCCTTGAGGTGCCTGAATCTGGAATACAGGTGTGTTGTCAAGAGGACGGTTGCATAGTCAGATGTAAGGCAGGGAGGCAAATACCAGGTAGACGTCAAGCTAGCATCGACGTCATCACTGATTCGATTCTATAACAGTGTGCAAGTTCCTTACCAGTAGACCAAATTGGTAAGCTGTCCGATAGCCGATGGAACAGTGCCACTGAAACGATTCTTGGAAAGGTCCCTATGACATACAATTGAGGTTGGAAGACAGAGGTTTGATAGGAGGAGTGCTGTACAATCAGATGCATGTTGTGCGCAGGGTGCTGGCAGGTGGAATGAGGTGCATGGAGTGCTGGCAGGTGGATGGATGTGGCCTTACAACTTGGTCAGATGGACGAGGTTACTGATAAGTGCTGGTATGCTGCCCGCAACTCGAGTTCCATTGACATCCCTGTGCAAAACGGTCGGCATGTCCGAATAACATCAGAAGCAGGCTAGCTACAGTGCAGTTATTAAACGCAACCTTTCTGCAAACGCAAAAAGCTTGCACAATCACATCGCTTCAAACCCTTTCTTGGGTTGGATGGTTACGTGCAATGCAAGTAAGCATCCAGCCTTATGTTGAAGCATCAAATTGTTCCCATCCCATGCATCAACCATTGCAGACTGGTGGTGAACGACCGTCTCGGCCAATCCCCTTACAGGCCAACGATATGGTTGTCACCATCGCAAGTGATGTGCTTCATCTCGGCACATTTGCCATCTCGCATCCACGTGCCTTTCCCATCATACCCTCGCCAGGCTTTCATCAGTGCTTCCAGTGCTTCCCCTGTGCGTCAGAGCAGAAGGAGGGGAGGATGTACTTGAAACAAGTCAGAATGACATTTGAGGTGCCTAGAGAAATTGCAAGACAGAAAACGGTGTTACTTTGAATCAGACAAGAGCCAATCCCTTATCGAGCATAGCCCTACACTCTGAATTCGAAAGAATGCTGTCGCAGCTCCAAGGAGTGCTGCCCATCTTAAAGCTCGGCCCGCATGCACACGTGGCAGTGCCTGTGGCCTCCCCCCCCTCCCAGAAGCAGTAGCCGCGGCCGGCACAGGGCGGGGTGGAGGGAGGGGAGAGGCTGCAGAAGGCGGAGCATTGGAGGGGGGGGCGCTGGGCGTGGGGGAGGGCGCACGGGACGGCGTCGGAGGGGAAGCAGTTGTCGTGCAGAGAGAGGGCGAGCGGCGAGGAGGAGGAGGCGCACATGGAGGTGGGCAGCGCGCCTCCGTACAGGTAGTTGCTGCGCAGAGAACTGCAGCAGCATGAAAGGGAGATAGAGCGTGGAAGAAATGCACATACATTCGAGTTAAATATTATTGATCGTGAACGCCCACTGCTGCCATGCAAGGTGGTGCGGTTTGCCCATCTGCCTAAAAGAAAAACACTTACAGTGTGAGCAGCCCTTGCAACCTGCTGAGTCCACTTGGCAGTTTTCCGGATAATTGGTTGTGTGACAAGTCCCTGCTCACAGAGGAGAAACCCCAGGCCAAACCAGACTGCTGATGGTGTCTGGAATTGGCCCCGCTATGGCGTTTGCCGGACAGATTGCTACAACAGAGAGATGCGAGGAAGAAGGCAGGAGGGAAAGGGAGGGAGGTTCAAGGGGAGAGTGAGGGGATGGAAGAATCAAGAAGGAAGCAGGGAACAAGTGGAGGACAGATGTTAGAAATACATAGCTTTAAAAAGCTGACGTACACAACAGAATTTACACATACGCGTTCACATCACATGCACGCACGCCCCATGCATCCACACTGGACGTCTGCACGCTGCCTGCATGCACCAGCATGCATTCACAAAAGCTACGCCCTTACAGAAGCTGTTTGCGTACGTCAGTGATGTGTTCTAGAATTAACATGCTCACAGCAACGTGACATGCTTACAGCAAAGTGTCATGCTCACAGCAACATGACACGCTCACAGCAACGTGACATGCTCACAGCAACGTGACATGCTCACAGCAACGTGACATGCTCACAGCAACGTGACATGCTCACAGCAACGTGACATGCTCACAGCAACGTGACATGCTCACAGCAACGTGACATGCAGCAGGTCTTGGATGTTGATTGGAATGGACCCTGCTATGCCTTGCCCAGAAACATTCCTGTTGGCCGATACATGGGAGAGGGGGAGCATCCACTGTTTTCATTGCAAGCTGTGGATGGTGGAGGTAGGAGTGGAAGAACGAACCCGCAATGTGTATGTGACGGCGACGGGGCGAAAACAAAGGCAAAAGAGGGCAAAAAATGATCGTGTAGCCCGTGCCCACAATGTGACTGCCCTAATTGCACGGTTCACGAGATAGGACCATGCACATACGCTGCTAGTTTGACCTGTGAGGCGCCTAGCAAACAAACAAAGGAATTTTCAGGTGCTTTAAAAGGCTGGTAGTTTGAGGCACCTAGCAACCATGGGAGTGTTTCTCACATGGCCACTATGTGATTGTCGTCGTTACACTTGACATGCTTCAACCGCTCACACGGGGTGCTTTCACTCCACGTGCCTCCCCCATCGAAGCCACCCCAAGCCGATTTCAGTGCATCCAGAACCAGCCCTGCATTCCGAGAGCAGTCGAAGACAGTCACAAGAAGGGACGTGCAAACTGGGAGGCATGCATTGCAAACACCATTTATCTGGCTTTCTAGCAGTCTACACGTTTTTGTCAGCTGCATGTGCACTTACATTTGTGTTTGTGCATTGTGCACACATGAAATGGGGAGTGACGTGAAGAGGAAAACGCTCAAAATCGGAGCAGATGTAAATACGAAAGAGATGAGACGATAGAGGCTCACATTCCGAAGTTGGCAATAGCGTGATGCATGAGCCGGGATCAACTCCATAACCGTACCCCTCCCCGCACACACACGTGGCAGTGCCTGTGGCCTCCCCCCCCTCCCAGAAGCAGTAGCCGCGGCCGGCACAGGGCGGGGTGGAGGGAGGGGAGAGGCTGCAGAAGGCGGAGCATTGGAGGGGGGGGCGCTGGGCGTGGGGGAGGGCGCACGGGACGGCGTCGGAGGGGAAGCAGTTGTCGTGCAGAGAGAGGGCGACCCTGCATATTGTCTTGAACAGAGTTCCTGAGTAGAAGTAGTTGTTGCTCAAGGACCTGCAGTGCAAGCCATGTGAAGTGTAGGGATTTGTTTTTCAAAAAGTTGAAGAGAGGGAGGAGTCATCTTGAATTTTGGGTCATCAGGAGCAGCAAAAATTGACAGCATGAGAAATTTAATGTGTCATTTATCCCAAGTCACGAGGTCCACTCACAGAATGTCGAGGTTCAAGAGATTGCTGATAGAGCTTGGCAGTGAACCTGTCAAGTAGTTTCTAGACAAATCCCTGCACAAGCCACTCGTCAATTGCATACATCCAGAATGAAAGTAGCACTAGGATTGCTATTGTAGTGTGCATGCGAGTGTCCATGCAGCAACGAAGACCACGACGACGACGAGTCGACGACCACGACCACTACCATGACCACGACCACTACCACGACCACTACCACGACAACAACTCCGGGCTGCCTTTATTCAAGCAGCGTCAAACTTCAAACATAGCGTCAAGTGCCAAATTGTAGCATTTTGACGCGTGACGCTGACCCCCTTCAGCATTAAGAAAATCCATCCCAGCAAGCAGGGAGTGGCGTGCACTCACAGCACACGCAAGGACTTGAGACCACTGATGGCTTCCGGAATGGACCCTGGGATTCCCTGCCCCGACACGTTGCTGCCATGGCAGGGAAAGGGGGAACCAGAACGAGTGAAGGGTAGTTGGGTGAAGAGGACAGATGGGTGAACGGAAAGGATGTGAATGCAGACAAATGGAAGATACATGAAAGCTGTTAGAAGCACAGAGGGAAAAGAATCAATACGATGGCAACCTTCGGATGCCACGAAAGAGCAATGGCAGCAATACTACTCAGTGGTTGTTGGCTAGGTACTGCTTCTCAACACGAATGGCATGTGATGTCCCTTATGCACTATGCGTGGTTCTCTCTCACAGCAGCTCAACACGGCTCTCACAGTGTCTCGATGCGGTTGGTGGAATCGCATGAGACGAACGTCATGCGCTCGCACGGCATGCCACTCTTCCACGTGCCATCGCCATCAAAGCCTCCCCACGCGGCCATGAGTGATTCCAACACGCTCCCTGCACGCACGCACACACTCAAGGCAGCCGATGTCATTGCTCCGCACAGGCAACCTACGGTCAGCCCTCTCCACTATCACAGAGTCAGGAAGACTCCAGGCTGGAAGACTCAAAATGATGGTGTGAGAAGCTGGGAAGCCAGTGCTGCCCTTAATGAAGCGGTGCTTCACAAATTCACAAAAATGCTTATAAGAAGTACTCCATCCCAAGCGTCAGCATGCATGCATCATGTATGCAACGCCTTACAGTCCGTTTGTGGGATTAGGGAGGCACACGTTCCAGGATCAGCTCCATTGTCGTACCCCTCCCCGCACACACACGTGGCAGTGCCTGTGGCCTCCCCCCCCTCCCAGAAGCAGTAGCCGCGGCCGGCACAGGGCGGGGTGGAGGGAGGGGAGAGGCTGCAGAAGGCGGAGCATTGGAGGGGGGGGCGCTGGGCGTGGGGGAGGGCGCACGGGACGGCGTCGGAGGGGAAGCAGTTGTCGTGCAGAGAGAGGGTGAGCGGCGAGGAGGAGGATGAGGTGCACATGGTGGTGGGTAGCGAGCCTCCGTACAGGTAGTTGCTGCGCAAAGCCCTGCCAAGGGAATATTGACCAGGGAAAGGAAATGCAGCCAGGTTTGCGTGCTTGAGTTTGAGATTAGGTTGCTTTCGATGCTGTGAGTCTGTGACCAGGGCCGGAGAATATACCAACGTCAAGAGCAGGGAACTGTGATGAATGCTTGAGATTTGAGGCGTCTCAAAGCAAGAGCAGGGTGCTGCGACGATTAGTGTCTAGCAGGCGTCTCAACCATGACCAGTGACGTTGAGGAATACTTATAGATAACAAAGATAAAGTGAGGTTGTAGAGCTCAGATCGTTCTGAAAAAAATGCTTTAGTGAGCTGCTCTTCTCACAGCGTCTGCAGACGCTTCAGTAGGCTGAAGGAGGAAGGTATCGAGCCAGACAGCTGATTGAACGACAGGTCACTGTGAGGTGCGAAAGCATGGAAACGAAAGAGGGAATTCAGCGAATTGTCCATCTACCAGCATTGTCCATACGAAGGATGCAGCAGCAGCAGCAGCAGCAGCAGCAAGAAGCATGCCCCAAGGCAAGCAATGGGAGGAGACGGAGAGGTGGCAAGTCAAACAAAAAATATGGAGGAAAGACTGGTCATTCAATAAAGTGCACCAGTGATGGGCTGTTTGTGTGTGAGTCATTAGAGTCGACTCAGATGTAAATCAATGTCGAAGAAAGACTGGTGGATGGGAGACGGGATGAGGTTTGTATACGGTCTGAGGACAACGACATGCAAGGGACCTGGGTACTGCAGGAAAGCATTCATGCAGACATGAGGTATATATACACAAAACTGCACGAAATGTGTAACGTTGTATGCTGGAGAAGTGAGGATCATGCCATACGTACAGGGTCTTGCAACACATAATGATCTGATGCAGAATTGGGTTGGGAAATGCAAACTATGTCAACTAGAATGATGTGTACTGTGTGATGCTATGAAGTGCAGCTGTACTGTACGCACAGGCGTGTGAGGCGAGTGAGCAGTGACAGAAAGGGTGGGATGGGTCCAAACAGGCCTTGGTTTGATAAGTCACTGCAGTCAGAGTAGGTGGGAGGGGAGAGGATAAGGTTGAAGTGAGGAGGAGAAGGATGAAGATGAAATGAGGAAAGAGTGAGAAGGGAAGGTAAAAGAGGGGGGGATGGGGAGGGAGCGCACACACACAGGGGATAGCAGGAAGGTTCCAAAGTGGGAAAGTGGGTGGCTAAGAGGGGACAGAAAGGGCCGAGCACAAACAACGGGAATGGAGGGAACAAATAGGACGAGGCAAGAAGAGGTGCCTCAGACTTGCACAGGGAAGATGGGAGTAGCTCCGGAGAAACGTCACTGCCCTCCTACACATCCCAACCCAGCCTACTGCATACTGTAGTAATAAATCCGACACTCACACAGGAGCAAAAAACATGTTCCACTCACAGACTGACGATGAACTTTTCAGAATCGGGAACGACAAAGCGGAGGAGGGAGACTGGGGTTTCTGACTGCCACGGTCCACGAGGGCTGCCCCACAATGCCAACAGGTCTTCCAGGACTTGCACTGGCAGAATCACACGTTCAGACGGGATGGGAGGAAGAAGTTGATATGAACATTGAATCGTGAGGAAAACAAACTTGTGGACGAGAAAGCTTTTATGACGAGGTTCACATATACATAGTGAGCCCATCCATCCATACTTCTGTTTCGTTTTGATTCAGTGTTTAGGGTTGAGGGCAAGTCTGCGGATGACAAGACGTCGATCTCCGTTCACCCGTCATGAGTACGCACCCTGTGAGCTCTCCAGCATAGAAACACAGGAGTTGTGGGTAGGCCCAGGCACGTATCCCTCAAAGCACTGGCACTGCATCTGGCCGGCGCCCCACCATTCACCCCACCCCTCGCCAAAGCAGTAGCCGTGGCCGGCACAGGGGGGCACGGAGGAGCCAATCATCCCACAAAAGTCAGAGCACGTTGCGAGCTGCTCGACCTCCAACAGGCACGGGACATCTTCTGGCGCGAAGCAGTTGTTCCGCACGTCCACTTTGACGCTTTCGCAAACCTTTCCCGCGATAATTCCAGATGAAATGAAGTTGTTGCGTAGTGATCTGCGTGGAAAGGAAGGGAGGAGATGTGAGGGGAGAGGAGAAGTGGGGTGAGAGAGAGATGGAGGTCCGAGACAGTGGGAGGGAAGGTGTATGTGGGCATTCGCACAGCAACGCTTGGGCTGGGTGTGCGCGCGCACCTGCAAAGCATCACAAGCGCACCCCCAAACCAAAGCACTACCCGGGCTGGGTGAGCACAGCATTCTGTGAGCATGCACACTCACAGAGATACCAAGCTGCTCATTTTAGTCAGAGTTGGCATGGAGCCTGTGAAGTAGTTGTACGAGATGTCTCTGCCGGGAGAAAGGCATGGAACACACATGAAGAGGACGAGCAAGATGGGAAGATCAAGAAGAGAGAGAACAATAAAAATCCATTGTTCCATCATTAAAGGCAAGATTACATACTACAAGCAAGATATAATGCTAGCACCAAGCTTACAGGTAGCTGAGCTGAACCAAGCCTGTGACCTCAGGAAAAGGGCCGAAGAAGCTATTACGACTAAGACCGCTGTAATGGAAGGTGAATTGAAGATATAGCAGGGAATTGTATGGATGAGGGTGACAGAGGGTGGTGGTTAAGCGTGGGTAAGATCGGTTAGCGCTTGAAACAAAATTGAAACAATCAATACATCGAACGGAAACGCATGCTGGCAGACATCTCAGGGCTGTGTCTTGCATCCCAGATCCAGCCGTATGGCAAGGACACTCTCCCCCAACCACTTGCACTTTGCGAGAAAGCATTTGCAGTTGCACAGAAAGGACTTACAGGTGCTTCAGGTATGTCATCAAGGAAATCCCTGCAGGAAATGTCTCTGGAAGGAATGCATCCGAAAGGACACTGCCAGGAAAAGAAAAGCACGCTTGGGTTAGTTAGCACCCGCTTCCTCTTTTGAGTGAAAAATACTTCAAGCGGCGTGCAGGAAGACATTTCTAGAAGCAGAACTGTGCAAACTGGGTGAGAGAGCGAGAGCTATGTTTTTTACACCGCAGCGAATATGCAGAGCATACAAAATATATATATATATATATATATATATATATATATATTCATGTACATACATATATACAAACAAACCGAAACAGGAGAGAAGACTGATGGGGAAAACCCACATGTGGGTGAGGTGTGGAAGAGTAAAGAGCCCTGAAGGAAAGCTGTCTTTCACCTCAAACCTTGACACCGTTCTGCATGGCCAATGAGCAAGAAAAGTGGCACAGGTACAGGTCATGCTGTGGCGTGAGGAGCTTTAAAGCAGAGTAAACGCAGGGGTCCTTATATTACAGGCACAGACAAAACACCTGACAAGCCAAACCTCTCAAAGTAGGCATGCGGGAGTGGTCGATCCACAAGCTCGGCTTGTGGCTTTTGGAAGAATTGTCAACGAGCCACAGATTTCACTCAGTTTTAAGCTGCAAAGCATCTCCCTTTTACTATTCTTGCGGCCCAGCCATCATTCCGTCTTCTTTTTTTCGCATTTTGACCTTGGTCCTTTCCTTTGCACCGCTCACTCTGAAAAACATGTGAGAAAGGCCATTTATTTGTCTTGTTCTCCTGTTTCAGCTGTGCTTCTATGTGAAGCATGAGGACGCATGCATCGCACGGTTTGAGATGGTGCAACTAGATCAAAGGCCAGACTGCAAATGCGAGATGGCTAAGCTTTTGGCAGGCCTCCCTGGGTTGTCCCTAGCCCCAGCCGGAGGCCAAAATTCAAGCCTAGAGACGACCTCTTTTTTGGCTCAGTTGGACATGACTCGACCTGGGTCGGCTTGACCCCGCGTATATAAAGTGGAATGCGTGGTGTGGCTCATCATCCTCACGTGCTCGGCTCATCATCCTCACGTGCTCGGCTTCACGTGCTCAACGCCACAGTTACTCACAGCTTGATAAGGTTGGTCAGCTGACTTATTAACTGTGGAAAAGAACCAGACAAGCTGTCAGCGTTGCCTATGTCTCTGGTGGACAAAGATGTGACTTGCAACCAATGAGTAAGGAGAGAGGAGCATACACGACGACAAGCGTTCAGCATGCAGCGACAGCCATACATGAATGGCTTGAAATAGGCATGGATCAGCCATACATACATACATGACATGGATTGGCATTGCCAAGGGGGCTATGGACACGCATGCACACGATCGGCATCGGAGGAGTGAGACACAGGGCATGCAGTATCGCATGGAAGGACAGGCATACATACATGACAGATAGCCTTGACAGGAGGCTGATGGTCTCGGGTATTTCACCACTAACGACTTGCATGTCAGAGAGGAGACTCCTGGAGGGAAGGGACAGGGACACAGCATCAGAAGACAAACGTGAGGAGTGTGTTGGGATAGGGATTGACAGAAAGGAACATTGTATGGTAACAATGGTGCAACAAAAAAGCAGCACTTTCAACTATTGTGGCACACCATTCTGTAACCATGCCATCGGTGTCGCAAGTGAGCAAGTCTGCAGTCTTGCAGTCGTCCCCGTCCTGCCAGCCTTTGAAGCCTTGGGTGCTGCCACCGTAGAAGCTTTCGATCCAGGATCTCCTCAAATCCGCGAGGAATGGCACTGCCACCTCCAACCAAACACATGTTTGGCACGAATGCATGGCAGGCAAGTGAGCAGCGCTAGTGACCAGAATGCCGTTTTCGGCATGCATGTGCAGAGGGAAAGCATTGATATGGTACGGAACAGTGCCCTGGAACGAGCCTCTCAATCCTAGCCCTTACAAGCAGATATTCAGAACGTACTCCCTTTACCAAGCAACGCTACCTGCCATCCTTACGCTGGGTGATGTGCCACAGAGTAGCGCTGGTGGAAACACACGTCCCACGGTCCTCTGCGTAAGGAAACCCTGCATCGCACACACACTTGGCATGCGCTGCGGAGTCCTCAGGATCCCCGTCCCAGTAACAGTATCCATGGCCGCTACAGGCCTCAGAGGAGGGCGAGATGCCGCAAAAGGCGGAGCAGTCATCGGATGATCGTTGAGCATCGTAGAAGTCACAGGGGTGGTCGAGGCAGTTTTTATAGATCTTCACCTCCTCGTACTGATCCATGGTGCAAATCTTCACGGGGAATCTGTCATCAGACAAGTAGTTATTGCTCACATCACTGCACGGGGAAGGCAGAGGGGGAGTACAAAGGATGGAGAGGGTGGAATGAGGGGAGAGGGTGGTAGGAGGGGAGCAGCCACAGAAGGCTGGTATACGTAAGCAGATCGTTGCGGCTGGTTGCTGGGAGCAGAGGAGGCTGTGGGCAGCTGATACGTAGATTTTCTGAACAGAACAGAACAAGGAAGAAAGGAATGTGTGGAGAAGTGAGGGAGCTACAGGGAGGGAGGTGGAGGGGGCAGGGGGCTGGGTACTCAAAAACATTTATGTACAGGTAACTTGCTTTCCTCAATAGGGCAGTTCAGCACTCAAAGAAGGACGGACGTGACACAGCATCCGTGCTGGTGCTGGATCGTTCGTGAGTGACTGTGAGGGATTGTGTGTGTGCCCAGAGGTCCGTCCATGAGGCATGTTGTATGTGACTCACAACCAAGTAAGGGCTTCCAGGTTGTCAATTGACGCCGGTAACGAGCCTGAGAGCTGGTTGCTTGAAAGGTCACTGCGATGTGAGTGTGAATGAGCAAAGGGGGGACCTTGGTTGGATGGCACCATGACAAAAACCGCATTGCTTGCATGAGTATGAGTACAGATGCGAGAAAGCAAGGCAACAAGCAAAGAACAAGCAATCAGTTGGCGAGCTGCCAAGGGAACGCAATCTACATGGGCTCCCGCAGGGTGAGTCGGGAGGAGGGAGGTGGGGAAGAGCGAGCGAGCAGGGAGGAGGGAGGTGGGGCAGAGCGAGCAGGGAGGAGGGAGGTGGGGAAGAGAGAGGGGACATGTTAAACCATGCAAGCCCTTCACTTATCTGCAATGTGATCTGAACGCATGTAAGTGAAGGGCTCGCATGGTTTTAAGCTTGAGAGAGGAGAGAGGCTGACATGGTTTCAAGGCTGGGGAGGTTGGAGAAGCAGTCAGGGAGGGACCCGGCAAGCCTGTTGTTGGCCAAGATGCTGCATAAGAAGGAGGGGAGGAGGGTAGCAGGCAGTAGGAGGAGTGCACGGGAACGAGGAGACAGGAGTAGATTAGGCAGCGAGGAGAGGCAAAACAGTGTGAATCTCCTTGATACAAAATCGAATAGGTCAGGCTCTGCTTAGATACGCGGGTCCAAGGCGGCTGTGGCTCTGGCATGAGCGTGTATGTGTGAATTCATTCTTCTTACCACGGCGATGGAAATTTAGCAGTGGCTGCAGCACATTGCAGCACAAACAACCACAGACCCATGACATGTCGGCAGGGGTTGATACGGTTAAGTTACACAATCCATACATACATGGCGCTGGAAAGCTAAACCACACCAGTCTAGGGTGGTTAAGGAGGTGGCTAGGGGTGGCTAGGGAGGTGGCTAGGGAGGTGGCTAGGGAGGTGGCTAGGGAGGTGGCTAGGGAGGTGGCTAGGGGTGGCTAGGGAGGTGGCTGGGGAGGTGGCTAGGGGTGGCTAGGGAGGTGGCTGGGGAGGTGGCTCACAGGGACGTGAGTGCGGTCAAGCTGCCAAACGAAGGGATGGTCCCCGTGAAGAGGTTGGCCGACAGGTCGCTGCCAAGGGCGTTGTCGTGCGGAGGGCAGGCAGGGGGTTGTGGCGTTGTGAGGTAGACAAGGGGAGGCAGGTGGTTGAGGGAAGCACAAGGGGGCATGCGCATGTTCAATGTCTGAGCATTCTCACGACACACACTCAATGCTACATGGAAAGAACATGTGCACGCGACGTGGTAGTGTTATGTGAATGAAAGGACATGCGCAACCACACATACAACATTCATGCATACATGCAACATTCATGCACACACGGGACCTTCATGCAGCACGTATACACTCACAATTGAGCCCATGGCATGTCGCATGGAATGGAAGCCTCACAGATTCACCAGGTTGACCAGACTGTCAAGAGTTGTTGGCAGTTCCCTGCTGAACTGGTTGGATTGAAGTACACTGCCGGATGGGGAACGGGCGAGGGGGGGAAGGTGGGGAGAGGGAAATTGGATAGAGGGATCATGTCCAGAATTTTGTGTGCAGTTTTGATGGCTTTGCAAAGCCGTACCGAGTCCTCGAGTATTCTGAGATGGTTTCAGGGAGCCAAGTTGGACTAGGCAATGAGAATGTAGCACAGGCAGCACGGGCATGAGATGGTGGCACGGGGACGTTACAGGGAGGTGAGCTGCAGCAATGCTCCAATGCTGGACGGCAGGGAGCCGAGCTTGTTTTCACCAGCCAGGTTTCTGGGGCGACAGGTAAGGGACAGCCACGCAGGGAGGCCAAGCGGGAGACAGGGAGGAAAAATCAAGCAAGTAGAAATAGTCAGCGCGCGAAATAAAAACTGGAATCGAGGGTAATGGTTCCGATTGGAATCGTTGTAACTCAACCAATTACGCTCAACGCACACAATTCCGCTTGCTTGTGATGTAACAATCACGGGTCAAATATTACTACACGCCTACACGCTGGTAACCACAACAACTATACGATGGCAATTATGCTCTAGAACTGAAAAACATACCTCTGCTCTGATGCATGCAACTATGCCTTACATAACGCTACGTGATCATGGTAACAACCACGCCTTACATGCTGACAATGACAACCATGTCTTACATGCTTGTAACCATGCCCTGGTCATCACAAGCCAGCACTTGAGCGGTGGTGCAGTCGTCCTCTTGATTCCACCCCGTGAACCCAACCACCTGCCCCTCCACGCTCATTGCCGCTCGCAGGTCCTCAATCGCAGACACTGCCATTCGGACAACAAGTTGGGGGGTGAGGGAAAAGGAGGAGGACGGTAGAACGATACCAGCTTCATGATCAGGCATCGGCAAAGAAATACCATCCAGTGCCAAACAGCTCAATGCAGACCTCTTCCGGACTTATTTTATATTTCCTTCTGGAGCCTGGTTCTTGTGCCCTTGTTTCCTGGTCGCCGTTTACTGGACCGTCCACCCTCTGCGTCCGACGGTGCCCATGAAGAGTAACGCCATGTGCTTGCAACTTGCGCTTCCCATTCAGGGTACCAAGATGTAACGCCTGTGGGCTGTGTTAAAGGGCATCCGCTGCGCCTAAAATAACACCCTCGTTTTGAACCCAGTGGGTAGCGAGGTTATACAAGGAATTGCGGCTGCGACGCGTCTGCGAATCATGTATCGAATACCTTGCGAGGCATGCCAGGGGATGGCAGCGACAGTGGCGGAGTGGAACAGCAGAGCAGCCAGCAGCAGCGCGCCGAGCAGAAGCTTCCGCAGAAGCCATGATGCTTCGAACTGACGCCTGTACACCCACTGGCAGTGCTGGTATGGCGGCGTGTACAAACGCTCTCTTGGTTCCTCCTTCATCTCGCCTGAGAATTCCTATAACGCGGTGGATCCTGGTGGTGCGTTCTTAGTAGGTGATGCAGCCGCACCTTGGCTGGTGCTTGACGTTACAAGTGGGCTCTAGTATTATCTGCGTCAGGTGAGAGCACGAAGCCGCACATGGTGAACCCAACACAGTGACTTGACAGAAACTGCATACTGCTCCATGTGATAGTGTAAGTGTTAGGGTTGGAGGGGGGGCGGGGGGGAAGGTGGTCTCGTGAGCCTCATCTCGTGAAATCGGCTCTGAGAGTACAGTAGCCGATAGGAAGGTACTAGGACATGCCATGGAACCAATAGTGAGGAGTCTAAACAGTTGCCTGCAGTAATTGTAAGCACGTAAGGAGATGGCGTGTTGGTGTTCTCTTCTGGCTTTTGAGCTTGCCATTCACGTCTAAAATCAGAGCTATCCGTGCATTTATGTGACAACCGTTTCACCCGCATATATACCAAACGGGTCCACCGTTCTGACTCAATCTGAAGTTGGTTCAATACTGTTCGTCAGTTCCTTAGAAACCCACGACGAAACCTCAATCTCGAACGAAAAAACGAGGGGGGTGAGAGGTGACACCCTTGTTGTGCCATACCTTCTGTGACGCTGTCATCGAGTCTTTGCAGAACCACATTGGGCAAACTTCACACACTCGGCTGGGAGATCGACGAGAATCATCAGGTCTGTGTGGGTCCTGAATATTTTGCTCAGAATGGGTTAGCACATCTGGGGTCACAAAACAGTCAGAAATGGATTTTAGTGCTGCGAAGCTTATGGAAATCAGAGAAATGACCAACGAAAAATATCTGATACCCTCCACATTCTGGGTCATTCGACATCATTTTTATCAGGTGGTGTGCCCTAGGGCTCTCCGTGAGCCGGCTCTCCCAGATCGCCCTGCCTTGCACAGTACCACCAACGACTTGAGCCTTATTTTCGATATATTCACTTATGGTACTCACCAACCTTTGTGTACATCTTCGTTCTCAGAATCGTAAGATAATATACAGTGAGGTACTGTAAGGAATTTTCTCGATATTCCTTAGTGCACCCTGCAACATCGCGTACAGCAGCAGCCGTTGTTCGCCCGTTACTGCCAACGGGGCTTCACCGACTTCGCGCGCACTGTTTCACCAAACCTCGCACTGCTGGCCTGGCCGTGTCGGCCTACGCTTCGGGACTAGCCCGAGCCTCGCTTCCAGCGTAGCACTAGCTAGCTCGCACGCTCCGCGTTACCGTTTGCATGTTTCGCGTATAAATGTTCGCTCATGCCTTCGCTCACATTTTGTACTCGTTTGACACCTTGGTGCAATTCTCGCTACTTCGATTCATTGCACCCGTAACACTTGGTATCAAAGCCTCTTTCCTTTTCGGACCGCGCATCTCCGCACTCCAGGAAATCAACTTTTGATTTTTCACTAGAAGGGACTCACGTACCTTAGCACCTAGGAGCCGCTGTCCTCGCGTTCTCTCGTAAACGCGTGCAGCCACGACTGCGCCTAGACTAAGACGAGCCGACGCCCTTCGAAATGGATGAACATATCGACGTCATGACTCTCACGCAGGAGCACTTGAACGATCTGCTGCGACAAATCCGCGAGAGCGCCGAGGAAATCGCGACGCTGACGGCAGAACGCTCGTCCCTGCAAAACGACCTTACACGAGCACAATCCCAAGCACCTGGCACTCCGATTCAGTCCGCACCACAGGCATCACAGCACGGAAGTGTGGGGCAACCCGCGAGCGCCGCAAGTGATGGCATCGTCCGCCATGACGGAGACGATGACCACCGCACGACACACCCCGACGCGACGAATGCGGCCAGGAATCAGCCTCAAGTCACGATTTCAGTGTCGGCCGGCGAATCAGCTCTTCCGTCGCCGATGCCGCTAAAGCCGGAGCGTCCGCCATGCTTTGACCCAAGTCAGCAGGGTGGTCCTACCGTTCAGGCGTGGCTCTTCACGTTGAACGTTTTCTTCGACGTGAACTACGTTTCGGAGGAAACGTCGAAGATTCGTTACGCCATGTCGTTGCTGCGAGGACCCGCCATGGACTGGTGGCGCGTCATCGTCACGAAGCCGGTAGACTACGCGACTCTACCGACACGGGAAGGACAAACCGGACCCTGGGCGCCGTCGTATTTCGTGGAGGTGCCCCAGTATCGCACGTGGGACGCGTGGTGCGCATGTCTGCGCGCTCATTTCGAGCCAATTGCGACTTAGATCGCGGCGCGACAAAGGCTCCGCACTTGGTGCCAACTCGGTTCCGTCCAAGACTACACGAGCGGGTTTCTGGCGCTATGCGAGCAGATGGGATATATGCATGAGAGCGAGAGCATCGACCGCTACATCGGCGGCCTTAAGCAGGACATTGCTCAGGAAATTCAGCTTCACGGCGTCACCGATTTTCAGGAGATTCTCGCCATGGCGGAGAAACTCGATTTCTTCCGCCGATCGAGACCGGGGTCGTACGAAAGCAGCAATTGGGGACATCAGCCTCGTGGGACGAACGAGGGCGCTACGATACGTGCCGTCGCCGCAAATGCCGCTGCCGCACCGTTCAAAGGGCGCTGCTTTGCGTGCAATCGGCCGGGACACCGCAAGAACGAATGCTCGAAAAATGCTAAGGGAAAGGGGGAAGCTGAGCAGCAGAAACAGACCAAGCAGCAGGGAAACGCTGGAAGTAAGTAGCAGACGGGCCCTCTACTGACGGGTCACGCCGCTCGCCCGACCCAACCGACCCTCACCGAGTGATTGTACCGGTTCACGCAATCGACCACACCCGGCCGAATAAAGAGGGTACTACGGTAGACAGCCCTATACTGCTTAGTGGGAAAATTGGGACTGACTTAGTTAAAATATTCGTAGACGGGGGAGCCAGCTGTTGGAATCACTGAACAGGAATGGATGAACTAGCAGTGAAATGAGTACAAGTACCTAACCCTAGAATTAGTGTACCCCCTATAGGCTAACCCACTGTAGCCTAAACTAACACAACATATATAATGTTTGACACACCCCCATAGGCAAAGTGGGGGAGAACTAGGGGTCACAAGACCAGTCAAGGCAAAGCAAGGCAAAACAAGCTCAGGGTGGATCTCAAGGATACCACACAAATTCCGAGCACAAGCAAGTGGTCACAAGACCAGTTCACATGCAGGTTTATAATAGAGCAAAAGGTACAATGATCACAACCTAACAAGAGTAAACATGCAGATATATATATAGAGATCACAGTACAAACAGACTCAAGAAGTAAGCAAGTGAGGTCCAGTAGGCACAAGGCCTAGAAGAGTGCAAAAGCGCTGATGGTCACAAGGCTGAAGCGCCTTGGTGAACACATCAGCAGTGTTGGCCTCAGAGGCCACGTAACGCAGGCAAAGCTGACCACGCTGCTGCAGCTCTCGAGCAAGGAAGTAACGCAGAGCAATGTGCTTCGTTTTGTGCTCCAGTCTGTGCTCCTCACACAAGGCAATGGCTGCCTTGTTGTCGACGTACAGCACTGGAGGAGAACGAGGCTGCTCTCCAAGGTCGGCCAGCAAGTAGGTGAGCCAGCGTAGCTCCTGGGCCGCCATGGCTGTGGCGTAGATCTCAGCCTCACAACTGGAGCTGAGAACAGAAGAAGAGCGAGTAGAACGCCAAGAAACAGAACCAGAGCCAAGACTGAAGGAGTAACCCTGAGACGACCGCTGAGTAGCCTGGTCGTCTGCCCAAGAAGCGTCTGAGTGCCCAGTGAGAACAACTGGGACTCGCCCTCCAAGCACTAGCCCCATGCCCGACGTACTGCACAAGTAGCGCAACACCCTCTTAGCTGCATCCATGTGCTCCTTCCGGTGACGGCCGGGAGCGACATAGTGTGCAAGAATGCTGAGAGGGTATGCAAGGTCAGGTCGAGTGCAGGTCATCAGGTACATGAGGCAACCCACAAGCTCTGGATACGGGCCACTCGGCTCTACGGACTCATCCGAAGGCAGAGCTAAGAGCGAGTGACCGGTAGGCAGAGGAGTGGGCTGAGGCGAGGAGTACGTGAAGCGGAAGCGCTGAAGGACCTGCTGCACCATGTGTGACTGAGTCAAGGTGATGGTGCGGCGTGCTCTGTCCCGGGTGATCCGCAAGCCAAGATAGCTTGTCAGTTCACCCAGGTCAGTGCACGTGTGTCTCTTCTGCAGCTCCGACTTCACGTGGGCGAGTGCCACAGTGTCAGCAGTAGCAAAGACCAAGTCGTCGACGTACACAAGGACGTAGAACGGCGGCAGTGAGGTGTCGGTGCGTAGAAACAGCGACGGGTCAGCAGTAGAAGGCGCGAACCCAAGAGCCGCAAGCGTAGTCCTCAGTGTGTCGTGCCACTCACGAGGCGCCTGGCGGGGACCGTAGACTGGCCGTCGGAGGCTCCACTGGGTACCAGGAGGGAACGACCTAGTGAAGCCAGGTGGACGGCGCAGCCAGATCTCCTCGTGCAGGCTGCCCTGCAGGAAAGCTGTGCTGAAGTCAAGCGAGTGGAGCTCGTAGTCACGCAGAGCGGCGACGTGCAGCAGAACCCGAAGAGTGGTCATCTTCGGGGTCGGGGAGAAGGTCTGGAAGAAGTCAACTCCCTCTCGCTGACTGAAGCCTCGTGCAACGTAACGCGCCTTGAAGACAGGCGGAGAGCCCGGCGGCCGCTTCACCCTGAAAATCCACATGCCACTGACGATGTTCGCCCCAGGTGGGGGAACCTCGTCGACGTAGGTGCCTGTGGACTTCCAGGAAGCCATCTCTGTGTCCATGGCTGACTGCCACTGAGAGGAGTAGGGACCGGCCATCGCCTCTGCGTAAGAGCGTGGGGTCAGGATGTCTGGTGCATCCGGGTCTCCCTCAGGGGCAACAAGCATGGACACGAGATGGGGCAAAGCGGCAGCAAAGCACTCAAACTCCTCCTGCCTGTCCTCAAGGACGTCAGTACCAAGAGTACACTCACCCCCGACGGACGGAGGACAGACAGACTCAGACTCAGCAACTAGGCTAGCAGCGTAGTCTAGACGACAGCGAGCAGCAAAGTCGACAAGCTCAGCAACTAAGGCAGACGCAGCAGCAGACTCAAAGGAAGGGTCAGTGACAACAGTAGCCAGGAGACGTGTGACAGTAGGACTGGTAGCACGAAGAGAGTCTGACCCAGGGTCAGCAAGAGCAGGAAGAGAGGAAGGAGGAGGAGACGGCAGTGGGACACGCTGTGGAGCAGTGGACGGACGAAGCGCCATCCGGTGAGTGCCTGGGACAGCAGGAAGACGCTGACGCTGGACTCGACTACTAGAGAGAGCAGTGCCGACAGGCGACTCAGGACGAGACTCAGGCGACGCAGGACGAGACGCAGGCTCACGCCGCTCAGTAAGACCTCCAGTCGGACCAGTGTAAGGAGCAGGACCAGGGAGAGAGGAGGCAGACGGTAACGCCGACTGCAGCTCGACAGGCGGAGGACACGCTAAGGAGGGAGGAGGAAAAGGAGGAGGAAGCTGACCAAGAACCTGCTGAAGGAGCGGAACAAAGTACGGCCGAGACTGAGCAGCAACACCAGAGCCAGCAGGGACACCCGCACCAGGGTCCGCAGCACCAGCAGCAGCTCCAGCGCCCACGTCCTCAGCACCAGCGGCACCTCCAACGCCCGGGTCCTCAGCACTAGTAGCAGCTCCAACGCCCGGGTCCGCAGCACCAGCGGCAGCTCCAACGCCAGGGTCCTCAGCACCAGCAGCAGCTCCAACGCCCGGGTCCTCAGCACCAGCAGCGGCTCCAACGCCCGGGTCCTCAGCACCAGCAGCAGCTCCAACGCCCGGGTCCTCAGTACCAGCAGCGGCTCCAACGCCCGGGTCCTCAGCACCAGCAGCAGCTCCAACGCCCGGGTCCTCAGCACCAGGAGCAGCTCCAACGCCCGGGTCCTCAGCACCAGCAGCGGCTCCAGCGCCCGGGTCCTCAGCACTAGCAGCAGCTCCAACGCCCGGGTCTTCCTGAGACACACCTGAGGGAGCGGCACCTTGAGGGGGGAGGGGGTCTGCAACAGCAGCACCTGGCGCAAGGAAGAGGGGCGGGGGGGGGAGCGAGGCAGTGCGGTAGGGGAAGAGGCGGTAGTAGGGGACGGACTCGTCAAAAGTGACGTCCTGAGAGGGCAAGACTCGGCGCGAGGTGGCGTGGTAAAACTGCCAACCAGACGCGTCCGGGACAAAGCCGAGGAAGACGCAGGGAACAGCACGGGAGGAGAGCTTGTCCGCAGACGAATCGCGGACAAAAGCTCGAGACCCCCAGACCCAGAAACGCGACGCATCGCCAACCTCCCCCGTCCACAGCAGCGTGGGCGAGGTCTCCGGCAAGGAGACACGGGGCCAGAGGTTGAGTTGATGCGCAGCGTACCGGACCGCAAACGGCCACAGAAAGTGGGGGGCAGCCGCATGGATCAAGGAGGTACGGGCGACCTCCATGACCAGGCCAATGCGGCGCTCCGCAACCCCATTCTTCTGTGGAGAGGCCGGAAGCGTGAACGACTGCTCAATGCCGTGCTCAGCACAGTAGGCTGCCAAGAGGTCGGAGGAGAACTCACCACCTCTGTCAGAGTGCAAGCGCAGGACAGGAAAGTCCGAGTGAAAACGCTCGCTGAGCTGGAGACGGGCTCTGCGGATCCAAGGGATCAAGACATCAGGGACCTCACCCTTGGTGCGCAAGGGGAAGACCAAGGTGTAGCGCGAGTAGTCGTCAACAACTATCAGGAAGTACCTCTCCTGACCCTGACCACGGACGCGGGCTGGGCCCCACACGTCCATGTGGAGTGTCTGCAAGGGAGCAGTCGTCGGGGGGAACGAGGAGGAGTGAGGAGCGGCGCGCTGCCGTCCCTCGACACAGGGGAGACAGGTAGGAGAAGGCGAGGGTGGGAGGGCAGGAAGGACCCTGGGCAGGCCAGAGACAAGGTACCGGGAGTGCATGGCACGAAGCCGCTGCACAGACGGGTGGCCAAGGCGGTGGTGCCAGAGGACAGTCTCGTGTGCCAGAGAGCGACACGAGCAGGGGGCGGACAGCTGACCTGACGCGGACGCGGACGCAGACGCAGCAACCTGAGGGGACTCAGTAGTCAGTGTGTACAGGTCCGACCCCGGCTGCCGAGTGAAGGTAGCCAAGTGACGGCCCATCCGAGCACACAGTGCAGTGTGTCACGCGCTCGTAGGCAGGGGTGAACTGGTGAACACCCCCGTCCTGGAGTGCACATCTTGCCACCAAGTTCGTAGAGAACGAGGGGAGGTGGAGACCTGACAGTGTGCCCGACGGGACCGCAGGGCAGGGAAGGACAGTGGAAGAGGTCGCAATGACCGGACCCCCAGAGGGGTCAGCAAGGGAGACAGCAACTGGCCGAGCAAGCGGCTCAAGGGCAGTGCGGTCACGAAAGAAGCAGCGAGAAGCACCTGAGTCGAGTGTGAAGGTGTGCAGTGCGGCAGTCAACGCAGTACCAAGGGGGGGAGACACACGAGCACCTAGAGCAGCAGCCTCACCAGCACCTGGGGTAGCCGACACGCGAGTACCTGGAGCGGCAAACGCACTGGCCCTAATGCCCGGTGGCACACACAAGTACTCAGCACCCTCTCCACTAGTAGACATCACATACATGGCAGATAGAATAGCATCAAAGTCTAGAGCATAGATATCAATCCCCTTCTTCAGGAGATCAAGCCAGCGGGGCAGCTCAGTGGCCTGAGGGAACTGAACACGCCAAGCGTCGTCGAGACAAGAGAAGCAGCGCTGTGTGGCGTGCGGTCGTCCACACTGCTGACCAGTGCGGTCACCAGTGCGAATGACGTACGTGCAGCTAAGACCACCCCCACCCCCGTGCTAAGAGTACCACTCACGGACCTCCTGGGGCGAGGGAGTGTGCTGCCGGCCCTGGCCACCGCCAGTGCCGCCACGGCCACCACCACCGCTGCCACCTCCTCGACCACCCCAACCCCTGCCGCCGCCTCGTGCTCCACCACCCCAACCGCCGCCTCCACTCCTGCCACCTCCCCCGCCGCTGCCGCCACCATCCCCACCGCTACCACTCGCCCCTCCAGCCGAGCCACCACCCCCACTGTCTCCACCGCCCCCACCGCCGCCTCCCCCGCCGTCACCGCCACCACCCTTGCCCCCTTTGCCCTTGCCGCTGCGGCGTCCGCTCGAGGCAGACGCAGCGCCGACCTTCTCAGCACCGAGAAGGTCGGCAGCAGCAGCAGAGGCGACTGAGGGAAGGAGGGGGGAAGTAGAACACCCCTCAAAGAACGGGGTACGGGGGTCGCCACGAGAGGCACCTACAGCGACTATGCTAGTCTCAGCTGCAAGTAGCTCCTTCTCGAGGAGGGCAATGGTGAGCTCAGTGGGGCAACGAGCTAGGAAGTGGTCCCTGACAGCACGCAGTGTGTCAGGGAGGCGGGTGACTAGGTGGTAGAGAGTGAGCCAGAGTGGAGGGGGGTGCGTGGCAAGGAACTCAGCAGGCATGGCGGCACGGAAGCGGGCCTCACTAGTACGGAGGTGCGTGATGAGGTCAGCGACTGTGTGAAAGGAGGCCAGGTCGGGAAACATGTAGGGGAGGGAGAGACGGCCTAGTGCGGCAGAGGCAGGTGAGGAGTAGCGAGCAACTACAGCTGTGTACAGTGCCTGTGCAGTCTTGTGCTGACCAAAGTGCTCGCGTTCGTCTATCGGCAGGGAGTTGCGAATGGCGAAGCGAGCGTGGGCATCACGAGTCTGCCACTGTGAGCGAGCAGTGCTGTCAGCAGTAGCAGCAGGGGCAGTGACATGGCCTAGGGCGTGATCGTACAGTGAGATGTCATCCTTGGCTGTGAGCTGTAGGTAGAGGTGCAGGTCATCGAGCCAGGTGTCAAACTTCACAGGGCGGCCCTCAGCATCGAACACGAGAACCTGTGGGCTAGCCATAGGAACAGTAGAAATAGCAGCAGTAGCAGTAGGAGAAGCAGGTAGGACGAACCAGGTAGGGCAGGGCGGCGCGGCTCGGTTCAGGTCGGGTTCGGGCTCGGCTGGGTGGCGCGGCTCGGTTCAGGGCGCGCGGCTCGGCTCGGGGCGCGCGGCTCGGCTCGGGGCGCGCGGCTCGGGTCGCGCGGCTCGGGTCACAGCGGGGACGGGCCGCCCGCTCTCCCTCGTGTGCTGCGGCGGGAACGGGCCGCCCGAGGCCTCTAGGTGGTGGGCACGGGTCGGTTGGGGCCCTAGAGGGGCGAGCGCGGGGCCGATCGGGGCCTGGGCGGGGCTAGCGCGGGCCGACGGGGCCTGAGAGGGGCTAGCGCGGGGCCGACGGGGCCTGAAACGGGGCCGACGGGGCCTGAATCGGGGCTAGCGCGGGCCGACGGGGCCTGAGAGGGGCTAGCGCGGGGCCGACGGGGCCTGAAACGGGGCCGACGGGGCCTGAACGGGGCTAGCGCGGGGCCTGAGCGGGGCTAGCAAGGGGCCGACGGGGCCTGAACGGGGCCGCTAGGGAGAGCGGGCGTGGGGCCGACGGGGCCTGAACGGGGCTAGCGCGGGGCCATCAAGAGGGGCCTCTAGGGGCGTGACACGTCAAGGCGCCCTAGGGCACAGGTAGGTAGGTAGGTAGGTAGATACGTAGTGGTGGGCCCTTAGAAAATTTCGGTCCTAGGAAGGACCTGCTCTATACCATGTTGGAATCACTGAACAGGAATGGATGAACTAGCAGTGAAATGAGTACAAGTACCTAACCCTAGAATTGTGTACCCCCTATAGGCTAACCCACTGTAGCCTAAACTAACACAACATATATAATGTTTGACACCAGCCACAGCCTCATCAACACTGCTACAACACGAAAACTACGACTGCCACTGGACAGATGCTTACCTGAAATCGACGCAAGACTGGTCGACGGCACGCCACTGGCGATACGGAAAACATGTGGACCGAGTTCGGATTCGATGTGGGGGTAGCTTCACATTTAGCCAGGAAATGCTCGCAACGACGCTCGACGGGACCGATATTTTACTCGGACATGATTGGCTGCGACGACACAATCCGCGAGTCGACTGGACAACGGGTGACTGCATTGTACGAGTGAACGGTAACAACATCGCCTTACCTCGCTGGGGCTCGCCTGAGTCATCGTCGGTGTGTGTTAACGCGATCACGATGAAATGCGCCGTAGCGGCAGGGGCTGACGTATACGCGGTTTACATTCGGGAAGCCGAGGCAGCAGACAAAGGAGGGGATTTACAGAAACTTCTAGCCGGCGTACCGAGTGATCTGGCAGCACTGTTGAAGCAGTACAGCAACATTTTCCCTGACGACTTACCGACGCGACTGCCACCTCAGCGACCGCACGACCACAGGATAGAACTAGACCCGGGGGCACAGCCGACACTAGAGCGACAGTTCCGACTAATCCAACCCGAACTGGACGAACTGAGGAAGTAGCTGGATTACCTGCTAGAGAAGGAATTCATTCGCCCTAGTTCGTCGCCCTTCGCAGCACCGATATTGTTCACGGCGAAAAAAGACGGGGGATTTCGCATGTACATAGATTACAGAGCACTGAACAGGGTTACCATCAAATCCCATTTTCCCATCCCGCAAGCCTACGAACTGATCCACCAACTGCGCACAGCCCGGGTTTTCTCGAAAATCGACCTCCGAGAGGGTTACCACCAGATTCGCGTCAATCCGCCCGGCTGCCCTAAGATCGCATTTCGCACACGCTACGGATCCTTCGAATACACCGTCATGCCCTTCGGACTGACCAACGCCCCCGCCACTTTCCAAATGACCATGAACGAAGCCTTCCGCCCGCTCTTGGATAAGTGCGTCATCGTATACCTGGATGACATCCTGATTTACAGCCCTGACAGAGCACACCACTTACAGGACATCGAAGCAGTTTTTAAGATACTGAGTGAGAACCGCCTACTGACAAAAGCGTCTAAGTGTGAGTTTTTACAGGACCGACTGGAGTTTCTGGAACACATTATTTCAGCTGCAGGAGTGGAAATAGACCTGAAAAAGATCGCAACGATTCAAACGTGGCACGCATCGACCAACTTGACCGAGTTGCAGAGTTTTCTAGGGTTCGTCAACTACGTGCGCCGGTTCGTCCCCGACATGGCGAAGCTGACTGCCCCGTTGACTGCGAAGCTGACTGCCCCGTTGACTAACCTGCTGAGGAAGGGGGTTGAGTACACGTGGGGGGAGAAAGAGCAAGCTGCCTTCTCGGCCCTCAAAACTATTTTGTGCTCACCGCCCGTGCTTCATATCGCAGATCCGCACCGTCCGTTCGAGCTCGTCACTGACGCTTGCGACATCGCTGTGGGAGCAGTACTATTGCATGACTTCGGGAACGGCCTTCAGCCAATCGCGTACGAGTCCCGCAAGCTTCACCCGCCCGAACGCAACTACCCGATACACGACCGTGAGATGCTGGCGATCGTGCATGCGTTCAAGGTGTGGCGATGTTACCTCACAGGAGCAGACGTGACAGTATGGACAGACCACCGATCCCTACAATACCTCCGCGCCCAACCGAATCTCAACCCACGACAAATCCGCTGGTTGGACTATCTGGAGTCCAATTTCCACTACACGGTCACGTACAAAAAAGGCGCATCCAACATCGCCGACGCACTCACACGCCCCAGCGCCCAACTCCACGCCATCCTACTCGCCCAAACCAACCCACTGTTAACAGGCCTATTCACCCACGGATACAGTACCGACCCATTTTTCATGATTGGAAAGTCACAGCAACTGGCAGAGGCCAGAGGAGTCTATTACGTAAAAACAGGCACCAACCGCATCTGGGTACCCGCGTATTCACTACTGAGGGAACTGTTACTGCAAGAGGCACACGACGGGATTACCTCGGGACATTTCGGGGTAGAAAAAACGCGACAGCAACTGCAGCGGTATTACTACTGGCCGGAGCTGTTGACCGACGTACAGCACCACGTGGGCTCGTGTCCTACGTGTCAGGTGATGAAGCGCTCACGAAAAAGAAAGGTGGGTCAGTTGCAGCTGATTCCACCGCCTGAGCGCGCCTGGCAGCATGTTACCATGGATTTCGTCACAGGGTTACCTTCAAACCCTGGGGGTAACGACGTGGTTATGGTCATCGTTGACAGGTTGTCGAAGATGGCACACTTCGCTGCGTGCAAGAAATCGATCTCGGCCGAAGAAACCGCTCGCTTGTTCATCACAGCCGTCGTTCGACTGCACGGGATACCAGCTGCAATAATTAGCGACCGCGACATGAAGTTCACCAGCAACTCTGGAAGAACCTCTGGGAGCAGTTCGGGTCAAGGCTACAGTTCAGCTCGTCGTACCACCCTGAGACCGACGGTCAAACGGAGCGGACGAATCAGACGATGGAGCAGTTGATTCGTGCCACGTGCGACGACCCAACCACTTGGGAGGAGCAGCTGCTGCTGATCGAGTTTGCGTACAACAACGCCACGTCAACGACGACGCAACAGTCCCCCTTCTATCTGAACTATGGGCAAAACCCTACAGTGCCCATGATGCCGAGTCCGGACAACCCAACACCACGTGCACAACAATTCGCCGAAATTCTGCAGGCTGCCCGTACCAGAGCCGCAGAAGCGATTAAAAAAACCAACGTCATCCCTAAGCGCAACGCTGACCGCCACCGCCGCCCAGTCACGTACCAGTCAGGAGATTACGTACTGCTCGACACGCAAAACTTAAGACTGCCCATCGTACCGAAATTACGACCCCGCTAGTGTGGACCATTCCAAATCAGCCACATGATTACCCCAGTAACAGCTCATCTACTGTTGCCGGCAGACTAGTACATCAGCCCTTCGTTCCACGTCAGCTTGCTTCGCCCATACATCCCAACCACAAGCCAACTGCCTCGCCATCGCTCGCCATCCATGACTCGCCCTGCATCAGAGCCGATCATCGAGCCCGAAAAAATCCTGAGCCATCGGATTCGACACCCCACGGGAATCAGGAGGATTGAATTCCTCGTTCGCTGGAAGGATCGCACGCCAACTGAGAACAACTGGGTGCCCCTAGCCAACATCGAAAACCACCCTGCCCTGCAAGCGTACCTCAGGAGCCGGGGCTTCCGCGATATACACGCACTCGCGTAGCGGAGGGGGCTTCTTGAGGGGGGTGGTAGTGTAAGGAATTTTCTCGATATTCCTTAGTGCACCCTGCAACATCGCGTACAGCAGCAGCCGTTGTTTGCCAGTTACTGCTAACGGGGCTTCGCCGACTTCGCGCGCACTGTTTCACCAAACCTCGCACTGCTGGCCTGGCCGTGTCGGCCTACGCTTCGGGACTAGCCCGAGCCTCGCTTCCAGCGTAGCACTAGCTAGCTCGCACACACCGCATTACCGTTTGCATGTTTCGCGTATAAATGTTCGCTCATGCCTTCGCTCACATTTTGTACTCGTTTGACACCTTAGTGCAATTCTCGCTACTTCGATTCATTGCACCCGTAACAGGTACCTTCCAGACACTAAAGGATGTAGTGAGTTATTGTTGAGCGTGTCTGGTTACATTGTATTGCATATTTACGCTATCAATTGAATGTATGACCACGTGACGTTAATGAACTCGAGGCTGCTTAGTCACAACTTGAGTAGGTAGCATAAAACGCAAGGTTGGACAGTGAACTTACTTAGGTTTGCTGTTCACCTTTTTACATTCTCCCTAATGCATAACAAATAGGAATAGCACAAATATCCCCTCATCTACCCCTCTCCTCATGTGTCACCATGCAGTCTTCCTTGCCTCTTACTTCACTTGCCTCCAGCCGCTGCCTGCCTGCGGTTGCCATCAAGGCATGCCACACCATGGCACACCCCAAACCACATCATGGCATGACACACCATGCCACACCCAAACCAGGCGAAGGCACGGAATGCCATAGCATGCCACACTCGGACATACCAAGCAATGACCTGTCACGTGATGGCACACCATACCATGAGATCTCGCAACATGGCATGCCACACCATGACAGAAAACACAATTTCATTCCACACTAAGGCATTCCACACTACAGCATACCCTGCAATGGCATGACATAATCTATTATAGTACAGTGTACCACATCTCAATATGGTACCAATCCACATGCCATACCACAAGGTATCTCATCACGTACCACAGCATGGTAACATGCCAAACTGTATCATACCACACTGTATCATACCACACTGTATCATAACACACTGTATCACACCCAAGGATCAAAATGACGGTCGTTTTTTTAATAATTCACCGTATAAAACGGTATCGTAATTTACGGTCGTATAAAACGGTAAAATGCAGTTGAAATGTTATTTTTTTGTTTGGTTTTAAATACGGTCGTTTTTTACGATCGAAATTTTAAAACAGAGTCACTCACTAGCGGAATACGAAATTCCCAACCGTCATTCTTCGGGGCCGAATTTCGTCCCCCCGAATCCAATCATTTGCGATTTGTTTTTTCGAGGCGCGAATTTCGACATGTAC
Source organism: Closterium sp. NIES-65 (assembly GCA_948144175.1). Lineage (NCBI taxonomy): Eukaryota > Viridiplantae > Streptophyta > Zygnematophyceae > Desmidiales > Closteriaceae > Closterium > Closterium sp. NIES-65. The sequence goes on from CANXME010002189.1 coordinate 179,368, forward strand.
CCGAAGCGCGACATTAGAACATTTCGCGAAATGGTCAACATTTGTTGACCCGTTTCGCTCTGTAGTTTTAGCAGTTCGCCGAAGCGCAACGATTCAATTTACCGAGGCGCGACATTCAAACATTTTGGCGAACTGACACCAATTGTTTGAATATTTCGCGTAGTCGCTGCACATTTTCGCGCCCTCAGTTTTTTTTTCGCCTGCATGCGCGACAACCCAACCTTCGCGATGCGAACTCATTTCAGCCAATCAGAGTTGCATCTTTTCCACCACCCTCATCAGCCCATCCCCAAATTCCACTCGACAATGATTGCAGAGCCCTTTACCCCACGAAGGTACTAATACGAGCAGTAGAAACAAGTAAACACATTCTAGCGTCAGATTAGCCTTAGCTTTCTCTCACCTCAGTTAAGGTCATGGTGAGACCTTTATCGGACGAATGGAAGCACGTGATCAAGGAGTCTAACAACAGCGTTGTTAGTGCGACATGCAAGCATTGCGGAAATGTCGTTACTCCTAACGCGACACGTATTAGGTATCATATTTACGGTACTCCTTCAGACAAGCTTAAGAACGTGACGATGTGCAAGTCAGACAAGGCTGAGCTACTCCGTGCGGAAGCCGAACGTGAACGTTCCTCTACCGGAGAATGTGAAAACCGTGCCTCCACGTCCTCGGTTGCACTTCAGCCCGTACGTCGTAATAGGCAACGTGACATCCGCGACATGACGGATGATGTTGCTCGCGGGCGCGTAGACTACCTGTGGTGTGCGGCGGTGGCAGATAACGATCTCGCGTTCAACGTATCAGGGTCGAAATCGCTCTAGGCGTTTGTTGACGTGGCCATCCACTTCGCGAAGCCTTACACTCTCCCCACCCCCTTCCGCGTCTCGGGGCCGCTGCTTACCAAACTCAGGGCTGATACGGAAGACCTCGTTACGCCGCTCAAGGACAGCTAGAACACGAGCGGGTGCTCCCTCTTGGTTGACGGGTGGACGTGCATGAAGTCACAAGGCATGGTGTGCGTCATCGCGCAAAACGATACGGCACCCGTCATAGTTGACGTCGTTGACTCGAAGACTGCAAAGAAGACCGGAGCGTACCTGGCGGTTCGATCCGCACGGTGGGAGGCCAACGCGTCGTCCAAGTCGTAATGGACAACGCGTCCAACAACAAACGTGCGGCCGAGTTGCTGAAACCCGAATTTCCGCATGTCTTCTTCACGAATTGCGCCGCGCATGTGTTGGACCTCATGTTGCACGACTTCGGGAAGGTTCGGCCGGTGAGACGTGTCCTACCTCAAGTTCACTGCGTGGTTATGATGGTGAAGGCCAGCGTCCCCCGGTTGTGCTTTTCCGGACACTCTTCAACAAGTTGTCGTTGGTCCGGCCCGGTGCAGCGCGTTTTGGGACTCAAGTGATAATGGTCGGCCGCTTCTTGGAAGTAAGGAGGGCGCTTCAGGCGATGGTGATTAGCGAGGAGTGGGAGCAAGTGGCTGTGGCACGGACGAAGGAGGGGCAAGCAGTCCGGACGCTCCTACTTGATGATTTGTTTTGGGATCTTGCCAGCGCAGTCCATCGCCTCATGATTCCAAACTATGAGGTGCTTCGGGCTGTTCACAAACGCTCTCCACTCATGGGGCAGATATATGGCCTCATGTTAGAGGCTACAGTCAAAACGAACGCGGCTGCAGAGGCGGCAGGTAAGCAGCTGACACATCTTGGCTTTATCTAGCGTGCTTCCCATCCCAAATAAGCCACTAACATGGTCGTTGGGTTCTCCCTCCACAGCGGGACTATTCGTCAAGCGCACCGGCCTGCTGGCCACAAAGGACAGGCCGTCCTTTTTGGCCACCATCAAGGCAATCGTGGCTAAGAGATGGGACGGTTAGCTACACAATTCGTTGCATGCTTTGGGGTGGCTTCTCAACCCCCGAAACCAACCAGAATGCGGTGAGAAATGACAAGGAGGTGACGGCAGGGGCGGATGAGGTAATCCAAGCCCGTGGTGGGGACGTGGCCAAGCGCGCATTGCTGTGCGCTCAGCTGACCCAGTTCCACAAGGGAGAGGGGCGGCTTGGATCACACGACGCCCGTTGGGCAGCCTCGACTTTGGTGGAGGGGGGGCGCTTCAGGAGCTGGCTGTGATGACCCTATCACAGCCAGTCACCTCTTCCGAGGTGGAACGCTATTGGTCCGCCCTTGCTCGTGTGCAGAGGAGGGACCGGAACCGCCTGGCCGCCACAAAGATGACTGACGTCACCTTTGTGGCCTTCATCAGGCGGGCCCGTGAGGCTTTCGATCGCAGGCAGGTTGTGCGTGAGAAGCTCTACCGTGACCTGAGCAACGACACCCTCAAGGACGGCTGCCTCGTTCCCCCGGTCGCACCAGAAGAAGAGGAAGAGGGGGCTGAAGTAGTGGGGGAGGGAGAGGAGGGAGAGGAGGGGGAATGTACCACAATTGACTGGGCGGAGTTCAGGAGCATTGGGAAGAAGAGCAGGAAGAGGAAGGCGGGAGCGGGAGAGTCCTCCAAGAGGAAGGGTAAGGGGAAGGGGAAGGGTAAGGGGAAGGGGAAGGGTAAGGGGAAGGGGAAGGGGAAGGGGAAAGTTTCATGCAAGGGTGTGAGGAAGGGAAAGGCTGCAGAGTGGGGGGAGGAGGATGAGGAGGAGGAGGAGGAGGAGGAGGAGGAGGAGGAGGAGGAGGAGGAGGAGGAGGAGGAGGAGGAGGAGGAGGAGGAGGAGGAGGAGGAGGGTCTGATGGCGGTCAGCAGTGGGCGTGAGGAGGCGGCACCCGCCAAGAACCCAAGGGGCATCGATCCGTGGGATATCAGCGATGGTGATAGTGGGGAGGAGGATGACGAGGAGGAGGAAGAAGAGGATCAGTAGGGTACAGTGTAGAGGGGGGTAGAGAATGAATAAGGGGTATTAACCCATTGCAGGCTTGTGTGGAGGGGCGGAGGAGGGGAGGAGGGTAGAGTGGGGGAAAGGATAGATTGGGAGTAGACTTACAGTAGTGAGGTACTCGTTAACCGTAGAGTAAGGGTAGTAGGCCATTGTAGGCTTGTTTCTCAGTCTGTCCTGTTCATTCTGGGTCGTCTCAATAAATTCTTGGGAAAAAAAAAAAAAAAAAAAAAAAAAACAGACAAAAAGTCCGATAAAAAACGGCAGTATTTTTGCAAACTGACCGTAAAAAACCACCATTAAAAACAAACCGATTTTTACTATGACCGTCATTTTGACCCTTGATCATACCACACTGTATCATACCACACTGTATCATACGTGTATCATACCACACTGTATCATACCACACTGTATCATAGCACACTGTATCATAGCACGCTGTATCATACCACACTGTATCATACCACATTGTAACATACCACACTGTAACATACCACACTGTAACATACCACACTGTAACATTCCACACCGTAACATGCCACACTGTAACATGCAATGACACACCATGCCATCAAGCACATGGGTGCACATGAATGCACATCAATGCACATCAATGCACATTAATGCACATCAATGCACATCAGAGCACATCAATGCACATCAGTGCACATCAATGCACATCAGTGCACATCAATGCACATCAATGCACATCACCACCACTGCCATCACTCACAAGGTCGGAGTTGTAGTGCTGGTGAGGTGTGCCAGAGAGATGGTGAAACCCCCTTGGGTGAGGTGAGTCTCAAGGAGGCGAAGGGGGTAGAAGGTCACAGAGCAAGGCCTTTGAGAGGCAAGGGAGGGCGTTTGAAAACCCTGGGTTGAAGCGAGCAAGAGGGCACAGGAAGGGGGGGATTCCGCTGCCCCTTGCTCGTGCCAACCCAGGGGTTTCAACCCCCCTCTCCCTCCCTACCCCTCGCCGGCCATACTCAGGCCACTTCAACCCCCTTCCCCTACGTACGACTCACCCCACCCAGAAGGTTCTCATCACCCCTCTGCCACACCGCACCACCACCACCATCCCCACCACACCACCAGCACCACCATCACCCTTCCACAACTGGCCAATGCACACCATGCACTTCCCCACCATCACTTACCAGCACCAGGAGCAGCAGACAGCAGCAGAAACCATCACTTCCCACCATGCCACAGCTCGCCAATGCACGCCATGCACTTCCTCACCACCACTTACTAGCACCAGGAGCAGCAGACAGCCCATTCCCCTCCAGAAACAGCACTCCCAGTGGCTGAGGCTTATGGGGCGAGGTGTGCCAGTGGAAAAGCATGATCTGGCCCAAGACTCAAATCCCACCCCTGACGCGAACCAGAGCCGCCGGCCGGTCGACTCTAACGGTGTCCATTAAGCTTTGGACGTCAGATCGGTTACTTGAGCACCGAGTGCCTCCGCCATGCAGATTCCACCCACAAGCCACAACCCCTGAGGATGCTGCCCCTAAGGCAGTGAGCTGGGTGCTTGCTCCCATGCCCCCCACCCACACACCTCATTCCCTTCACCCCATGCCTCCTTATCTCTACCTACTGTTAACAGGAATGGAGTGTTGGTCCCGCCCTCGCTTGGGCAACGCCGACGACTTGGTCGGATGTACGGGAGTAGCAACCGACCGTTCACAGTGGGAGAGCTGCTCGACAGGCTTCGTCGAGCTGCAGGGGACCGCTGTGGTGTTGCTGTCGACTAGGGAGCTCGACAGCTGCAACTGACTGGTCTGGGCGACGGGTGGGACGTCGACCAGGACCTGCAGTTCGACCGGGAGGTCGACGGAGCAGTCCGTCGACCTGACAAGTGAGCAGCGGTCGACGAGGGGAGCTCGGCGACAACCGCTGATGGCTCTGGTCGACGGAAGGGGTCCGTCGACCAAGGGGTAGCTCGACGGGAGTTGTGGTCGACCAGAGGGACCTGGTGGTCGACCAGAAGCACCTGGTGGTCGGCCGAGTCGACTGGGTAACCTGCTCGACGAGTTCTGCGGAGGCACGCGAACGTCGTCGAGGTTGCGATGGCGCAGGCGACTGCGGGCTGGTATCCCGGAGTCGATATGGCTCGTCAGGCGCAGACAACAGCCGACGAATGCCCAACGAGGCAAGTCGGGCCAATCGTTTGCGCACACCTGCGAGCGTGCACACTGCTGTGTTCTACGGGGCAACGCTGGACAGCCGCTCTGCTGCAGCGTTGGCACGCCGTCGACCTGCTCCGTTGGCAGGTCGCCTTTCTGCAGTGCTGGCGCGGCTCCTCTACGCAACGCTGGCAGGCGGTCGACCGAGCTGTGCAGGCGGTCGACCAGGCTAGCAGCAGGGTTGCTAGGTGCCTGATGTAGTCATTGTTGCCATCTCTTGTTGGACTGATTCTGGAATTCCAACTTTACTAGTGGAAACTCTTGCCAATTTCTCCCGTGAATGTGCAAACACTAAGGAACCAAGCAAAGCTACGATCACCTCTAGTAGTTCGTGCCAACCCCTGTTGTCTAGCTCACTACCGTTGTAGAGTAAATCACCGCATGGTGCAGTGAGCGTGGAGCGAACACGCGACCTTCAGATAGGAGCCGACTTTTGCACTTACTAAGTCATTCGTAGGCCGGCAGCAGCGATAGTCGCCATGGTCGGCCTCGTAGTTGATGCGAGTGTAGCGGACACCTTGGAGGCACGTTTGGCTGACGCGAGGAGACGCCACGCGGATGGCGAGTACGGGACGATCCCCTTGGTGATCGCCGAGTTGGGCATCCGGTCGCAGTGGGCGACTGAACACCCTTCCCGTCCTACTTCTCCTCGACCGGTGCGCAACGAAGGTGGCGTCGACGACGAGGTCGACGGTGGTGCACGAGTCAGCGGCAGTTAAGGCACGAGGCAGAGAGGAGTGATCAAGGTCGACGGTAGTGTCGACGGAATCCAGGCGCGAGTGCAGCGGTCGACGGCTGCTGCAGGGAGCTCGCGTGCCGACGTCGATGTTCGACGCCGTTCTCCTCCATGAAGGGGTGGAGGGCTCTCGGTGACGACACACGTGACGGCGGGCGGGATTGCACCGGCGTATGGCTACTTCAAGTTCTCGCCGGACCGGATCGTCGTCGCACCGCTGCAAGGTCGACGGGACCTCATCACCTGGAGGGAGTCGATTGAACCTCAGCTAGAGGTCGCCGGGCTGAAGGGCTTCGCCGATGGCACCGTGCCCTTTCCGCCCGAGGAGGATGTTGAGCTACGCGGGGAGTTTCGTTTTGCTCACCTGCTCACCTTCATGGTCATCTTGAGGTGCTGCTTGCCAGTGGTGCAGCTAGCGCTGAGGAGCTGTCGAGAGCGACTGGATGCTGGTCACCAGGCATGGCACTTCATCATGTCGACGTACCAGGCCAGGGACGACCTGTACATCGGACAGCTAGAGGAGAAGATGACTCACATTCGAATGGGCGAGCAGGAGTCGGCGACGGACTATTGCAACCGAGCTCGACGGATCCTAGCTGAGATAAGGATGGCGGGCGCCGAATACTCGACGGCGTCCTACATCACCCACGTCCTCAAGGGCCTGCCGCGCAGCTACAACCAAATGAAGAGGTTTACGATGGTGCCCGGCACACGTGAGTCCCTCGACGAGGACTCCCTTACCAGCTACATCCTCCAGGATGAGGCGATGCACGAGGCAGAGCAGCCCACGGAGTTCCTTCCGCAGGCGAGTTACGCTGCACCGACGAAGCCGAATAGTCAGCAGGAGCAGCGCGGGAAGCCAGGCGGAGGTGGTAGCGGAGGTGGGCGGTCGACGAAGGACGTCGACGAGAAGAGGTCGACGCGGGACAAGGGTCGACGAGGTGGTGGTCGACGGCGGGAGTGCTGGATCTTTGGCGACCCCGACCATCTCTCCTTCGAGTGCCCCGACCGCGATGATAGCGACGAGGACGACAACAAGGAAGGCCACGGTCGATCGACCAGTCGTCGCCCCCGTCGAGTCGAGAAGCCGCGCAAGGAGAAGCAAGCGTCGAAGAAGACGTCCTCGACAAAGGACGTCGACAGCTCCAGCGGCAAGAGCCGAGGCGACGAGGAGGCGTCGTGCTCGATGGTCGGCGTGGTGGAGCCGACGGTCTCGCTAGCACCGGAGGCTGGCGAGGACTTCCAGGCGGTGGCAGCAGCTGTGCAGGCCAACCCGATGGCGGTGCTGCTCGACAGCGGGTGCTCCCACCACCTGATGGGGACGAAAGTCGGTCTTCGTCGACATGGGGCCTAGCGACGGAGTGAAGCACGTGCGTGGGTTCAACGGGGCATTACAGTCTGTTGAGGGTCGTGGAACTGTCGCTCTGCAAGGGGAGGCCGGGAAGCGGGTGCTCATCCCCGACGTGCTCTACGTTCCGGGTGTTCAGGCGAACCTGCTGTCAGCCGGCCAACTGAAGGAGAGCGGAGTGCAGCTGCAGGGTGACGGCGACGAGATGCTGCTCGTTGCTACGACCGGGGAGGTGCTCGGTCAAGCACGCTACACCGGACGAGTCCTCTGCACCGACCTTCGCCCCTGCTCGACACAGTCGCCGTCGACCGAGGTGGTGGCTATGCGGACGATCGTCTCGGCATCAAAGGCGACCCCTGATCGGCTGCATGCAAGGCTCGCGGACGTCAACGTCGACATGATCAAGAGCTCGGCAAAGCATGGAGTTGCTGTTGGGCTCGACATCACGCCGTCGACCGGAGCAGACCCGCCGTATGTCTCGTGCGTCGGAGGAAAGCTGGCGCGGCACACCTTCCCTGCCAAGGGCTCGGACGCAGCGGAGACGCTGGCTGTCGTGCACATTGACTTGTGCGGGCCATTTCGAGTAGCTGCCAAGGATGGCAGCCTGTACTTCCTGCTGCTGAAGGATCGCCATACTCGATTTGTATGGGCAATGCCGGTCGCTCGGAAGAGCGACGTGCTGCGGGAGTTCCAGCGGTGGCTGGTGCTGGTGGAACGGCATACGAAGAAGTCGGTGCTGTCGCTTTGCTCCAATCGAGGAGGGGAGTTCCTCGGGAAGGCGTTCGCCGACTTCGTCGACGGGAAGGGCATCGTCCACGACCTGACGTGCCCCTACACTCCGCAGCAGAATGGCATGGCTGAGCGGGAGATGCGCACGGCCGTCGAGTCCGTGCGGACGATGTTGCTGCACATGGGCGTGCAGCACCACTGGTGGCACCTTGCTCTACGACAAGGTGTCTGGGTGCGCAACTGCTTGGAGCGGTCGACGACGCCGCCGGGGACGACTCCGTACCAGCTGCTGACCGGGCAGAAGCCCGACCTTATGCTGGCGCGGGTGTGGGGCTGCATGGTGCAATTCATGGTTCCCGAGCAGCAACGTGGTGGGAAGCTGGCGCCGAAGGCTCGCTGGGGACTTCACCTGGGTGTGTCGCCAGAGAGCAAGGGCTGGGAAGTGCTCGACCTGACCGACAACAAGGTGGTCACGTCGATCGAGGTGATCTTCTACGAGACGCTGTCGCTGGAGGTGTGGAAGGCGAAGTATGGGCCGGCGTCGAAGCGGACGCAGCCGCACTCGCCAACGGATACATCAACAGCGACGGTTCCGTTGCTCGCCAAAGTCGACGAACCCGGTGATGAGGATGTTGTGGAGGTTCTTTCCCCTCCCCCTGTCTTTGCTCCTCCGTTCCCCGTCGCAGATCGGCCTGGGTCGGCACCTGTGTCGCCCACCGACAATGAGGGGAGCCTTGAGGCGTCGCCTGTGGCGCCGGCCCATGGCATCGCCGGCGGTCGACAGGGTGCCAAGCTCGTCGACCAAGATGGCAAGCCGACGACGACAAGGGAGCACCAGACAGGGGAGCCGGTCGAACAGGAGGCAACGGTAGGGGTACACTCGACAGGGGAGCAGCAGCCGAAGCGGTCGACAGGAGAGTTGTCGAAGGCAGCAGCAGACGAACAGCCGGTCGAAGGGTCGAAGCAGCTGGTCGATGACGTTCTCGTCGACGAGAAAGGGGAGCAGTCGGCGGGTGAGGAGTCCACCGACAGCGATGTAATGGAAGTGCCGATCACGAAGCCCGAGCTGCGACGCACAGGTCGATCCCAACGGCCGCCGGAGCGGTTGAGCTTCCACGCCTGCCTACCGCCAGCTGCCTTCACCACAGTGTACGACGAGGTCGACGACGACCTGCTGTACGACGATGCCGAGGAGGATGAAGACATGCCGAAGCTCGACCCTGACGTGCATGCCGACCCCGAACACCGCTGGGACATCGCCACGGTGACGGTGAAGGAGGCGCTGTCGAGCTGGAAGGGCGAGGCGGTGAAGGCCGCCATGGAAGAAGAAATCCGTAGCCTCATCGCTATGGGGACTTGGGAGCTGGTCGAACGCCCACGCGGGGTGAACATCATGAAGAACCGATGGGTGCTGACGACCAAGTACCGCATCGACGACACCGTCGAGCGCGAGAAGGCGAGGCTAGTCGTGAAGGGCTTCACGCAGGTGTACGGCGCCGACTACGACGAGACGTACTCACCGGTGAGCAGCTACGTCACGCTGAGGATCTTCCTCAGCATCGTCGCCGTCCTTGATCTCAACCTGATGCAGCTCGACATGAAGAACGCTTTCCTGCAGAGCAAGCTCGACAAGGTGCTCTACATGTACCAGCCGGACTACTTCAACGACGGGACCGGCCGGGTGTGTAAGCTGCTGAAGAGCCTCTACGGGCTGAAGCAGTTGCCGCTGCTGTGGTACAGGGCTCTCGACGGTGTGCTGCTGGGCGCTGGCTGGAAGAAGAGCCAGGTCGACGAGGCGCTCTACTTCAAGGCCAGCGATGACGAAGTGACCTGCTGGGTGCTGGTCTACGTCGACGACCTGCTTGCCGCTGGCAGCAGCACCGCGATGCTGAAGGAGCTGCTGGAGACCGCCTTCGAGCTACGTGAGATCTCGCCGGTGGTGAAGTACCTTGGGCTGGAGATCGTGCGCGACAGGCCGGCCAGGAAGTTGTGGCTGCACCAGCAGGGCTACGCCGACAAGCTACACAGGCGCTTCATCGACGAAGAGCAGGGCGGTCGAGTCCCGAAGACACCGGTCTCGGTCGACGCCTACGCTCAGCTGACGTTCGATGACGAGGAGGCTCAGGAGCGCGAAGAGGAGGAGTACCGGCAGAAGGTCGGCTCGCTGCAGTTCGCGGCGACGACGACAAGGCTGGACATCGTGTTTGCCAGCAACAAGCTGGGAAGTGGCCTCACGGTGAGGAGCGACCAGCATTGACGCGAGGTCAACCGCTGCCTCGCCTTATCTCTACCTAGTGTTAACAGGAATGGAGTGTTGGCCCCGCCCTCGCTTGGGCAACGCCGACGACTTGGTCGGATGTACGGGAGTAGCAACCGACCGTTCACAGTGGGAGAGCTGCTCGACAGGCTTTGTCGAGCTGCAGGGGACCGCTGTGGTGTTGCTGTCGACTAGGGAGCTCGACAGCTGCAACTGACTGGCCTGGGCGACGGGTGGGACGTCGACCAGGACCTGCAGTTTGATCGGGAGGTCGACGGAGCAGTCCGTCAACCTGACAAGTGAGCAGCGGTCAACGAGGGGAGCTCGGCGACAACCGCTGATGGCTCTGGTCGACGGAAGGGGTCTGTCGACCAGGGGGTAGCTCGACGGGAGTTGTGGTCGACCAGAGGGACCTGGTGGTCGACCGGAAGCACCTGGTAGGTCAACCGGGTCGGCTGGGTAACCTGCTCGACGAGTTCTGCGGAGGCACGCGAACGTCGTCGAGGTTGCGATGGCGCAGGCGGCTGCGGGCTGGTATCCCGGAGTCGATATGGCTCGTCAGGCGCAGACAACAGCCGACGAATGCCCAACGAGGCAAGTCGGGCCAATCGTCTGCGCACACCTGCGAGCGTGCGCACTGCTGTGTTCTACGGGGCAACGCTGGACAGCCGCTCTGCTGCAGCGTTGGCACGCCGTCGACCTGCTCCGTTGGCAGGTCGCCTTTCTGCAGTGCTGGCGCGGCTCCTCTACGCAACGCTGGCAGGCGGTCGATCGAGCTGTGCTGGCGGTCGACCAGGCTAGCAGCAAGGTTGCTAGGTGCCTGATGTAGTCATTGTTGTCATCTCTTGTTGGACTGATTCTGGAATTCCAACTTTGCTAGTGGAAACTCTTGCCAATTTCTCCCGTGAATGTGCAAACACTAAGGAACCAAGCAAAGCTACGATCACCTCTAGTAGTTCGTGCCAACCCCTGTTGTCTAGCTCACTACCGTTGTAGAGTGAATCTCCGCACCTACCACAGCCATGCAGAGCGCCATGATGCCTCAGGCTGCTGGGAAGTGGGGAGAGGAGGAAAAGGAGGGAGGATAATGAGCAGGAATGTCGCTGTCCCGCCCTTGCTCCATTGCTCTCTCCCTCCCTCAGGCTGCTCGGAAGTGGGGAGAGGAGGAAGGGGGGGATTCATAAGGAGGAATGTCGCTGTCCCGCCCTTGCTCCAGTGCTCCCTTCCTCCCTCAGGCTGCAAGAAGGGGTGGGGGGTGAAAAAGAGAGAAGAGGGGATCAGATCTCCATATCTCACATGTTACCATACCTCACCTCACCTGTTACCATACCTCACCTCACCTATTGTTACCATACCTCACCTCACCTATTACCATACATCACCTCACCTGTTACCATACCACACCTTGCTCACGACTCGACCTAACCTAGCCTGCTCTCCAGCCCCCCAGCCCCCTCTGCTGCTGCTGCTGTTCCTGTTGCTTCTACTGTTGCCGGCCTGCTACTCAGTCTTCACTCCATGCCAAGTGATCTGGTAGGGGTAGAAGAAAGGAGGGAAGTAAAAGCAAGTGAGTTGACATGACCAGGAAAAAAAAAACAAACAAAAAAAACGAGAAGGCATATTTGAAGAGCAGAAAGGGAGAGATGAGGCCAAAAGGGGAGCAGCTGACGTACCTTTACAGACCAAGCCCACCCCCATACTCTCCCTTCTGAGCGTCGTCGTAGCGAGCTCAACGCGTCTGAGCTTCTGATCAGACTTTGACCGAAGCTTGTAGGAACGGAGGCGAGGAGCTAGTGAAAGTCGAATGAAAAACAATGAGAAGCTCCTCAGGCTAGCAAGAGATGAACGATACGCGAAATGAGTTGGGAAAGCGGAAACGAGGTGAGAAATCAGGAACGGCATGCGGAGGGAGAGATTGGGTGAGGCTGAATGGGAGGAGTGGGGCCAACATTGGGATGTGGTTGGAACCTAGCTGCTGCTTGTATTAACCAGTTGCCAACATTTCGAACGGAAAGGAGCGGTGCAAGAGCAGTCCCAATCTGTTGGAACAGAATCGAGTTTTTTAGCTAAAAGAGAAACGTGTCCACATCAGATGCTTTCTACACAAATGTTTATGCCGAGTCCTAAAACCAGCACTTAGAGAGTGAAGTAGTGGAATGATGAGGATTGAAAAATAACAAAAAAAAAAACAAAAAAAAACAAAAAAAAAAAAAACAAAGAACAAAAAAAAAAACAAAAAAAAAAACAAAAAAAAAAAAAACAAACCCGCGCGAAAATCACGACGTGGCTGGGAGGGATGGCCTTTGGTAGGAGACAGGAGGGGGACAATTCAGGGCCGTCAGTTTTTCCTGTAATGAAGCAAGTCACTAAGATCGACGGAGCTTGGCTCGTCTATTTTTGAGCAAGAACGTCTAGCCAATTATTTCAAATGCGTGTGAACGAATCGCGGGTTTCCCGCCTATTGGTAAGCCATTGGTAGCAAACCCTAAGGACGCGGCACCTGTTTTCATTTTTCGATCGTGGGAGGGGATCCATGTGCCGCTTGTACAGTGTATTGGCGACATCGCCAATGCCTGGTATCCGTTTTTCGCTTAACGTCAAGAATGTACAATAAACGGGTACCCAAATTGGTGGCACCCGCAGCTCGCACGATCGATGTGCCGTGGTGCATGCGTTAGGGTTGGCGGAAGAGCATATCGCGCCACAGGTGATAGCCTCGATTGATCGGCGTCGCCCACGGTCGCAGGCCAAAAAGTCTTGAGTCGTTGCGAATGGAATTGCTGGACGACCATCCACGCTCTGCCCTGATTGGCTGCGCATTTAAGTGTAATGGCAGCTCCAACCTGCCCGAGCCTGCAACTTCGATCCTGGCACCTATAGCTCGATGTGTCTAACCCACTGCAAATTTGCAGTGTGGGCACATTGGTGTGCCGATCGATATGCCAGGATCGATGTGAGGCCACGATCCTTGTAAAATGAAAACAGGTGCCGCGTCCTAACTGGCCGTTGAAGGAAAGCTGCTAGGATGAAGCTCGAGGATGGGCTTCCTTGCTCTCTTGGTGCCTCCTGTGGACAACTACTGCAGCCTAGCCACACAGGCTGAGGTCGCATCCCTGGCAAGTGTCAAGAAGTGGTTGGTGTCAAGCGTTGTTTACGGTTGACACCAAGTGGAGCCACGTTGGTGTCAATGTTGGGCAGATTGAGCGTTTTCCCGCGAATCACATTGGTCGGTTTAGCTGACACTAGGAGGGACAGTCCTCCGAATTGGTGTCATGACACTTGAGGGGGATACGACCTGAATAGCGTGGTGTTGCGAAGAACCACAAAGTTGCTCTCTTTAAAATGTCCTCGTTAGTAGCCACTTCTGAAACCTGTGTGATTGAATGGTATGTTGTACTTACAGAAAACACTGCCCCAGCTACGTTAAAGCCCGAGGTCAGCATGGTAAAATTTCAAGTTATGTGAGGTTGAAATAGTGTTGGCGAAACCTTGAAAACCAGAACTTCGAGAATCAGGGCGGGGCGAAAGCGAAATCAGGCGGCGAGGAATCAGGCGAACGGGAACAACATTGCGACAGCTATTCCCGAACATCGAAGGGAAAGGGGTGGAAGCGATTCAACGTGCGACTCAACACCCCGCTCGCCCCACCCTACCACTTCCGTCCTTGCGATTGGTTGGAATTGGTGGGGGCGTCACTCTCGCCCCATCCCACCACTTCCGTCCTTGCGATTGGTTGGAATTGGTGGGGGCGAAACTCTCACGCGGTATAGGTACCTCACAATTTGGCGAAATTGCGCGACGCGCCAGCGCGCGAACTTTTCTCAATCCCATCAACCAAACTCGCACCGCAGGTAGGGCGACCGAACCTCGTCCAAATGGATCGACTTACATGCGCTTCCACGTTATGTTCATGCTGCAGGCGAGATCATATCGACGTTACAGGTGCCATTTGGTTTTACGGCCAGAATCGCGGGATTACAGCTTGGGGTTTCGATCCTTTCATCAAAGACAAATTTGCGAAGTGTGACGTCACTTCAGTCTGGTCGCGCAGACAAATTTGCGACATGTAGACCAAATTTGCTTGTCTTATGCTGTTTTTGTTTGGTCTGTTTTTCTGTACGGTGTAAAACGAACTAAACCCCGTAGGGAGCCAGGCACACTTTCAATGCATCAACCCTAAACACCTTGACAGTTCCCGTGTTTAGGGTTGATCCCTCCCAAATCGCACCACATTCAAGGCATTAACCCTAAACACCATGCTTCCCGTGTTTAGGGTTGATGCCTCCCAAATTGCGTTCCTGCCTTTAGGGGTTTTTTTTTTTTTTTTCAGCCCCTGCTTAGAATCACAGCTCCATAGATGTTTCAGAAAATCGCGTTTGACACGCGCCAAAAAAGAAAAACATGTTGACAAAAAACCTGACACGCGCACGAAACAATTTTGCGCCATCAGAAACAGACAAAACAACCGAAACTTGTAAGGTCACGGCAATGTAGCCACAATTGCGACCTTGTATTTACGAAAACACGAACACCACCTGGCAAACATTATCCCGCGCGAAACAGTGACAATTAGGAAGACCACCAATTATTACACATTTAATTTGATGTCAATATCACGTAAGAGCGTGTAGGTCGATTCATTTGCGAGGGGTTTGGTCGCCCTACCTGCGGTGCGAGGCTGGTCGATGGGATTGAGAGAAGTTCGCGCGCCGGCGCGTCGCGCAACTTTTCCTCACAAATTTCATACACAATGCATAGCCCCTTGAAAATATCTGGTTATGGATGTGTAGATGACTATAATACAAAACTTAGGGTATGCCCAAATTATCGGCACGGCAGGAACTGCTGAATGTATATTATAGTGAAAACAAATAACCACATTTCAATAACAATACATTTCGCGTCCAGCACCTTGCTGTCGTCTCCCTGGTGCGAGGCTTCTAGGTCGTCCTCCTGGCAGGTGGATGTGGGAGGGGAGGAGCAGGAGCAGGAGGGGGGAAGAGGCAAAGGAAATGCAAAGCAGGGAGAGGAGAGGCACATGTGAAGAGAATGGAGGGACCTATGGAGAGGGAGAGTAAGGAGGGCACATGGGAGGGAGCGGAGGGAGATGTGAGAGGCACGAGCAGGGGACGGGATTGGGGGGGAAAATGGCAGCACAACAAATGCAGCAGCAATTGCTTGCTCTTGGGATATGGCTGGCCTTCAGCTATCATATCCCTCTCACTCCCCTCAGCCCCACCTGCCGTGTGGTTCTCACCCATTGATCCCCTCATCTCATCCCCTGGGCTCACCTGGCGTGTGCCTCTGCCCTGGAGGGAAGCAGGCCAGAAGGTGGGGGTAATCAGGGCAGAGGGTGGGAGGAAGTGGGAAAGGGGGGGGAGGAAGCAGGGCAGGGGTTGGGGGGAAGGAGGGCAGATGATGGGGGGAATCAGGAGGGAGGGTGGGGGGAAGCTGGGCACGGGGTGGGGGGAAGCAGGGCAGAGGATTGTGGAAAACAGGGAAGAGCATGGAAGTAAGCAAAGAAGAAGGTGGGGGGGAGCTGGGGAGAATGAGGGAGGGAGACGGGGAAAGTGAGGGAGACGGGGAAAGTAGGGGAGACGGGAAGGTAGGGGAGACGGGGAAAGTAGGGGAGACGGGGAAAGTAGGGGAGACGGGGAAAGTAGGGGAGACGGGGAAAGTAGGGGAGACGGGGAAAGTAGGGGAGACGGGGAAAGTAGGGGAGACGGGGAAAGTGAGGGAGACGGGGAAAGTGAGGGAGACGGTGCATGCAAGGGCGTCGGGGAAAGGAGAGCAGTAAGTGGGGGAACGCAAGGGTGATTGTGGGAGAAAGAGGGGGGGGGGGGGGGGGGGGGGTAAGCGGGGGAACAGAGGGGTGTAAGTGGAGGAAAGGAGGGAGGCGAGGACGGAAGGGAGGGTGATAAGTGGTGAGAGGGCGGCCTGTCCACCAGGCGAGGGAAGGGAGTAAGGAGGGGGAGGGGATGGAGGGAGAAGGGGCCCGAGCTGGTGAGTTTTAATCGCGAAGGAGGGTGGGGCATGGGACGAGAGTGTGACGAGAGTCAATGCTGGGACACGACGGGCGGATAGGGCACGGGAGGTTGACACAGTGGAGGGGGGTGAGAGGGCAAGCGAGAACGACGATCAGGGCGACGGGGATGGCCTCCCTCCTTGCGAGAGCGAGTGGGCCGACGTGCGGGGCAAGCGTGAACCCCCCCCCTGTTCTCACTCCGTCTCATCCCCCCTGGGCCCCGGCGGGTGAGCGTATGCGATTCGGGTAAACACGGATGGAGCGGTCGAAGGCGGATGACGCGGGTAAACGGCGCGGCTGTCCTTGGTAAACACGGCTGTCGATGGCAACGCGGGTGACGCGGGTATAACGCGCCTAACACGGGGAAGGTACCGTGACGACCCTAAGCGCGAATGATCACCATGCAGTGGCGAGTGACTAGGGGAAGTGCGACAGCAGGAAGTGGCGACATGGTGGAGCACCCGTGAGCCAGAGAGGTGTGGGCCTCGCGACGAAGCGTGGTTGACGGGGAACTGGCGGGTCAAAACAGGGTACCATTACGAACGGTCCATTGCGTTTGGCGTAACACGTGTGGTTTTTTACTACTACGTACGTGTGGTTATCGCGAAAATGAGACAACGTTTACTGCCTAGTTGTTGGAGAGACAACGTTCGTGACACTCGTTGTGCTAAAACGAGCCCTTGGGGAAACTATTGTGGTGCTAACTGACGCGGACTAACTAGTTACGTGCAGAATCCCGTAGATTATGAGTACTCCTTGGTCTCCAAGTTATGTGTGAGGTGAACAGTGCACGTGCTGGGCGACGATCTGATCAGTTTTGGCGATTGAACACAGTAGCCAATCAGATGAGATCGTCGCAAGACAGTGGCTGGAGGTCGCGAGGGCTCTTTCAGAACAAGCCTGGTAACCCTGTTTTTGGCGAGTTCAAGTTCAAGAATCTTGAACTTGAAATTTGCCATGCTGTACTCGGGCCTTAACCGATCTGCACCCAATTCAAACCAGCAAAATTCTGACTCCTGTGGGTGCAACTAGGAGATTGCTTGCACGGCATCCGTTATTGAGCACTCGTTGACAAAAACACACGCTATTTTTGTACGATATAAAGGGCTCAATATTAGGCACACCAAGCATGACAGTTGCTGTCCACACAACACCACCACCCATCACTATTGCCGTCCCATAATTCCTGTCTCTTCAGCGTGCTTGGAACTCTTCCACTGCCTAGTCGCACAGTATCAACCAGCACGATCCTTGTTTGCCTCATTGCCTCCTTCCTTATCGCTCGTCGTTGCTTTCCTCATCTCGTTACCCTGGTCGTCGTACTAGCCAGCCATGGGCAAGCGAGAGGACAACGATTCCACCAACCTCCCGCTCGTGAAAGGTCTTTCCGTCATTTACCACTCTCTAAATAAAATGATTTTCCCTGCATTCATCATGTAAGCCATCGTCAAGCTTTAGTCTCTTCCCGCCAGCACATCACGTCCTTACCAACATCGTTCCGTCCTTTCAGCCTGCCTTGTCTCTACCCTAAGCTTCTTCGCAGAAACCAAACCATTCCAAATCTCCCGTCACGCACCTGATTTCCTCACCAGTGTGGTTCTTCGATGCGATTCCTCCCCCCCTCGCAGTGGGTCGGTTCGGGCGCGTGACGGTGGCGGAGCAGGGCGCGGAGGACCGCGACGCGGCGGCGTACAAGCGGCTGATGGCGCTCATGAAGGAGGAGGCGCGGCCCATCGGGTACCTGCACGGCCGGGGAGGTGAGAACTGGTGGAGGCTGAGAGAACGTGTGAGTGCCTGTGCGCTCCTGAGAGTACCTGCGAGTAAGACACGCGAGAGACCTCACTGCTGTGTATCCATCTGACGTTTGACCACTTTTCTATCAAATCTTCCCACCCTGAAGCCAGCATCGACCTCTGCAGGTCAGAGGTGCAAATGCGATTCAAGCCTATGAGCCACAGCATGTCTGCTAACATTTTCCTGCACAATTCCCATCCTCGTGCTGTGCTATGATGTCCCTTTGAACTCGCCGTGCTAGCAGCTCTGGACCATGACGACCTGAATTACTTGAGGGAGCACATCCGTGCGGAGGAGGAGACGGAGAAGCTAAGGCAGCACTCAGAGAAGAGGGCATTCGCTGCTCTTAAGATACGCTCCTCTCCCACGTGCCCTTTGTGCCTCTGTCTTCTTGCTGCTACCTTTCTCGACCACCCTGCCTTCGCGTGGTTCATGGGTTGCTGTTTGGCTCCTCCTCCTCAACCTCATCCCGACTTTTTTCACATATCTGTGATTTCAGACATCCTTGCTCTTTGTCCAGACGGTTCTGTATAATCTTGTTGTGTTGACCCATGCACGCAGCGGCATCCAAGACCGACAGCCCACAGCCACCAGCATTGGTCAGCCCTGCAGGCTCCCCCGCAGCACCACCCAAAGCAGCTCTCCCCAACAGGTGTGGCGGCACTGTTCATTGGATGTGCTAGCATGTTACAATGAACCCCCCTCTTCGCTTGGTGATGTTGTCGCATTCACTTTCAGAAATCGTCCATGCTTCAGCTAGCTTGTAAGTTTTCTAATTGATCTGCTTTTTTGTTGTGTTCTCATGACAGGCAAAAGACGCTTCTTAAAGCAATCGTTGAAGTGAAACCGAAACGGGCTAGGCTTGAGCCAAGCCAAGGAACGGAAGCGTTGGCACGAAGTAGGCAAGCATCAGATGGGCCTGTCAAGGCGTTCAGCCTGGGTGCTTCAGCAATAGCCTCAACCCCATCAAGTCTAGAGGACGCAAAATGCTCTCCTCCATCATGTGAAGCCAAGCAAGATACATCAGAAGACCATGATGCTAAACCACCTTCAGCGGAACCTCAAGGAGCTGGTCTCCTTGGTCTAGCATATGACGATAGTGACGAAGAGTGACCCCATTTGAGTTTGTACAGCACAATTAGGAACATGCATGCCTACATAATCCAGGCATGTACGATTGGGAATAAAATACGAGTGTAGCTGTACATGTGCAGCACAATTCGTTATATAGGAGATCCCAGTCAGGCATTCTCTACGTCTGATACCCAAGTTCATTTCACACTACACCGCAGAGCCTCAGGAAACGTTCCTGCCCGGTGTCAAGCTTCGGGCCAAGTGTACTTGGTGTCAGGCACCCCAGAAGGTCTGACACGAAACAACGATTTTGCCCCATGCCTGTCTATTCCACCTCGTGTCAAGCAGCCTGGCCCGAAGTTTGACACGGGTCAAGAACGCCCCCTCACTCACACTCTTTCGCCGAGCGAAGATTTTAGGCTGGGAAGAGGGTCCCGCACTTGGCGGACTGGAGGGAATAATAGCTTGCCCAAGGTTAGCCTAGAATGACGGGTAGTTCGGGAAAGGGAAAATCGCTCCGGGATTTCCGAGCATTCAAAATCCGTCGTTCTCGAATCCAAGAATTGTCGCGTTTAGTGTTCTAGCCGCGATTCTACCTCATCGAGCAGAGTATACAAAAGTCGCGCGCGCTGTCTGTTGAGGCAGTCTCGTTTCGAAATAGAGCAGCCACGAACGCTTCGATTGCATCGCTCTCTGTCCTGTCCCTTTAGCTTTCATTCGTTCAATACTTCAGAGGCTCCGTGACTTTCCTGTCCTTCCCACCTGCAGCTTCTCGCTGCTGCCGTCTTCTGGAGCTGGTATCTCAGTTTTTTTTCACAAGTCACCTACTATAGACACCCATCTCTATACTTATTTCGAGGCATACCTATATCTGGAACTTCTAGGCTCCCACACTCTCTCCCAGCTGAAGTTCGCTGCTTGTCGAAGTCTATCTGAGTTGACTGAATCTAGAATTTTTACATTCGAAGCGCCGTGAGTCGCGGCGCCTCAGCAGCCATGGCTACTCCGGAGCAGCTGGTGTTGGAGCTTAGCATTCCCGAGCAGCGGGAGAACGCGCTGCTGGATCTTAGCAAAGTGAGTCACTTAGTGGGACAGCAGAAAGCGTTCGATTCGAGCTTGTTGGCGTTGCGGGAGGATCAGCGCCGTGTGTTAACGCGTCATCGTGCGTTTCATAATTGTGTGCTTTTGCGCGGCAGAGACGGGAGGCGTATCCCGACCTCGCGTTGCTTCTATGGCACAGCTGCGGTACAATCACAACGCTTCTACAGGCACGTTTTCGCTTGATACAATCACAACTCTCCTACAGCCACGTGTACAGTCACAACTCCCACTTTCTCAGTATGTCACATGCGCTGTTCTGCTCTGTTATACCATGCTCTGCGTGCATGCACCAGGAGGCGGTAATTATCTACCCTAATAACATTACCTTCGACCCCATGCTATGTCATGCCGTGCTATGCTGTTGCATGCGTGCGTGCGCCAAACAGGAGGTGGTGGCGATATACCCCATGCTATCGCCGCCCACGCTCACAGCGGGCGCGTCCAACCGCGCGTGCAACGCGCTCGCCGTGCTGCAGTGCGTCGCCTCGCACCCTGAGACGCGCGTGCTCTTCCTCAACGGTACCCCCTCTCGCTCACTTGTTCCTTGTTATTCTCTCACATCCACCCCCCCCCCCCCCCACCCACCCTCTCTGAACCATTTTACTCGTGTTCATTTGCGCCTGTGTTCTTCCCTCCACGCCCCGCCATGGCATGACCCCCGCCTACCTGCTGCCCCTGTGCTCTTCCCTGTTCCACTCCGCACCTGCTTCCGTCTCCCGTATCCGCGCCACCAACGCGGTTGCCGTGGTACCTCTACACTCATCACGGACTCTAAGCCTCCTTCTACCCTCTGCTCCCACCCCCACCCCGCTCCCCGTTTTCCCCACCTCCCTCCCCTCTCATCAGCGCACATCCCGCTGTACCTGTACCCCTTCCTGAACACAGTCAGCAAGATCAACGTCCCCATGCCCTCTGTTCCCCCCCCCCTGACTCTCTCTCCCCCCACCAGCGCACATCCCGCTATACCTGTACCCTTTCCTGAACACGGTCAGCAAGACGCGCCCCTTTGAGTACCTGCGCCTCACGTCCCTGGGCGTCATTGGCGCCCTCGTCAAGGTCAGTCAACACAAGTCAAGGGCTGAGTTGTGCGGGTCAAAGGTGCTGTCAACAGAGATCAACAGGTTAAGGCCAGTTGTTTTGAAATCAGTAGCAGCAAACCAGCTTATAAGGTCCTTGGATGTTGCCGGTCCGCTGTTCCGACAGCCCGTGTTGATGCTCTCTCACCTCCTCATTCACCATGCACCCATATCTACCCTGGCCCGTCCACTGCGCACCATTCCTATTTCCCGTTCACCATCACTCATTCTTGATCACGTTTGGCATGCCCACTTCAGGTGGACGACACAGACGTGGTGAACTTCCTTGTGTCAACTGAGATCATTCCCCCCTTCCTGCGCACTATGGAGATGCGGTCGGAGCTCTCCTCCAACACCTTCACCTATCACCATTCCTCTGCCTGCACCTCTCATCCCTTTCACCGCACTGGTGCTTCGCCCGCAGGTGGACGACACAGACGTGGTCAACTTCCTGCTCTCAACAGAGATCATTCCGCTGTGCCTGCGCACCATGGAGATGGGGTCGGAGCTCTCCAAGACGGTGGCCACGTTCATAGTGCAGAAGATCCTACTGGACGACGTGGGGCTGGCTTACATCTGCGCCACTGCTGAGAGATTCTTCGCTGTGAGTGCCTGGTTGCTGCTGGCGCACGTGTGTGTGGAGCAGTGCAGAGCTGTTCTGTGCGGTAGGAGGTCAAGAAGGCGTGGTGCATGGTGAAGATGCAAGCAGGAGATACTGAGTGGCTCCAACCTTGAAACAGCAGGGCGCCCTTTACTCCGTCAATTCCTTCCCATGTTCTACTCTACCCCCCTTTCCCCCAGGTGAGTGCCGTCCTAGGCAACATGGTCGCTGCTAGCAGAGCACCCGTGACCCGTCCGTGCGTTTCCTGAAGCACATCATCTTGATGCTACCTGTCTCCTAAACCTCCATCCTTCCCTCCTGTTTCCCTCCTTCTCTCCCCTCCCCCAGGTGAGCGCCGTCCTGGGCAACATGGTACAGCTACTAGCAGAGCACCCGTCCGTCCGCCTCTTGAAGCACATCATCCGCTGCTACCTGCGCCTCTCCGACAACCCCCGGGCTGGCGAGGCCCTCCGAACCTGTCTCCCCGACCTGCTCCGAGACGCCACCTTCTCGGCGTGCCTGCGGGACGACGTCACCACACGCCGCTGGCTCGCCCAACTCCTCATCAACGTCGGCCCTCCACTGCACCAGGCGGGGGGAGGAGGGGGAGGGGGAGTGGGAGGGGGGCCCCCTGGCCCCCCACAGGCGCTGCATGGCGGGGGAGGGAACCCTGTGCATGGGGGGCCAGGTGCGGGTGGAGTGGGGATGCATGGGGGGGGGGGAGCGGGGGCGTTGCACTCGTCATCCCCCTCGCCACTCCATGGGACTTCATCTCCGATGCATGCAGCACAGCGGCCAGGGCAGATGGGGGGACCCATGGGCGTGGTGGGGGGCATGGGCGGGGGCGTGGGGGGGATGGGCCTTCCCCCCATGGACACACTTCCCCCTGTGAACTGAGCAAGTAGCGAGGGTGGTTACCACCATATATCTGTAGTCTTATTCGCGGCTATTTTTAAGACCATGAGAAGAAATAATAGCTCCTTTGCTTGCCTGCCTCACCATGTGCTCCTTTGAGCCAGTGGTGTAGTGATACCGGCTGCAGTGGGAAGTGTAGTTAGGTATGTAGGTAGGTACATTGTGGGGCGACCCAAGGGCCATTTCATTCATTCATTGATACCGTAAGGTGGGAGTCATACTGAAAGGTGGGAGCCATACTGAAAGGTGGGAGCCATTCCATCCCCCTGTACTTGCCTTTCATAATGATATTTTTTTGGACTGCTGCGGTACCCTGGGGGGCAGTCGTTTTCATGGCCCGGCTCAGCTTTTTGCTGGTGTAAGACTGAAAACAAGGGCAACAACACCTGCCTCGGGTACAGCAATGAATGAAACAAAATGGAACTCGGAATGAGGAGAGTGGGTTCTGGGCATTTATTACTTTAGCTTGAACACAGCCTCCCAGTCACCATCAAATAGGCTGTCATCATCATCCTCATCATAGGCATCTCTACTCTTCACAGCCTGCATGGCAGCTAGAGGCTTACTAACAAGAGGCCTTTTCCTCCTCTCCCCACTGCCTCTGCCCCGAGCACTAACGCCCGCAGCTCCCTGCACACTGTCAACCGATGATACCTTGCTGCTCCGTGAATTTCCCTTGTTACTCGACGTGCCTCTGTGCGGTGTGACTGTATGGCGCCCTTCCTCTGCTTTTGGCATTGCAGAGGCAGTCACGCCTGCAGCAGCAGAGCCTGCAGAGCCTTGAGTAGGTGCAGATGCTCTAACTAAAGAGGAGTCAGGTATTCCCAGGGGTTCGGACGCAGCAGAGGATTCTTGTACAGCGGCGTCGGGAGAGTG
The DNA here is from genome assembly GCA_948144175.1 of Closterium sp. NIES-65. Taxonomy (NCBI): domain Eukaryota; kingdom Viridiplantae; phylum Streptophyta; class Zygnematophyceae; order Desmidiales; family Closteriaceae; genus Closterium; species Closterium sp. NIES-65. Next base: position 202,991 of record CANXME010002189.1, read on the forward strand.
TTGGAGGGAGCAGAGCTTCTGTTGGAGCAGTTTACTCTTGGGCAGCACTGCAGTGGCGTTGACCCCCTGGGACTCGAAGTAGGACCTCAGCAGAACCTGGGAGGAGGGGAGGGTGGGGGGAGGGGGGTGCGGGGAGGGGGTTGCGTGGTGTGTTGAGGCCAAGGAGGTTTCGAAGTTTGTGAGACAAGTGTGTGAGGCACGGAGGATGGATTGAGAGGCGTGAGGTGGGGAGAACAAGCGAGCAAACAAGCATGCCTTTTAAAGGCGTGCAAGAATCTCGTCACACTTGTGTTGTTAGCCTATTAAGCTTCGTTCTGAGGAGCTGAGGAGGAGCACTCACAGCAGCAGCAAAGGCATCGAGCAGCTCTTGCCGGTCCTTCCTGCCACGACCACTGATGTGATGAGCGGTGGCGGAGAGAGAAGGCGAGATGAGGAGAGGAGAAAGGAGAAGAGCAAAGACGGTTAGCACTTCACACAGGTGACACGCACATGTCTTGTCACCACGACTGGGAAACAGCAGCAGGTTCAGGATGCTGAGGTGGCAGCTTACGATTGGATCATGAGGTCGAGAGCATCTTGTGACGTGCTGTACTCGTCATGTAGGAACACTCTCACCCCCCTGTGATGGCATGGGCATACAGGATAGGTGGCATGAGGCACTCAGGCGACACATGAGAGGCAAGAGAGGCAAGAGAGGCAAGAGAGGCAAGAGAGGCAAGAGAGGCAAGAGAGACAAGAGAGACATGAAGTACTGATGGCAGAAAGCAGGGTATCACCGGCAGCACATGAGTCGCATGGAAGGAAGGGAATGGATATGGCGTGTATTCAAGGAAGCACAGCAACCATGACCCGAACCACACACCACACTCACTGCACATTCACTCCACACTCACTCCACCGCAGCTGGCTTGGCCAGCGATTGTGCGAACTGCCGACACGTGGCGGCCTGTGGGCCCTCGGATCGATCCCACGACACCGGCAGCCCCACCACCAGCTCGTCCGCCCCCTGGGGGGAGGGAGGGGGAAGTAGAGAGGGGGGGAAGAGACGGGAGAGGCGGAGGGAAGGCAGAGGGTTGGGTTGGGGAGAGCCCCACCACCAGCTCGCCCGCCCCCTGGGCGCGGGGGGAGGGTGGGGAGAGGTGGGAGATGGGAGAGCGGGGGAAGATGGGGGGAAGAGGGGAGAGGGGGGAGAAGGGGGAGAGGGGGGAGAGGGGGGAGAAGGGGGAGAGTGGGGAGAGGGGATGGGGAAGACGGGGGAGAGAGGGGAGGGAGGGGGGAGAGTGGGGAGATGGGGAAAAAGCTTGAGGCCAGGTGGGCGATAAGAGACCTGTCTGCCGACTCAACAACTCGACCCCTCCCGTTCGTGCGCACATGAGTTCTGAGGCACCTCAAGAATAACTCGCCCCCTCCGTTGTTGCCCCACCTGCATGTGCATCCATCACCCCCTCGTCTCTCTTCCTCCCCATCCCCTCTCACTCTCCTCACAAATTCTTCTCCTCCTTCGCTCACCCCCTCACCTCATCTCGCGCCAGCTTCAGCAGATCTGCTACAAGCTGAGGGCCCCGTGTCGTCAGCACCTGCATGCTCCACACCACCCAGGTTCGGCGGAACACGAGCAAGGTTCGGGAGGAGAGGGACAGCAGCAGGGCAGCGGGGATGTTGTGCGCGAAGGATGGGTAGGGAGCAGGGAGATGGGTAGGGAGCAGGGAGATGGGTAGGGAGCAGGGAGAGCAGTGGCGGCAGAGCGTGGTGAGGGGGCATGTGACGCGAGGTGGGTGGCATGACCGGAGTGACCCACGCCCCACAGAAGAGCGTGGTGAGCGGGCACGCGCGTGATATGATGAGGCATCACAGGAGTGACCCCCGCCCCTCCCAGCAACAGAGGAGTGGACACCGCAGCAAGGGAGGAATGGCGGCAAGAAAGGACACTTGTGATCGGGCATGGCTCTATGGTCATATACGTTGAGACTCAGTAGTGTGGTGTGCGGTTGACTGACTGGCTTTTGAGCCTCACCTGTGATTGGTCGAGGGGCGAAGCCACTGTAGCTAACTGCCACGCCCGTCCGCCGCCCGCCATAGTCCACTCCCACGCTCGCCCCCGCCCTCCGCCTCCCCCCGCCTCCCCCTTCCCCGCTCCCCGCATCTCTCCCCCCTTCCGCCATCAGCTCCGCATTGCTCCGCGGAGAGGGAATTTCTCCCCCCGCCTGCTGCACGCGGGAGCTTTCTCTCCGCGGATCCGAGCGCGGGTTTGCGCGCTCCCCGCCCACGCGGGGCTCGGGCTCCGCCGCGTCAGCAGCAGGTTGCGCATCTAACGGTTCAGAGGCCTCCTTCCCGGAGTCTCTAACAGGATCCAACGGTTCATGTTCGCTACCGTCTGAGACTCCAAGGGCTGCCGCGATTGGCGCTGCTCTCATGGCGAGGCGCGGTATAAGGCAACTTTCCGCGTGGCGCGCTCCATCTCTCCGCCTACTGCGCGCAACAGGACAGAGCTCCGTCCCCCCCGTGTACCGCGATGCATGAGCGAGCGCGCGGGGCGACCGCAAGAGGGGAAGGCTGGGGGAGAGAGGAGCGACGCGCAGAGGGCGCAGTGTGAGCATTGCGGATGACACGCGGAGAGACGTGTAATGGATGCGAGAGGTGTGTAAGAAGACAGGAGAAGGTTGGGATTGCGCGGACAAGACTGATGGAGGGCAAAAACTCGACTCCACTGGGGATCGAACCCAGAATCTCTGGTTCCGTAGACCAGCGCCTTATCCATTGGGCCATGGAGTCATGTCTGCAGATTGCGTACATATATTTATTGCAAATTTTTTTCATTTTCCATTTCCTGCCGCTCACGTAATCTATTTTCTACCAGTCACGTCTTGTCTCTGCCTGCCATGTGATTTTCTACCAATCACCGCAATCCCACGAGACCCCCCCCCCCCCCCCCCCACATCACACTCACCCATCTGGTCCGTTCCCCCTGATCAAACGTATGTTTTGAGGTTCGGCCGGCACTGATTCCCATGTCACTTTCGCGCACTTCGAACATTAGGGCGCGTTTGTTCCGATCCCAAGTTCGAAAATAGTTCGAACTTTAGGTGGTTACCTGATTCGCCAATCTCGTTACGAGCTTGTGACGACCATCGCGAATTTCAGGCCTAATGAAAGTTCGAACTTGAATTTTGAACATGACTCGACTTGGCGTTGTGAACGTGCGTGAGCACGTTCATGTGAGCGTGTGTGTTTTCGGCACGTACGAACACCATGCGAATATGACGACTTCATCGCGGAACATACAACGGCATTAGATTGACTTGGCGAGCAAGTACCGGGTAACATAAAGTTCGAATTCTGGTGTTCGACCTTGCGTGTGTGATTGCATCTTTGCATTGTTATTCCCGCAATTTTCGAACTTCGCTACAGTGAAAGTCGAATTCCATTCGACTTAGGTTCAAAAAAAATATTTGCCCCCAAAACATGAACTTTGTCCAATTTGACGGAAAGAACGCGCCCTGAGACATCTCAAATCATACCCTCGCTCACCTCGCTCTCGCCCTTCCGTTCCCCCTCGCCTCCCCTTACCCGTGCGCTGCTCCCCCTTGCTTCTCCGCGCGCCCGACTTCGGCAGGGGGGACTCACAGCGCTTCCGCTCCGCCCATCCCGCCGCAACCTCGGCGGAATCCCACCGCACACAGTCCCAGTAACAATTCCATCGCAGTGAAATAAAAATGCTCCGTCCGGGATTCGCGGCGGCATCTGTGGCGGGCGCGGCGTGGGCTAGCGATCCCGCGGAGGCGGACGGGACCGCAGCGCGGGGGGGCGCGTTGGAGGATGCGGGGACGTATGACGTGGCACGCAATGAGAAGTGGGTTTCTGAGGAGAAGGCGCGGCTGCTGACTGTGCAGGTGGGGAGGGGAGGAGGGAGAGGAGGGAGAGGAGGGAGAGGAGGGAGAGGGATGAGATGAGGAGGGAGCGAGGGGATGGGATGGGATGCTGAATGAAGGAAGGGGCGAGATGAAGGGGGTGAGATGAAGAGGGCGAGATGGAGAGGGCGAGATGGAGAGGGCGAGATGGAGAGGGCGAGATGGAGAGGGCGAGATGAAGAGGGCGTGTTGTAATATTGCCGCCATTTCCCCTGTCGCGTGTCTGTATGTGCATGTGCCTGTATGCGCATGTGCATGTACGCACATGTGTGTGTGCCTGCATGCCCATGTGCGAGTGCAGGGCGGCAATGTGCCAGGGGGGCTGCTGTTGACACGTGGCAGCTGGCAATGGGAGGAGAGAGGCCCGTCGCTCTACCGCCTCGTGGGGCACATGAGGTGAGGCGGGGGGAGGGTCTTACGAGGCGAGGTGAGGGTCTTATGAGGTGAGGGGAGGGGAGGGCGATGGGGCGAATGAGGTGCGGCGAGGTGAGGGGCGATGGGGCGAATGAGGTGAGGGGAGGAGAGGACGATAGGGGTCATGAGGTGATGGGAGGGCGATGGGGCGAATGAGGTGAGGGGGGGGGGAGGGGAGGGGAGGGGAGGGGAGGGGAGGGGAGGGGAGGGGAGGGGCGATGAGTTGGGGGTAGGGAGAGCAGTGTGTGCAGATGAGGGGAGGGGAGGGCGTTGTTGGTTGCAGTGCAGCGTGAAGTCTCACAAGTCTCACAAGTCTCACAAGTCTCACAAGTCTCACAAGTCTCCGCCTTCCCTTTCCTCCCTGCCCCTCGCCCCTCACCCAGCTTCCACAACATGAGGCGCAAGCAGGACATATTCCTCCCACATGTGACGGCACGCGTGGCAGTGCTGCTCTCCTCGCACTCCATTCAAGGCATCTCCACCCACGTCTCTGTCAGTGCTACCTCCCCCGCACTCCCTCACACTACCTCTCGCTCTCCCTCACACTACCTCTCCCTCTCCCTCACACTACCTCTCGCTCTCCCTCACACTTCCTCTCACTCTCCCTCACACTACCTCTCGCTCTCCCTCACACTACCTCTCGCTCTCCCTCACACTCCTCAACACTTCCCAATGCTCCCTCACACCTCCACCCGTGCAGCCGCCAACTTCCCCCCATCCGCTCCACTCCACTCAGTTGGTTGTTGAGGCGCCTCAAAAAAGTCCGTCCCTCCCCTCCACTCAGTTTTGTTCCCCTTGCCCATCTTGGTCCTTCAACTCCTCTCTCTCCCCACCCCACCCCACTCGTCTAGTCCTGTCAGTGGGATTCCTCTTTGAATCTACTCTATGATTGCTTAGGCGGCACAGACTTTTCCTCCGCTGTCCACATCTCCTCTGTTCAGTCTGATTAGTCTGATTAGTCTTTCATTCACTGCACCACCTGCCGTGAAACTCCCTCTCGAATCGAACCACCAACAGCGCGGCTGTGAAAACGAAAGATGGTACAGGAGGACAGCAGGTGCACAACGCACAATGGAAACCGCCGAACCAAATAGACGAACAACTTCATCGTTAGCTGCTGTGTCATTCACGCCACGCCACGCCTTTGCCTTGCTGTCGTGTCAATGTGCGCAACACACCTCCCCTCCTCCCCGCCCGCCCGCCCCGCCCGCCCGCCCCTTCTTGACTTGGTGTCATGTGAATGCGCGCAACACACCTCCCCGCCCGCCCGCCCGCCCGCCTGCCCGCCCCTTCCAGATCGCTCCGCGCCATCCGGAAGGCGCGCCTGTTCCCCGAGCGGACGGCTACTGGCCGGCATACATCGTCCGGGCGGGCAAGGGCACAGCCATGGAGGTCACTGTTGAGATCCGGGCGGCAGACTCCGAGGACGCAGCAGATCTTTCCCACCTCAAGGTACTCAGCAGTAAAGCGATGGCAGGGAGGAGAGCCAAAGCAGTCAGCCTAGTCAATTTCCCCTCTTACTCCTGAGCTTGTATCACCAGCCCATGCCTGTCATCTCCCGCCTGTCATCTCCCGCCTGTCATCTCCCGCCTGTCATCTCCCGCCTGTCATCTCCCGCCTGTCATCTCCCGCCTGTCATCTCCCGCCTGTCATCTCCCGCCTGTCATCTCCCGCCTGTCATCTCCCGCCTGTCATCTCCCGCCTGTCATCTCCCGCCTGTCATCTCCCGCCTGTCATCTCCCGCCTGTCATCTCCCGCCTGTCATCTCCCGCCTGTCATCTCCCGCCTGTCATCTCCCGCCTGTCATCTCCCGCCTGTCATCTCCCGCCTGTCATCTCCCGCCTGTCATCTCCCGCCTGTCATCTCCCGCCTGTCATCTCCCGCCTGGTCATCTCCCGCCTGTCATCTCCCGCCTGTCATCTCCCGCCTGTCATCTCCCGCCTGTCATCTCCCGCCTGTCATCTCCCGCCTGTCATCTCCCGCCTGTCATCTCCCGCCTGTCATCTCCCGCCTGTCATCTCCCGCCTGTCATCTCCCGCCTGTCATCTCCCGCCTGTCATCTCCCGCCTGTCATCTCCCGCCTGTCATCTCCCGCCTGTCATCTCCCGCCTGTCATCTCCCGCCTGTCATCTCCCGCTGTCATCTCCCGCCTGTCATCTCCCGCCTGATCTCCCGCCTGTCATCTCCTCGCCTGTCATCTCCCGCCTGTCATCTCCCGCCTGTCATCTCCCGCCTGTATCTCCCGCCTGTCATCTCCCGCCTGTCATCTCCCGCCTGTCATCTCCCGCCTGTCATCTCCCGCCTGTCATCTCCCGCCTGTCATCTCCCGCCTGTCATCTCCCGCCTGTCATCTCCCGCCTGTCATCTCCCGCCTGTCATCTCCCCGCCTGTCATCTCCCGCCTGTCATCTCCCGCCTGTCATCTCCCGCCTGTCATCTCCCGCCTGTCATCTCCCGCCTGTCATCTCCCGCCTGTCATCTCCCGCCTGTCATCTCCCGCCTGTCATCTCCGCCTGTCATCTCCCGCCTGTCATCTCCCGCCTGTCATCTCCCGCCTGTCATCTCCCGCCTGTCATCTCCCGCCTGTCATCTCCCGCCTGTCATCTCCCGCCTGTCATCTCCCGCCTGTCATCTCCCGCCTGTCATCTCCCGCCTGTCATCTCCCGCCTGTCATCTCCCGCCTGTCATCTCCCTCCCACCATTCCCCGCCCACCATTCCCCGCCCACCATTCCCCGCCCACCATTCCCCGCCCACCATCTCCCTGTCCTCGCGTTCCGCCCACCAGGCGGCCAGGCTGGACGTGCATTACCCGGCGTACGGGCCACATGGCAGCCTGCCATTGGTGCAGCACGTCATCCTGCCCCTCGCCTTCCCCCCCTGCCCGCCCCCATCCGCTCCCCACGCCCCTACCTGGCGCAGGTACGTCCTCGCACCTACTCGCCCACTCCCATGCTCCTCCCCTCCCCTTCTCCCATCCGCACTCCCGCCTGCTCCACACCTCCACAATTGCCTTCTCCCCCTGCCCGCCCCCATCCGCTCCCCACGCCCCTCAGTGGCGCAGGTATGCCCCTCAGTGGCGCAGGTATGCCCCTCAGTGGCGCAGGTATGCCCCTCAGTGGCGCAGGTATGCCCCTCAATGGCGCAGGTATGCCCCTCAGTGGCGCAGGTATGCCCCTCAGTGGCGCAGGTATGCCCCTCAGTGGCGCAGGTATGCTTTCGCCCCTACTCGCCCTCTCCCATGCAGGTATGCCCCTCCCTCTGCTCTCGCCCCTGTTCGCCCTCACCCCTACTCCCCAGTTTCCCTGCCCCTCTGCTCCCATCCGCGTTCACCTCTGCTCCCATCCGCGTTCACCTCTGCTCCCATCCGCGTTCACCTCTGCTCCCATCCGCGTTCACCTCTGCTCCACTCCACCCCATCTGAATCCCCCCCCAACCACCCCTCTCCCACACAACAGCATAGCAGCGGGCATATCAGTGCTGGCCGTCCCAACGCACCTGCTGTGCCACCTCGACGACCCGCTCCTCGTGCTGCGCCAGTGAGACTCGCCCCTTGCGCTCTCGTGCACCCATGCTCACTCTCACTCTTATTCTCATTCTCATTCTCACGCACTACCACCCAAGTCTAGTTAGTTCAGTTTGACCCATCGGTCTGTGACGCCAGCTTGTTGAGATCACAACTCACCACATCTCACTTCCTCACAAGCTTCACCACCATCCTGCACCGCACTGCACCGCTCTCCATCCCATCCCATCCCGCCCACGCCAGCTACGCAGCCCCGTATCTGCAGCCGGGCGACGTGGTGACACTTGGCGAGACGCCATTGGCCATCATGCAGGGCGGCTTCCGCCACCCGGACTCCGTGCCCCCGGGCCTCCTTGCACGCTTCGCCTGCCTCTGCTTCCTCCCCGCCTCGTCTCTTGCTACGGCTTGCGGCATGCAGGTGCGCGTAGGGGTGGTTGTGGCAGTGCCTAGAAACTGGATTGTGTGAGTGGTCGCTGCCCCTTTTTCCCTCACACCACCAACACGTATGCCCCTCCCCTTACCCTCCTTCGTGCCCCTCCCGACAGGTGCTGATAGACCTGGTGGGGGTGGTGCGGGTGGTAGTGGCGGTGATAGTGGCAATACTGGCGCGGCTGCTGCTGGGGAAGAGGGGCGTGTTTTACCAGCTGGCAGGGTACCAGGCGCGACTCATTGACGACATCACCTGCACTCTGCCTCCTTACGACCAGTTCATCACCCTTGGGCCCGTGAGTCTTTCTCCTCTCCATACACGTACCTTTGTAAGGCGCCTCAGAAGGCGCGTGTAGGCCCATACACTCACAGCCGCACCCTCCCCCCCTACACCAGTTCATCACCCTCGGCCCCGTGCGTGCTGTTTTTCTCTTCCGCTACCCTTCCTCACTATTCAGCTGAGCGTGCACGAGACAGTGAAGGGCCTGAGTGCGAAGCTGGGGTGTGCCGTGGCGGTGGTGGATGTCAACGACCTCAAGAAAGTGAAGATCCTCGCTGTGAGTGCTGCCACACTTGCATGGGTGGTGAACAGTTGCGAGAGGTGAAGAGTGATGCAGCTGGGCTGTGGTGGTGCATGTCAGTAGGTTCAAGGGAGCACGGATATTCACAGTAGGGCCTCTCGAGTGGTGCATGGATAGTGAGCATCGAAGGGATGATTGAGGATTCAAGTAACCAGGCCATATCTCTTGCCCCATGCCCCATGCACATATCTTTTGCCGCATTCTCATGCCCCCATGCCCCATGCCCCCATGCCCCCATACCCCATGCCCCCATGCCCCATGCCACCATGCGCCATACCATGCAGGTGACAGCAGGGGTGGACCATGGGAGGCTCACAACAGCGCTGCTGCCCAACCCAGCAGGTGAGCTGCTGCCCTGGCCGCACTCGCGCAGGTTGTGAGGGGTTCAGTGCGGTGCAGAGAGAGTGTTTCCTGAGGCTGTGACACTGGTGTGCACCTGTCAGGTGGGCAGAGGTGGGCAGGAGGGAAGCTCAGGGTGCATGCAGGGGTGAACGATTGGTTGTTGATTGGTTGTGCAGCACAGCCCGTGCTGTTGAGTGTGAGTTGACTCACCCTGCCTGGCTCACCATGCCGGGGTGTGTGAATGCAGGGAATGCGGATCAACAAACCCCAATTGTCATCGTGCGGGGATGCAGCAAGCCATGAGAAGGCCATGAGGAATGATTGCCAGCACACCATCATCGTGCAGACGTTAGAGTACCATGCCAGTATGCAGTACCATCCCCGTATCGTACTGTATTGTTGGTTACGACTGATGATTCTCCGTGGTTCCAGTGAAACATGCGACTGTAGCAATGGGTACGACTTAACGGTAGTAGAATCGAAGCACTGATTATGCTAAATGAGGAAACCCTGCAGAACGTTCCAAGGTGAACGTTAGCTAACTACCAAGCATTCCTTGCCAACTCAGCAATGACGGGTGAAAGGGCAAGTAATTGCCCAGGCTGTACAAAAATTTTAGGTTCTGTTTCCTCTACTCTTTCAATTTCTCCTGACGGGTATAATTCCCGCCAAGGTCTGATTGGTCAGAATTCTTTGAGCTGAATGGTCGAAATTCGCGCACATCGAATCTCTCGCCGAAATTCAATTGTGCATTTGCGAATTGCCGTTCAGGAACAAACCTCTGCACCGCACCAGTCGCACACCTCTTCGCTGCACGTGTGGACGCGATGTGACACGCACGATCTTCGGAAGATAGTTTCTGTTGCGTCCGCAAATGCTACAGAAGTACAGTAGTGGCTGGGCCCTTCGTGCACGAGTTTCCTTTGTCCAGCTGCGCGGAAGCTCCTACTTGCGCGCATGCACATGACGGTCTCCTGGAAAAGATCTCTGAGTGATAATTATCTCCGTCTGCCATGCCTCCATTTCCTGCCGTTTACGCCATGTCTCCAGACTGCATGACCCCCATGCCTTTATCCCTCCTCATCCGAAAAAACCCCACCCCAAATTCCTACGCAAAAGATACTTTCGAAGTTGCTTTGGGGTTGCTGTTGGAAAGGTACACAAGATGCTCACCCCATGCGCGCGAATTTGCCTTGCGCCGGATGGACACGCTGCACCCGAGGTTGTTTCCCCAGCTTCATGCACCCACATTACAAGCGCGTCAAGCAGAAGAGACCGAAGTCAAGCAGAAGAGACTGAAGTCAAACTAGGTAACTAGGTAGCAGGGTCTTGTTTATAAGCACATGCGAATTATTTTTAGCTAGCTGCGAAATTGACGAACTTATGCGAACCGCACGATACAGCTTATATGCCCCCTTCACAAGGCAACCGGGAGGGGCTCAAACAGGCATCAGGAGTATCTCTGGGAATGCCGGTCATGATTCTTCTCTAGGTTTGGAATGCAGATTCGCGCGAGTACACTCCCACGATTCAGGAACCAACCAGCCTGCACCTGTTTGTGGCTCGGGGGTGATGGCTAGTGGAGCTCCCACAATTGTGGAAGTTGTTCGTCTCTCTACGATTGGTCGATCACAGGTGCAATTCAAGTGTTTCGCCAATAAAATTAGGGTTGCAAACCCGTCATTGCTGTTCATGTAGCGAGACGTTGTCTCGCTCTAAATTTCAGGGTGCAGCTGTTACGATATGTGCGATTATTTATTTGAGATTGTCACTAAAGTGTTATAGCGAGCTTCAGTTACAATTGATAGCTACACCTCTCATAGACATGGTTTAGGCTCACCGTTAGGTTGCATGATCTATAATTTATAACAGCCACATACGATATTTCAATATTTTTCAGTTTCGTTAATAATTGTTCACAGATTCAGCAAAAATGAGTTCACAAATTACTAATAAAACCGGGAGAAATATACAAAACTTCGGGGACTTACCACATGTTCAGTAACAATTTCAGTACTTACTAATACAACAGAACAAGCTCCATTGCAGACAAAAAAAAAACAAACAAACAAACAAATGCATCTAATGCTAGTATCAATTACAGGCTGCCTATTGCTAACATTGGCAAGAAACACTCCCCGTTGTTCCAACGTCTGTGCGGGTGAATAGGTAGTGGCCCTTGTCAGAATCCCAACCACTAGACCATTGGGATAAAAGGGCTTGTTTCAGTAGCGGGTCATTGCGACCCTAACCCCGTAGGCGAACGCGCCTGTAACCCTCTCCAGGATCAATCGGGCATCCACAGTGCAGATCTACTGACACCCCCCCACACTGGGAGGCCTAGGACTAAGCACAGCGGCAACGGCCTACATGTGCATATAGCGGGAAACGAACCCGAGACCGCTCTGATACCATGTCGAGAAAGTTGAGAAGGAGAATGTGATGCAATATCAAGAGTTGAGATACAAGTACAACACCCTAAATTGGGTTGTACTCATTACAGAGTACCCCACTGCAGGCTAGACAGCAAATACATTCTGACACACCTTCCATAACCAAAGTGGGGTGTAATCAGCACAATGAGCAAGCATAGAGCAAGAGTTCACAATAGGTAAGTAAGGCTAGAGCTAATCACAGAGGGCAAGTGAGGAAGAGGAGAGACTGTGGGGGGAGAGAAGATGGGAGGCGACTGCTGACGCTGCAGACACACAGACGAGCTGCGGGCTCAGTGGCTACCGGAATAGCGCTCCGGACTACTGGGGTAACTGGCCCCGCGGCTAAAAGTAGCGGCAGACGAGCAACGGACCCACGGGCGACTGGCGACTACCGTAGATTGTAGCCTCCGGACTGCTGCTACTGCTGACGACAAGACTGCTGCCTCCACTCAACCTCCCCCAGCTGCCCAACGCCCCTCTCACATACCCCCTGCTCAAACTTTAGCCCTACACCCACAGCACCCCCTTAAACCCTAAACCCCAGACTCCCACACATCCACCCCCCTCAGCGAGAGCTGCAGCAGTGGGAGACGAAGGAGGAGGAGGAGGAGGGAACGGCACGCACAACCGACACCCCCACAACCATCACCCCCACACCCACCCCCCCACGGCTGCACCGGGTCCAGGAGCGGCTGTTGCAGGGGCCAGGGGCGGCTGCTGCTGGGGCGGCTGTTCCAGGGGCTGCTGCTGCTGGGGCGGCTGCTCCAGGGGCTGCTGCTGCTGGGGCGGCTGCTCCAGGGGCTGCTGCTGCTGGGGCGGCTGCTCCAGGGGCTGCTGCTGCTGGGGCGGCTGCTCCAGGGGCCGCTGCTGCTGGGGCGGCTACTCCAGGGGCTGCTGCTCCAGGGGCTGCTGGTGCTGGGGCTGATGCTGCTGGGGCGGCTGCTCCAGGTGCTGCTGCTGCTCTGGCGGCTGCTCCAGGGGCTGCTGCTGCTGGGGCGGCTGCTGCTGGGTCGGCTGCTCCAGGGGCTGCTGCTGCTGGGGCGGCTGCTCCAGAGGCTGCTGCTGCTGGGGCGGCTGCTCCAGGGGCTGCTGGTGCTGGGGCGGCTGCTGCACTAGCGGCGGCTCCAGGGGCTGCTGCTGCTGGGGCGGCTGCTCCAGGGGCTGCTGCTGCTGGGGCGGCTGCTCCAGGGGCTGGTGCTGCTGGGGCGGCTGCTCCAGGGGCTGCTGCTGCTGGGGCGGCTGCTACTGGGGCGGCTGCTCCAGGGGCTACTGCCGCAGGGGTGGCTGCTTCAGGGGCTGCTTGCTGCTGCGGCGGCTGCTTCAGGGGCTGGTGCTGCTGGGGCGGCTGCTCCAGGGGCTGCTACTGCTGGGGCGGCTGCTGCTGGGGCGGCTGCTCTAGGGGCTGCTGCTGCTGGGGCGGCTGCTCCAGGTGCTGCTGCTGCTGGGGCGGCTGCTCCAGGGGCGGCTGCTGGTGCAAGGTAGGCCGCTCCAGGGGCGGCTGCTTCAGGGGCGGCGGCTCCTGGGGCGGCTGCTGCAGCGGAAAGTAGGAGGGAGGGGAGGGGAATGTCAGAACATATAGCTTACTTGTTTCTGTAGGCTATAGTGGGGTATCCCATAAGGGGTACAACCCAATCAGGGTTTCCTATTTGTACTCACTTCGTTCATAGTCATTTCATTCTCGTTCACTTCTTCTCATGGTATCGAGCAGGTTCCCCTGTGGGAACTGTTCTTAGGGCCCACCACCGCTACCGCTTAACTTTTTTTTTCCTGCCCGGAGCGCGCTCCGGGCCCTCGTACTTCCTTTTTTTTCGATCTGCCCTAGTGCTCTGACGGCCGCCCGCCCTAGCGCCCGAGCGCCGCCGCCCTTGCGCCCTGACGGCCGCCCGCCCTAGTGCCCTGACGGCCGCCCGCTCTAGCGCCCGAACGCCGCCCGCCCTAGCGCCCTGACGGCCGCCCGCCCTAGCGCCCTGACGGCAGCCCGCCCTAGCGCCCGAGCGCCGCCCGCCCTAGCGCCCTGACGGCCGCCCGCCCTAGCGCCCTGACGGCCGCCCGCCCTAGCGCCCGAGCGCCGCCCGCCCTAGCGCCCGAGCGCCGCCCGCCCTAGCGCCCGAGCGCCGCCCGCCCTAGCGCCCGAGCGCCGCCCGCCCTAGCGCCCTGACGGCCGCCCGCCCTAGCGCCAGTGCGCCGCTCGCCCTAGCGCCCTGACGGCCGCCCGCCCTAGCGCCCGTGCGCCACTCGCCCTAGCGCCCTGACGGCCGCCCGCCCTAGAGCCCTGTCGGCCGCCCGCCCTAGCACCCGAGCGCCGCCCGCCCTTTCGCCCTTACGGCCGCCCGCCCTGACGCCTGAGCGCCGCCCGTCGTCGCCCCAGCGCCCTAGCGCCCGACGCCCGCGAGCCGCCCGTCGCAGCCGCCCGTGAGCTGCCTGTACGCCGCTCACCGAGCCTCCCGTGCACCCGCCGTCCCTGAGCCGCCCGCGCCGCCGTCCCTGAGCCGCCTGTGCAGCCGCCCGCGAGCCGCCAGCGAGCCGCCCGTCGCGACGCCCGCGCCGCACGAGCCGCCCGTACAGCCGAGCCGCCCGAGCCGCCCGAGCCGCCCGCGCCGCCCCAGCAACCCGAGCCGCCCGAGCCGCCCGAGCCGCCCGAGCCGCCCGAGCCGCCCGAGCCGCCCGAGCCGCCCGCGCCGCCCCAGCAACCCGAGCCGCCCGAGCCGCCCGGGCAGCCTGAGGAGCCGAGCTCCTGCTCCTGCGTGGCTGCTGCTGCTCCGAGGCGTGCGCAGCTGCTGTTCTGCCGAGTTGCTGAGCCGCTGTGCTACCCGACTCTTCGTGCCCGGTGAGACAATCAGCTGCTGCAATGGCCACCCCCAGTGTCCTGTCTTTTGACGCTGAGGGTCGCGCCATTGACTTTCCAGTCTGGATTGAGGACCTGCAGCTGTACTTACTGTGCGATGCGATCGATGAGGTTTCTCTCTTTGACTTTGTCTCTGGAGCTGTCCCTGCCCCTCCTGCTGATGCTGACCCTGCTGTTCGCTCCAAGTGGGCCACACGCGATGCTGCTGCACGTCTTGCTGTGCGTCGCCACCTCCCTTCCTCCGAGCGTGCCCACTTTAGTCAGTGCAAGACCGCTCAGGCCTTGTACGACGCTGTAGTTACACGCTACTCCTCCCCTTCCTCCGCTACGCTGAGCCGCCTCATGCTACCGTTTCTCTTCCCTGACCTCGCTGCCTTTCCCACTGTCGCTGACCTCGTTACCCACCTCCGCGCTAGTGACGCTCGCTACCGCGCTGCCCTTCCTGCTGAGTTCCGCGCCGCAAACCCTCCTCCCATGTACATCACTCTCTACTTTCTCGTCACCCGTCTCCCTGAGTCCCTTCGTGTCGTTAGGGACCAGTTTCTCTCTGTCTGTCCCACCACCCTCACTGTCGACCTCCTTGAGGAGTCCCTGCTAGCGGCTGAGAAGAGCATCGTCGCTGTAGGGGCCTCTCGGGGTGACCCTCGCACCCCCATCTTTGAGGGGTGTTCTCCTTCCCCCCTGCTGCCCTCTGTCGCCTCTGCCGCTGCGGCCGACCTCGCTGGTTTTGAGTCGGTCGGTGCGGCGTCTGCCCCCAGCGGTAGACGCCGCTCTGGCAAGGGCAAGGGGGGCAAGGGAGCGGGTGGAGCTAGAGGGGGCAGTGGAGGCGGAGGAGGTGGGGGTGGCGGAGGGAGTGGGGGTGGCGGTGGAGGTGGTGGCGGGAGTGGAGGTACTGGTGGAGGCGGTGGAGGCGGAGGTGGCGGCGGAGGCGGTGGCGGAGGAGGCGGGGGCGAGGGTACCGGTGGGGGCGGTGGCGGTGGAGACGGGGGTGGCGGTGGAGGCGGGAGTGGCGGTGGCGGCGGGGGTCGGAGTGGCTCGTCCCAGCGGAGCAGCTCTGGGGGTGGCAAGCGCCAGCAGCAGCAGCAGCAGCAGCAGCAGCAGCGCTCTCGCACCGTCCCCGCCCCTCAGCAGCTCCGTGAGTGGTACTTGCAGCGTCAGCGTGGTGGTGCGTTTGGTCCCTGCCCCTACGTTCTTCGCACCGGTGACCGTGCGGGGGAGAGGTGTGGAGGCACCCACGCAGCCCGCCGCTGCTTTGGCCGCCTGACCGACGCCTGGCGTCAGCAGTTTCCGGAGGCCGCTGAGATCCCCCGCTGGGGGGAGCTGTCTAGGGCTGGTGTAGCCGTTTATGATCTTGACTTTGATGCTATTCTTTCTGCTATGTATGCTGTGACTGGTAGTGATGAGGATGACTGTTACCGGTGTTTCCCGCCCGACCCGGGCATTGGCACTGCTGCGTCAGGTGCTAGTGAGGCTGCTGCTCTAGGTGCCAGTGCGTCTGTGCTCTCAGGTACTGGTGAGTTTGCCCTCTCAGGTACTGTGTCGGCTTCGGCCTCTCACACCTTCACCCTTGACTCTGGAGCGTCTCGCTCCTTCTTTCGGGACCGCACCACTCTCACGCCGCTGAGTCGGCCGGTCGCGGTGTCCCTAGCTGACCCCTCTGGGGGGCCTGTCCTGTCTCGCTTCTCCACGGTCCTTCCGTGTCCTGCGGCCCCCTCTGGCACCCTGTCTGGTCTCTACCTCCCCTCGTTCTCGACGAACCTGGTGAGTGGTGCTGACCTACAGGATGCGGGTGTCCACCAGTTCACTCCTGCTCGTCAGCGAGTGACCCACTGCACGGAGGCTAGCACGGGACGCCACCTGGCTACGTTTACACGTCGGCCAGGGTCGAGCCTGTACACACTGGCCACTGCTTCTCCTCCAGGTGCTGAGTCTGGTAGGGTCCCTTCGTCTGGTCAGGTGTTTGCCGCAGCGTCCAGGTCTGGTCCTGAGTCTGCCCCCTGTTCGTGTCGTCGTCTGTCTCACGAGACCCTCCTCTGGCACCACCGCCTTGGCCACCCCTCTCTGCTTCGGCTCAGAGGCATGGCCTCCCGTCTTCTTGTGTCTGGTCTCCCCCGGTCTCTACCTCCCCTTCCTCAGGGCCCTGGCCCTGCCTGTGTCCCCTGTGTCGAGGGGCGCCAGCGTGCTTCCCCTCACTCCTCCCAGTTTCCTCCGACAGAGGCCCCGTTGCAGACGCTTCACATGGACGTGTGGGGCCCAGCCCGCGTCCGTGGACAGGGTCAGGAGCGCTACTTCCTGCTCGTTGTTGACGACTACTCGCGTTACACCACGGTCTTCCCCTTGCGCAGCAAGGGTGAGGTCACTGAGGTGCTGATCGACTGGATTCGCGCAGCTCGTCTTCAGCTCAGGCAGAGCTTTGGCTCCGACTTTCCTGTGTTGCGTCTGCACTCGGACAGAGGCGGAGAGTTCTCCTATGGCCTTCTGCGTGCCTACTGTCGTGCGCGAGGCATCCGCCAGTCCTTCACGCTTCCGGACTCCCCGCAGCAAATTGGGATTGCTGAGCGCCGCATTGGCATGGTCATGGACGTCGCCCGTACGTCCATGATGCATGCGGCTGCCCCCCATTTTCTGTGGCCGTTTGCGGTCAGGTACGCCGCGCATCAGATCAACCTCCACCCCAGGGTCTCCAGGCCGGAGACCTCCCCAGCCCTGCTGTGGACGGGGAAGGTTGGCGATGCGTCGGCGTTCCGGGTCTGGGGATCTCGGGCGTTTGTCCGCGACTTGTCTGCGGACAAGCTGTCCCCTCGCGCTGCTCCCTGCGTCTTCCTGGGGTTCCCCCCCGACGCCCCTGGGTGGCAGTTCTACCACCCCACCTCTCGACGTGTTCTGTCCTCCCAGGACGTCACGTTCGACGAGTCGGTACCCTACTACCGCCTCTTCCCCTACCGCACTCCGTCCCTCCCCCCACCCCCGCTCTTCTTGGTACCAGGTCCCCCCCCGGTAGACCCCCTCCCCCCTCAGGGTCCTGCCTCTTCAGGTGTGTCCCAGGTAGACGCGGTCGAGCCTGTCGAGGTCACTGGTGACTCTGGTGCTGCTGCGGGAGCTGAGCCTGGGGGTGCGGAGCCTGGTGGTGCGGAGTCTGGGGGTGCTGAGCCTGGGGGTGCTGTGCCTGGGGGTGCTGTGCCTGGGGGTGCGGAGCCTGGGGGTGCGGAGTCTGGGGGTGCTGAGCCTGGGGGTGCTGAGCCTGGAGGTGCCGAGCCTGGGGGTGCTGAGCCTGGGGGTGCTGAGCCTGGGGGTGCTGAGCCTGGGGGTGCTGAGCCTGGGGGTGCTGTGCCTGGGGGTGCTTCGTCTCGCCGGGAGCCACTCTCCCCACAGGAGCTGCGTGAGTGGTTTGCCAGGCGCTGGAGGCGTGCTGCTGGTGCTGGTGGTTCTTCGGCTGCAGAGGGTACTGCTCCCGCGCGTCCCGGAGGTGCTCGTACTGTGGGTGCTGGAGCTGCTGGGTCTGAGGGTTCTCCTGGAGCTGGTGCTGCTGAGGGTGTTGGCGCTGTGCCTGCCGCTGGCGGTCCGACTGACAGTGCTCCTGGTGCTGCTGCTGGAGGTTCTGGTGCTGCTGGAGATGCTACTGTAGTGGGTGCTCCTGCTGGGGGTACTGGTGCTGTTCCTGCTGTTTCTGGCGTCGCCGCGCGGCCCCGACCGTACTTCGTTCCGCTCCTGCAGCAGGTTCTTGGTCTTACAACTCCTCCTCCCTTAGAGGGTCCGCAGCCTGTCCGGTCACAGCCACAGCTACAGCCTGCCTCCCCTTTGCCTGCTCCTTCTCCCTACGCTGGTCCGACTGGAGGTCTTACTGAGCGTCGTGAGCCTGCGTCTCGTCCTGCGTCGCCTGTTCGTACTGAGCGCGCTAGTGGTCGCGGGTCGCGTCAGCGTCCTCCTCCTGTCCCTGGCACGCACCGGATGTCACTGCGTCCGTCCACTGCTCCTCTACGTGCCCCTTTGCCTTCTCCTCCTGCTTCCTCTCTTCCTGCTCTTGCCGACCCGGAGTCGGACTCTCTTCGTGCTGCCAGTCCTACTGTCACGCGTCTTCTTGCTACTGCTGTCACTGACCCTTCCTTCGAGTCGTCTGCTGCGTCTGCCCTTGTCACTGAGCTTGTCGACTTTGCTGCACGCTGTCGTCTAGACTACGCTGCCAGTCTTGTCGCTGAGTCTGAGTCTGCCTGTCCTCCGTCCGTCGGGGGTGAGTGTGCCCTCGGCACGGACGTCCTTGAGGACAGGCAGGAGGAGTTCCAGTGTCTGGCAGCCGCTTCACCTCATCTCGCGTCTGTACTGCTAGCCCCTGAGGGAGACCCGGATGCACCAGACATCCCGACTCCGCGCTCTTACGCGGAGGCGATAGAGGGTCCCTACTCCTCTCAGTGGCAGGCAGCTATGGATGCAGAGATGGCTTCCTGGAAGTCCACAGGCACCTACGTCGACGCTGTTCCCCCTCCTGGGGCGAACATCGTCAGTGGCATGTGGATTTTCAGGGTGAAGCGGCCGCCGGGTTCACCGCCTGTCTTCAAGGCGCGTTACGTGGCTCGTGGCTTCAGTCAGCGGCAGGGGGTTGACTACTTTCAGACCTTCTCCCCCACCCCGAAGATGACTACTCTTCGGGTTCTGCTGCACGTTGCTGCTCACCGTGACTACGAGCTGCACTCTCTCGACTTCAGCACAGCTTTCTTGCAGGGCAGTCTGCACGAGGAGATCTGGCTGCGTCGCCCACCTGGCTTCACTGGGTCTTTCCCTCCTGGTACCCAGTGGAGTCTCCGGCGTCCAGTCTACGGTCTCCGCCAGGCACCTCGTGAGTGGCACGACACACTGAGGACTACGCTCGCGGCACTTGGGTTTGCTCCGTCTACTGCCGACCCGTCGCTGTTTCTGCGCACCGACACCTCTCTGCCGCCGTTCTACATCCTCGTGTACGTCGACGACTTGGTCTTTGCCACAGCTGACACTGCTGGACTCGCCTACGTGAAGTCCGAGCTGCAGAAGAGACACACGTGCACTGACCTGGGTGAACTGCGTAGCTACCTTGGCTTGCAG
The DNA here is from genome assembly GCA_948144175.1 of Closterium sp. NIES-65. Taxonomy (NCBI): domain Eukaryota; kingdom Viridiplantae; phylum Streptophyta; class Zygnematophyceae; order Desmidiales; family Closteriaceae; genus Closterium; species Closterium sp. NIES-65. The sequence goes on from CANXME010002189.1 coordinate 222,541, forward strand.
ATCACCCGGGACAGAGCGCGCCGCACCATTACCCTGACTCAGTCACACATGGTGCAGCAGGTCCTTCAGCGCTTCGGCTTCACGTACTCCTCGCCTCAGGCCACTCCTCTGCCTACTCGCCACTCACTCTCAGCTCTGCCTTCGGATGAGTCCGTAGAGTCGAGTGGCCCGTTTGCAGAGCTTGTTGGCTGCCTCATGTACCTGATGACCTGCACACGTCCTGACCTTGCATACCCTCTTAGCATTCTCGCACGCTATGTTGCTCCTGGGAGACACCGACCAGAGCACATGGCTGCAGCGAAGAGGGTGTTGCGCTACTTGTGCAGCACGTCGGGCATGGGGCTAGTGCTTGGAGGGCGCAGTCCAGTGGTCCTCACTGGGCACGCAGACGCTTCTTGGGCTGACGACCAGGCTACGCAGCGGTCGTCACAGGGTTACACCTTCAGCCTTGGTTCCGGTTCTGTTTCGTGGCGGGCTACCCGCTCGTCTTCTGTTCTCGGCTCCAGTTGTGAGGCTGAGATCTACGCTGGGGCTATGGCTGCGCAGGAGTTACGTTGGCTCACCTACCTGCTGACCGACCTTGGAGAGCAGCCTCGTTCTCCTCCAGTCCTGTACGTAGACAACAAGGCCATGTTGGCCTTGTGTCGAGAGCAGCGACTGGAGCACAGAACGAAGCACATTGCTCTCCGCTACTTTCTTGCTCGTGAGCTACAGCAGCGTGGACAGTTGCGACTTGCGTACGTGGCCTCTGAGGCCAACACTGCTGATGTCTTCACCAAGGCACTTGCGCCTTGTGATCATCAGCGTTGTTGCACGCAGTTGGGTCTTGTGCCTGTCTTGCCTCACTTGCTCTCCTCTTGACCTTGCTTGTACCTTCGCCTATATATACTCTTGTTCTTGCTTGTTTGCCTCTTGTATATCTCTATATATGATCTTGCATGTGAACTGGCCTTCTGGCCTTTGAACTTGTGCTCGGAATGCGTGGTGACTTTGTGATCCACCCTGAGCTTTGCTTTGCTTTGCTTGACTGGTCTTGTGACCCCTTGTTCTCCCCCACTTTGCCTATGGGGGTGTGTCAGAACATATAGCTTACTTGTTTCTGTAGGCTATAGTGGGGTATCCCATAAGGGGTACAACCCAATCATGGTTTCCTATTTGTACTCACTTCGTTCATAGTCATTTCATTCTCGTTCACTTCTTCTCAGGGAAGGGCGCGCCCCCCATTGTGCCCTGACGGGCGATGTGCTAGGGAGCCGCGCAGGTCCCCAAAAGTGCCTCTACTGGCAACGAGAGGGGACCGCGCGCAGGCCCCTAAGGCGCCGCGACGAGGCAACGGGAGGGGCCGGCTCGCGGGCCCCGAAAGTGCCGCGACGAGGCGACGGGAGGGACCTTCGTGCGGGCCCCCAAAACGACTCGACGAGGCGACGGTCGGGGCCAGTGCGCGGGCCCCTAAGACGCCGCGACGAGGTAGGAACCCGCCGCGCGCCCGCCACTCGCTCCGAGCGCGTGGCGGGAAGAAAAATGAGATGTCGCGCGCCACGGGGCGCGCGACACACAGTAGGGCAGCGGAATCGAGTGGGCCCACAGGCCAAGAACGTTAAGCTCTGATACCATGTCAGAATCCCAACCACTAGACCATTGGGATTAAAGGGTCTGTTTCAGTAGCGGGTCATTGCGCCCATAACCCCCCAGGCGAACGCGTCTGTAACCCTCTCCAGGATCAATCGGGCATCCACAGTGCAGATCTACTGACAGCCCTGCGCAGTGAAACTGCATTGTTAGTTCAATGGGCTCAGCTAAATAATTGCATTGTTGACTTACCAGCATAAACTGAAAGCTTGAATTGAATGACCTGCAAGAAAAACGTGACGAGCACGTTAGGCAGCACAGAGCGGGTTGCAGACATGAAACGCAAATCTTCGCATGCGTACGACAGTGGATTCTGCAACAACTCGGTTTATTAAAAAAATATTAAATGTGATTAACCTTTGCTAATAGTCGAACGAACAGAATGCTACGAAAGCGATCAGCCTTACCCGTCAAAACGGTTTCTCACATTGAAACGTCGTGGTGAAACGACGAGCTGAGCCTCGGAATAGGCACCGGACACGCCTCACGATATGAAATGGCTGCCACGCAAACTCCAAGAAAAAACAAAACAAAGAAAAAGAACAACAAAAATCCGATAAGACAGGTTGTATCATCTTCGAGTGAGCGACGGTTAAGGACAGCAGCGGGAGGGAATAACAGTCACAAAAGTGACAATCATAGAGCACTAACAACTTGTCGATGAGAAACAACGGGAACTCGAATCAGAAGAAGAAACGGCCGCAAAAAAAGAAAAAGGGGGTAGCAGAAAGAGAGTATCTAGCTGTCAGAATATTATGTTTCTCTAGTCTGCAGTGGGGTACTCTATAGTGAGTACAATCCTTTAGAGTTTGCTATATGTATCCCAATGTTTGCTAGTGAACCCCCTCTTCTCTCATTCTCGTTCTAGTTTTCACATGCTATCAGAGCATCTACGCTCCTGGCCTGTGGTCCCACCTAACTGCTTCCGCTGCTACTCTGTGTTCGGCACGCCCCGTGGCGTGCCCCTCGCGCTACTCTTAGCGGCCCCGTTGCCGCCCTTCCAGGCCCCTCGCGGCCCCTTTGCGGCCCCTTTGCCGCCCTTCCTGGCCCCTTGCGGCCCCTTCGCGGCCCCGTCGCCGCCCCTTTCGCGGCCCGTCGTGTCAGAACATATATAGCTTATGCTGTTGTGTAGGCTATAGTGGGGTATCCCATAGGGGGTACAACCCAAGTAGGGTTTGCTATTTGTACTCACTTCACTCATAGTTCATTCATTCCTCGTTCAGTTCTTCTCATGGTATCGAGCAGGTTCCCCTGTGGGAACTGCGCCTAGGGCCCACCAATCGAAATTATTTTTTTTCTCTGCCCGAAGCGCTCTCATCCCGAGTCGCGCCTCGGGCCACTCTTTCACCGAGCCGCCCTGGCGGCCGGCCTTACCCTAGTGGCCCCGCTGCCCCGTGAACGCGGCCCCGCCGCCTCTTCTCTCGCGGCCTCGCCGCCCTTGCTCACGCGGCCCCGCCGCTCCTGATCGTGCGGCCCCGCCGCCTCTCCTCATGCGGCCCCGCCGCTCCCTGATCGCGGCCTCGCTGCCCCTGCTCCAGCGGCCCCGCCGCCCCTTCTCTTGCGGCCTCGCCGCCCCTGCTCGCGGCCTCGCAACCTTTGATCTCGCGGCCCCGCCGCCCCTTATCTCGCGGCCCCGCCGCCCCTGAGCTCACGGCCGCGCCGCCCCTGCTTCTGCGGCCCCGTCGCCCCTGCTCCAGCGGCCCCGCCACCCCTGATCTTGCGGCCCTGCCGCCCCTGAACTTGCGGCCCCGCCGCCCCACCGCTACCGGCCCCGCCGCCCCTGCATCGCGGCCCCGCCGCCCCAGCGCTCACGGCCCCGCCGCCCCTGCATCGCGGCCCCGCCGCCCCAGCGCTCACGGCCCCGCCGCCCCTGCATTGCGGCCTCGCCGCCCCTGCATTGCGGCCCCGCCGCCCCTGATCTAGCGGCCTCGCCGCCCCAGCGCTCCCGGCCCCGCCGCACCTGATCTCGCGGCCCCGCCGCCCCAGCGCTCACGGCCCCGCCGCCCCTGATACGCGGCCCCGCCGTCCCTGATCTCGCAGCCCTGCCGCCCCAGCAACTGCAACAGCCGAGCCGCCCGACTGCAGCACCCGAGCCGCCCCGTTGCCGAGCCGCCCAGCAGCAGCCGAGCCGCCCAGCAGCAGCCGAGCCGCCCAGCAGCAGCCGAGCCGCCCAGCAGCAGCCGAGCCGCCCAGCAGCAGCCGAGCCATCTGGGAGCAGCCGAGCCGCCCCGCAGCAGCCGAGCCGCCCACGAGCCGGACCGCCCGACCTTCCCTTTTTGGTGAGCACGGCACTGCCCCACTGCTACTGCGTGCCCTTCCCCACTGCTTGCACTGCTAGTCTGTCGCCGTCATGGCTACCCCCAGTGTCCTCACTTTTGACGCTGAGGGTCGAGCCATTGACTTTGAGGTCTGGGTCGACGACCTGCAGTTGTTTTTACAGTGCGATAGGGCGGACGGTCTCTCTCTCTTTGACCTCACCTCTGGCGCCTCTCCTGCCCCTGCTGCTGATGCTGACCCCACTGTTCGCTCTCAGTGGGCCACCCGCGATGCTGCTGCACGTCTTGCTGTGCGTCGCCACCTCCCTACCACTGAGCGCGCGCACTTTAGTCAGTACAAGAGTGCTCAGACCTTGTACGACGCTGTAGTTGCGCGCTACTCTTCCCCTGCCACTGCTGCACTGAGCCGTCTCATGCTTCCGTACCTCTTTCCTGACCTCACTGCCTTTCCCACTGTCGCTGACCTCATTACGCACCTCCGCACTAGTGACACTCGCTACCGCGCCGCCCTTCCTGCTGAGTTCTGCGCCAAGAACCCCCCCCCATTGTACATCACTCTCTACTACGTAGTAGCGCGCCTCCCTGACTCCCTTCGCGTAGTCAGGGACCACTTTCTCTCAGTCTGTCCCACCACCCTCACTGTCGACCTTCTCGAGAAGGCCCTCCTAGCGGCGGAGAAGAGCATCGTCGCTGTAGGCGCTTCTCCGGGTGACCCTCGCACCCCCATCTTTGAGGGGTGCTCTCCTTCCCCCCTGCTGCCCTCTGTTGCCTCTGCTGCTGCTCCCGACCTGCTTGGTCTTGAGTCGGTCGGCGCGGCGTCTGCCCCTAGTGGGAGACACCGCTCTGGCAAGGGCAAGGGGGGCAAGGGCGCGGGTGGAGCTGGAGGGGGCGGTGAAGGTGGCGGTGGAGGCGGCGGAGGGAGTGGGGGTGGCGGCGGGAGTGGTGGCGGGGGTGGTGGTGGTGGTGGCAGCGGCGGAGGAGGCGGCGGTGGTGGCGGCAGCGGTGGAGGTTGAGGCGGCGGAGGAGGCGGAGGAGGAGGCGGTGGTGGAGGAGGGGGTGGAGCTGGTCGAGGTGGTACCCCGCAGCGGAGCGGCTCTGGTAGTGGTCAGCGCCAGCAGCAGCAGCAGCAGCGTTCGCGGGACATCCCCCCGCCCCAGCAGCTCCGTGAGTGGTACACGCAGCGTCAGCGGGGTGGGGGTACTGGTCCGTGCACCTACGTCCTTCGGTCCGGCGACCGCGCGGGTGAGCAGTGTGGGGGTGCCCACCCCACCCAGCGCTGCTTTGGCCGCCTGACGGACGCTTGGCGTCAGCAGTTCCCCGAGGCTAGTGAGATCCCCCGCTGGGGAGAGCTGTCTAGGGCTGGTGTAGCTATCTTTGATCTTGACTTTGATGCTATCCTTGCTGCTATGTATGCTGTGACTATTAGTGAGGAGGGTGACTGTTACCGGTGTTTCCCGCCCGACCCGGGCATTGGTACTGCTGCGCTAGGTGCCTGTGAGACTGCTGCTCTAGGTGCCAGTGCGTCTGCGCTCTCAGGTACTGGTGAGGCTGCGCTCTCAGGTACTGGTGAGGCTGCGCTCTCAGGTACTGCGTCGGCTTCGGCCTCCCTCACTTTCACACTTGACTCCGGAGCTTCTCGCTCCTTCTTTCGAGACCGCACCACACTCACGCCGCTTGGTCGGCCGGTTGCAGTCTCCCTGGCTGACCCCTCTGGGGGTCCTGTCCTCTCTCACTTCTCCACTGTCCTCCCATGTCCGGCTGCCCCCTCGGGCACCCTGTCTGGTCTGTACCTTCCCTCGTTCTCGACAAACTTGGTGAGTGGTGCGGACCTGCAGGATGCGGGGGTTCACCAGTTCACTCCTGCGAGTCAGCGGGTGACCCACTGCACGGACGCACGCACAGGCCGGCACCTGGCCACGTTCTCTCGTCGGCCGGGGTCGAGCCTCTACACCCTGACCACTGAGTCTCCTCCTGTCCCTGCGTCTGGTCAGGTAGCTGCGTCAGGTTAGGTGTTTGCTGCTTGCGTCCCGGTCTGGCCCTGAGTCTGCCCCCTGTTCGTGTCGCCTCCTGTCTCACAAGACTCTCCTGTGGCACCACCGTCTTGGCCACCCCTCCTTGCCCCGTCTTCGGGGCATGGCTTCCCGTGTCCTTGTCTCTGGTCTTCCCCAGTCTCTCCCTCCCCTTCCTTCGGGACCAGGACCTTCCTGTGTCCCCTGTGTCGAGGGTCGCCTCAGGGCTGCTCCTCACTCCTCCCAGTTTCCCCCGACAGAGGCTCCTCTGCAGACACTTCACATGGACGTGTGGGGCCCGGCCCCCGTCCGTGGGCAGGGTCACGAGCGCTACTTCCTGTTGGTGGTTGACGACTACTCGCGTTACACCACAGTCTTCCCCTTGCGCAGCAAGGGTGCTGTCACTGAGGTGCTGATCGACTGGATCCGCGAGGCTCGTCTCCAGCTCAGGAGGAGCTTCGGCTCGGACTTTCCTGTTCTGCGTCTGCACTCTGACCGAGGTGGGGAGTTCTCCTCTCGCCTCCTGCGAGACTACTGTCGTGCGCGGGGGATTCGCCAGACCTTTACGCTTCCGGACTCTCCACAGCAAAATGGGATTGCTGAGCGCCGCATTGGCATGGTCATGGATGTCGCTCGTACGTCCATGATGCATGCGGCTGCCCCCCATTTTCTGTGGCCGTTTGCGGTTCGGTACGCGGCGCATCAGCTCAACCTTCACCCCAGGGTCTCTCGGCCCGCGATGTCCCCAGTCTTGCTGTGGACGGGGAAGGTCGGCGATGCGTCTGCGTTTCGTGTCTGGGGATCTCGGGCGTTTGTCCGCGACTTGTCTGCGGACAAGCTGTCCCCCCGTGCCTCTCCCTGTGTCTTCCTTGGCTTCCCCCCTGACGCTCCAGGGTGGCAGTTCTACCACCCCTCCTCTCGTCGTGTTCTGTCCTCCCAGGACGTCACGTTCGACGAGTCAGTCCCCTTCTACCGCCTCTTCCCCTACCGCACTCCTTCCCTCCCCCCGCCACCGGACTTCCTTGTGCCGGTTCCCCCCCCGGTAGACCCCCTCCCCCCTCAGGTTCCTGCCCCCTCAGGTGTGTCCCAGGTAGACGCCGTTGACCCGGTCGAGGTTTCTAGTGACTCTGGTGCTGCTGGGGGTGCTGAGCCTCGGGGTGCTGACTCTGGGGGTGTTGTGCGCGGGGGTGCTGAGCCTGGGGGTGCCGAGCCTGGAGGTGCTGCTACTGGGGGTGCTGAGCCTGGGGGTGCTACTGCTGAGAGTGCTGAGCCTGGGGGTGCTGAGCCGGGGGGTGCTGTACCTGGAGCTACTGAGCTAGGGGGTGCTGAGTCTGGGGGTGCTGAGTCTGGAGCTGCTGAGCGTGGGGGTGCTGCGTCTGGAGCTGCTGAGCCTGGAGGTGCTGAGTCTGGGGGTCCTGCGCCTGGAGCTGCTGAGCCTGGGGTTTCTCCTGGTGCTCCGTCTCGGCGGGAGCCCCTCTCTCCACAGGAGCTGCGCGAGTGGTTTGCTCGCCGCTGGAGGCGTACTGCTGGAGCTGGAGCTTCTCCGATCGCCGAGGGTGCTGGTGCCGCCGGTCCCGGAGCTGCTACTCCTGCGGGTCCTCCTGGAGCTGGAGCTGCTGAGGGTGTTGGTGCTGAGACTACTGCTGTCTGTCCTGGCGGTGGTCCTGCTGCTGGTGCTGCTCGAGGTCCTGCCGCTGGAGGTGTTGGTGGTGCTGGTGCTGCCGCTGAGGGTGCTGGTGCTGTCCCTGCTGAGTCTGAAGTTGCCGCGCGGCCTCGGCCGTACTTCGTTCCGCTCCTACAGCAGGTTCTTGGTCTTTCTCCTCCTGTAGAGTGTCCACAGCCTGTCCAGTCGCAGTCACTGTTGGAGCCTACCTCCCCATTGCCTGCTCCCTCTCCTTACACTAGTCCTACTGGGGGTCTTGCTGAGCGTCGTGAGCCTGCGTCTCGTCCCGCGTCGCCTGTTCGTGCTGCTCGCGCTAGTGGTCGCGGTTCGCGTCAGCGTCCTCCTCCTGTCCCTGGCACACACGGGATGTCTCTGCGTCCGTCCACTGCTCCTCTGCGTGCCCCGTTGCCTTCTCCTCCTGAGTCCTCCCTTCCTGTGCTTCCCGATCCAGAGTCGGACTCCCTTCGTGCTGCCAGTCCTACTGTCACGCGTCTGCTTGCTACTGTCGTCACTGACCCTTCCTTTGAGTCCGCTGCTGCGTCTGCTCTTGTCGCTGAGCTCGTCGACTTTGCTGCTTGCTGTCGTCTAGACTACGCTGCTAGTCTTGTGGCTGAGTCTGCGTCTGTCTGTCCTCCGTCCGTCGGGGGTGAGTGTGCTCTTGGCACGGACGTCCTTGAGGACAGGCAAGAGGAGTTCCAGTGTCTGGCTGCTGCTTCACCTCATCTCGCGTCTGTACTGCTTGCTCCTGAGGGAGACCCGGACGCACTAGACATCCCGACTCCGCGCTCTTACGCGGAGGCCGTAGAGGGTCCCTACTCCTCTCAGTGGCAGGCAGCTATGGATGCAGAGATGGCTTCCTGGAAGTCCACAGGCACCTACGTTGACGCGGTTCCCCCTCTTGGGACGAACATCGTCAGTGGCATGTGGATCTTCAGGGTGAAGCGGCCGCCGGGCTCTCCACCTGACTTCAAGGCGCGGTACGTCGCTCGTGGCTTCAGTCAGCGGCAGGGAGTTGACTACTTTCAGACCTTCTCTCCCACCCCGAAGATGACCACTCTTCGGGTGCTGCTGCACATAGCCGCTCAGCGCGACTACGAGCTGCACTCTCTCGACTTCAGCACAGCTTTCTTGCAGGGTAGTCTGCACGAGGAGATCTGGCTGCGTCGTCCACCTGGCTTCACTGGGACTTTCCCTCCTGGCACCCAGTGGAGCCTCCGACGGCCAGTCTACGGTCTCCGCGAGGCACCGCGTGAGTGGCACGACACACTGAGGACTACGCTTGCGGCTCTTGGGTTTGCTCCTTCTACTGCTGACCCGTCGCTGTTTCTGCGCACCGACACTTCTCTGCCGCCGTTCTACATCCTCGTGTACGTCGACGACTTGGTCTTTGCCACAGCGGACACTGCTGGACTCGCCTACGTGAAGTCCGACCTGCTGAAGAGACACACGTGCACAGACCTGGGTGAACTGCGCAGCTATCTTGGCTTGCAGATCACTCGGGACAGAGCACGCCGCACCATTACCTTGACTCAGTCACACATGGTGCAGCAGGTCCTTCAGCGCTTCGGCTTCACGTACTCCTCGCCTCAGGCCACTCCTCTGTCTACTCGCCACTCGCTCTCAGCTCTGCCTTCGGATGAGTCCGTAGAGTCGAGTGGCCCGTACCCAGAGCTTGTTGGCTGCCTCATGTACCTGATGACCTGCACACGGCCTGACCTTGCATACCCTCTTAGCATTCTTGCACGCTATGTTGCTCCTGGGAGACACCGACCAGAGCACATGGCTGCAGCGAAGAGGGTGTTGCGCTACCTGTGCAGTACTTCGGGCATGGGGCTAGTGCTTGGAGGGTGGAGTCCAGTGGTCCTTACGGGACACGCGGACGCTTCTTGGGCTTACGACCAGGCTACGCAGCGGTCGTCACAGGGTTACACTTTCAGCCTTGGTTCCGGCTCTGTCTCGTGGCGGGCTACTCGCTCGTCTTCGGTTCTCAGCTCCAGTTGTGAGGCTGAGATCTACGCAGGGGCCATGGCTGCACAGGAGCTTCGCTGGCTCACCTACCTGCTGACTGACCTTGGAGAGCCGCCTCGTTCTCCTCCAGTGCTGTACGTAGACAACAAGGCCATGCTGGCCTTGTGTCGAGAGCAGCGTCTGGAGCACAGAACGAAGCACTATTGCTCTTCGCTACTTCCTTGCTCGTGAGCTACAGCAGCGTGGACAGTTGCGGCTTGCGTACGTGGCCTCTGAGGCCAACACTGCTGATGTGTTCACCAAGGCACTCGCGCCTTGTGACCATCAGCGCTTCTGCACCCAGCTGGGTCTTGTACCTGTCTTGCCTCACTTGCTCTCCTCTTGACCTTACTTGTACTGTCACATATATATACCTGCTCTTACTTGTCTAGCTTTATATATATATGTGTGTGTACTCCTGCATGTGAACTGGCCTTGTGGCCTTGCCCTTGTGCTCGGACTGTGTGGTGACTTTGTGATCCACCCTGAGCTTTGCTTTGCTTTGCTTGACTGGTCTTGTGACCCCTTGTTCTCCCCCACTTTGCCTATGGGGGTGTGTCAGAACATATATAGCTTATGCTGTTGTGTAGGCTATAGTGGGGTATCCCATAGGGGGTACAACCCAAGTAGGGTTTGCTATTTGTACTCACTTCACTCATAGTTCATTCATTCCTCGTTCAGTTCTTCTCACGTCGCCGCCCTTCCAGGCCCCTCGCGGCCCCTTCGCGGCCCCGTCGCCGCCCCTATCGGCCCCGTCGAAGCCGCCAGCGGCCCCGTTGCCGACCCTAGTGGCCCCGTCGCCGCTCCTATCGGCCCAGTCGCCGCCGCCAGCGGCCCCGTCGCCGACCCTAGCGGCCGCGTCGCCGCTCCTATCGGCCGCGTCGCCGCCGCCAGCGGCCCCGTCGTCGCCGCCAGCGGCACTGTCGCCGCCACTTGCGGCCCCGGCCCCGCCTTGGCCATGCCCGGTCGCCAGCCGCGGCGCACCGGGAGCACGTGCACCGCCCCCCCCCCCCCTTTCCCGTCACCCGACAAAACTTGCCGTTGCCATACCAGCGAGACTGCCAGTCACAAACTTGGGACCTAAAGAGACTGTAGTCACAAACTTAGAGCTAGTCGAAGTAAAATTTCGAGTTACGAATGACGAGGTAGGACCTGCGCTGCTTGTAAAAATGACTGGGGGAGATGACGAGGGGGTAGCTAGAAGTGTGGCGACAAAACCAGCGACTTGACCAAAGAAGCAACTGCCAGCGTGGCGTCGAAGATGCTGATATGGCCATTTTTGTCAGATATATATGACATAGCTATTGTTGGCTATAGTGGGGTAGCACATATGGGGTACAGCTTTCTAGGGTTTGTATTTGTACCCAACTTTCACTTAGTCATCACCATTCTCGTTCAACATTTCTCATGGTATCGAGCAGGTTCTCCTGTGGGAACTGCGCCTAGGGCCCACCACTTCGACTTTTTTTTACTGCCCGAAGCGCGCTCATCCCGAGTCGCGCCTCGGGCTGTTAACTCGACGAGCCGCCCTAGCGGCCTTCCCTCCCTTAGCGGCCCTGCCGCCCTACTGTCGCGGCCCCGCCGCCCCTGATTCGCGGCCTCGCCGCCCTGCTTTACCGGCCCCGCCGCCCTGCTTTACCGGCCCCGCCGCCCTGCTTTAGCGGCCCCGCCGCCCTACACCTAGCGGCCCCGCCGCCCTACACCTCGCGGCCCCGCCGCCCTGCTTTAGCGGCCCCGTCGCCCTACACTTCGCGGCCCCGCCGCCCTGCTTTCTCGGCCCTGCCGCCCTTCATTTCGCGGCCCCGCTGCCCTGCTTTAGCGGCCCCGCCGCCCTTCCTTAGCGGCCCCGTCGCCCTGCTTTAGCGGCCTCGCCGCCCTGCTTCAGTGGCCCCGCCGCCCTACACTTCGCGGCCCCGCCGCCTTGCTTTAGCGGCCCCGCCACCCGTCTGCTGCGGCCCTGCCACTCTCCTGAGCAGCGTGCACCCGAGAAGCCGACCGCCGCGCCACCGAGTACCAGAGGAGCCGGGCCGCCCAGCTGCAGAGCCGCCCGGCCGCCCAGCAGCCGAGCCGCTGTGCAACCGAGCCGCCCAGCAGCCGAGCCGCCCAGCAGCCGAGCCGCCCAGCAGCCGAGCGCCGAGCCGCCCAGCCGCCCAGCCGCCGAGCCGCCCAGCAGCCGAGCGCCGAGCCGCAGAGCCGCCCAGCCGCCGAGCCGCCCAGCAGCCGAGCCGCCCAACTACCGAGCCGCCCGACCTGCCCTGTCCAGTGAGCGCAGCCCCACTGTCACTGCGTGCCCTTCCCCTACTGCTTGCACTGCTAGTCTATCGTCGTCATGGCTACCCCTAGTGTCCTCACTTTTGACGCTGAGGGTCGAGCCATTGACTTTGAGGTCTGGGTCGACGACCTGCAGCTGTTTTTACAGTGCGATTGGGCGGCCGGTCTTTCTCTCTTTGACCTCACCTCTGGCGCCTCTCCTGCCCCTGCTACTGACGCTGACCCCACTGTTCGCTCTCAGTGGGCCACCCGCGATGCTGCTGCACGTCTTGCTGTGCGTCGCCACCTGCCTACCACTGAGCGCGCGCACTTTAGTCAGTACAAGAGTGCTCAGACCTTGTACGACGCTGTAGTTGCGCGCTACTCTTCTCCTGCCACTGTTGCACTGAGCCGCCTCATGCTACCGTACCTCTTTCCTGACCTTGCTGCCTTTCCCACAGTCGCCGACCTCATTACGCACCTCCGCACTAGTGACACTCGCTACCGCGCCGCACTTCCTGCTGAGTTCTGCGCCAAGAACCCTCCCCCCATGTACATCACTCTCTATTACATAGTCACACGCCTCCCTGACTCCCTTCGCGTAGTCAGGGACCACTTTCTCTCAGTCTGTCCCACCACTCTCACTGTTGACCTCCTCGAGAAGGCCCTCCTGGCGGCGGAGAAGAGCATCGTCGCTGTAGGAGCCTCTCGGGGTGACCCTCGCACTCCCATCTTTGAGGGGTGTTCTCCTTCCCCCCTGCTGCCCTCTGTTGCCTCTGCTGCTGCTGCCGACCTGCTTGGTCTTGAGTCGGTCGGCGCGGCGTCTGCCCCTAGCGGGAGACGCCGACCTGGCAAGGGCAAGGGGGGCAAGGGCGCGGGTGGAGCTGGCGGGGGCGGTGGAGGTGGCGGTGGAGGCAGCGGAGGGAGTGGGGGTGGCGGTGGGAGTGGTGGCGGGGGTGGTGGTGGTGGTGGCGGCAGCGGAGGCGGAGGCGGTGGCGGCGGCAGCGGTGGGAGCGGAGGCGGCGGTGGTGGCGGAGGTGGAGGCGGCGGTGGCGGAGGGGGTGGAGCTGGTCGGGGTGGTGCCCCGCAGCGGAGCGGCTCTGGTGGTGGTCAGCGCCAGCAGCAGCAGCAGCGTTCTCGGGACATCCCCCCGCCTCAGCAGCTCCGTGAGTGGTACGCGCAGCGTCAGCGTGGTGGGGGTTTTGGTCCGTGCACCTACGTCCTTCGTTCCGGCGACCGCGCGGGTGAGCAGTGTGGGGGTGCCCACCCCACCCAGCGCTGCTTTGGCCGCCTGACGGACGCTTGGCGTCAGCAGTTCCCCGAGGCTAGTGAGATTCCCCGCTGGGGAGAGCTGTCTAGGGCTGGCGTAGCTATCTTTGATCTTGACTTTGATGCTATCCTTGCTGCCATGTATGCTGTGACTATTAGTGAGGAGGGTGACTGTTACCGGTGTTTCCCGCCCGACCCGAGCATTGGTACTGCTGCGCTAGGTGCTTGTGAGGCTGCTGCTCTAGGTGCCAGTGCGTCTGCGCTCTCAGGTACTGGTGAGGCTGCGCTCTCAGGTACTGCGTCGGCTTCGGCCTCCCTCACCTTCACACTTGACTCAGGGGCTTCTCGCTCCTTCTTTCGAGACCGCACCACACTCACGCCGCTTGGTCGGCCGGTTGCAGTCTCCCTGGCTGACCCCTCTGGGGGCCCTGTCCTTTCTCACTTCTCCACTGTCCTCCCGTGTCCGGCTGCCCCCTCGGGCACCCTGTCTGGTCTGTACCTTCCCTCGTTCTCGACGAACTTGGTGAGTGGTGCTGACCTGCAGGATGGGGGGGTTCACCAGTTTACTCCTGCGAGTCAGCGGGTGACCCACTACTCGGACGCCCGCACAGGCCGACACCTGGCCACGTTTTCGCGTCGGCCGGGGTCGAGTCTCTACACCCTGACCACTGAGTCTCCTCCTGTCCCTGCGTCTGGCCAGGTAGCTGCGTCGGGTCAGGTGTTTGCTGCTGCGTCCAGGTCTGGTCCTGAGTCTGCCCCCTGCTCGTGTCGCCTCCTGTCTCACGAGACTCTCCTGTGGCACCACCGTCTTGGCCACCCCTCCTTGCCTCATCTTCGGGGCATGGCTTCCCGTGTCCTTGTCTCTGGTCTCCCCCGGTCTCTCCCTCCCCTTCCTTCGGGGCCAGGACCTTCCTGTGTCCCCTGTGTCGAGGGGCGGCTCCGGGCTGCCCCTCACTCCTCCCAGTTTCCCCCGACAGAGGCTCCTCTGCCGACGCTTCACATGGACGTGTGGGGCCCGGCCCGCGTCCGTGGACAGGGTCACGAGCGCTACTTCCTGCTGGTGGTTGACGACTACTCGCATTACACCACAGTCTTCCCCTTGCGCAGCAAGGGTGATGTCACTGAGGTGTTGATCGACTGGATCCGCGCAGCTCGTCTCCAGCTCAGGAGGAGCTTCGGCTCGGACTTTCCTGTCCTGCGTCTGCACTCTGACCGAGGTGGAGAGTTCTCCTCTGGCCTTCTGCGAGCCTACTGTCGTGCACGAGGCATCCGCCAGACCTTTACGCTTCCGGACTCTCCACAGCAAAATGGGATTGCTGAGGGCCGCATTGGCATGGTCATGGACGTCGCTCGTACGTCCATGATGCATGCGGCTGCCCCCCATTTTCTGTGGCCGTTTGCGGTTCGGTACGCGGCGCATCAGATCAACCTTCACCCCAGGGTCTCACGGCCGGAGACCTCCCCAGCTCTGCTGTGGACGGGGAAGGTTGGCGATGCGTCTGCATTCCGTGTCTGGGGATCTCGGGCGTTTGTCCGCGACTTGTCTGCGGACAAGCTGTCCCCTCTTGCTGCTCCCTGTGTCTTCCTAGGCTTCCCCTCTGACGCCCCAGGGTGGCAGTTCTACCACCCCTCCTCTCGTCGTGTTCTGTCCTCCCAGGACGTCACGTTCGACGAGTCAGTCCCCTTCTACCGCCTCTTCCCCTACCGCACTCCTTCCCTCCCCCTGCCACCGCACTTCCTTGTGCCAGGTCCCCCCCAGGTAGACCCCCTTCCCCCTCAGGGTCTTGCCCCTTCAGGTGTGTCCCAGGTAGACGCAGTCGAGCCGGTTGAGGTTGCTGGTGACTCTGGTACTGCTGCGGGTGCTGAGCGTGGGGGTGCTGACTCTGGGGGTGCTGCGCGCGTGGGCGCTGAGCCTGGGGGTGCTGAGCCTGGGGGTACTGCGACTGGGAGTGCTGAGTCTGGGGGTGCTGAGCCTGGGGGTGCTGCGATTGGGGGTGCTGAGCCTGGGGGTGCTACGTCAGGAGCTGCTGAGCCAGGGGGTTCTGCTGAGCCTGGAGTTGCGGAGCCTGCAACCACTGGACCTCCCCTTCTGGCGTCTGGCGGTGCGGGGCCAGGAGGCTCTCCGGGTGCTTTGTCTCGGCGGGAGCCACTCTCTCCACAGGAGCTGCGCGAGTGGTTTGCTCGCCGCTGGAGGCGTATTGCTGGAGCTGGAGCTTCTTCGGCCGCTGAGGGTAATTGTGCCGCCGGTCCCGGGGCTCCTGGGCCTTCGGGTCCGCCTGGCGCTGGTGCTACTGAGGGTGTTGGTGCTGAGACTGCTGCTGTCCTTCCTGGCGGTGGTCCTGCTGCGGGTACTGCTGGTGCTGTTGGAGGTCCTGCAGCTGGAGGTGCTGTTGGCGCTGGTGCTGCCGCTGAGGGTGCTGGTGTTGTCCCTGCTGTGTCTGGAGTTGCCGCGCGGCCTCGGCCGTACTTCGTTCCGAACCTGCAGCAGGTTCTTGGTCTTTCTCCTCCTGTAGAGTGTCCACCGCCTGTCCCGTCACAGTCACAGTTAGAGCCCGCCTCCCCACTTCCTGCTCCCTCTCCTTACATGGGTCCTACTGGAGGTCTTGCTGAGCGTCGTGAGCCTGCGTCACGTCCCGTGTCGCCTGTTCGTGCTGCTCGCGCTAGTGGTCGCGGTTCGCGTCAGCGTCCTCCTCCTGTCCCTGGCACCCACCGGATGTCTCTGCGTCCGTCCACTGCTCCTCTGCGTGCCCCGTTGCCTTCTCCTCCTGAGTCCTCTCTTCTTGCACTTGCCGACCCAGAGTCAGACTCTCTCCGTACTGCCAGTCCTACTGTCACGCGTCTCCTTGCTACTGTCGTCACTGACCCCTCTTTTGAGTCCTCTGCTGCGTCTGCGCTTGTTGCTGAGCTCGTCGACTTTGCTGCTCGCTGTCGTCTAGACTACGCTGCTAGTCTTGTTGCTGAGTCTGCGTCTGTCTGTCCTCCGTACGTCGGGGGTGAGTGTGCTCTTGGCACGGACGTCCTTGAGGACAGGCAGGAGAAGTTCCATTGTCTGGCTGCTGCTTCACCTCATCTCGCGTCCGTACTACTTGCCCCTGAGGGAGACCCGGATGCACTAGACATCCCGACTCCGCGCTCTTACGCGGAGGCCGTAGAGGGTCCCTACTCCTCTCAGTGGCAGGCAGCTATGGATGCAGAGATGGCTTTCTGGAAGTCCACAGGCACCTACGTTGACGCGGTTCCCCCTCCTGGGGCGAACATCGTCAGTGGCATGTGGATCTTCAGGGTGAAGCGGCCGCCGGGCTCTCCACCTGTCTTCAAGGCGCGGTACGTGGCTCGTGGCTTCAGTCAGCGGCAGGGAGTTGACTACTTTCAGACCTTCTCTCCCACCCCGAAGATGACCACTCTTCGGGTGTTGCTGCACATAGCCGCTCAGCGCGACTACGAGCTCCACTCTCTTGACTTCAGCACTGCTTTCTTGCAGGGTAGCCTGCACGAGGAGATCTGGCTGCGCCGTCCACCTGGCTTCACTGGGACTTTCCCTCCTGGCACCCAGTGGAGCCTCCGACGGCCAGTCTACGGTCTCCGCCAGGCACCGCGTGAGTGGCACGACACACTGAGGACCACGCTAGCGGCTCTTGGGTTTGCTCCCTCTACTGCTGACCCGTCGTTGTTTCTGCGCACCGACACTTCTCTGCCGCCTTTCTACATCCTCGTGTACGTTGACGACTTGGTCTTTGCCACAGCGGACACTGCTGGACTCGCCTACGTGAAGTCCGAGCTGCAGAAGAGACACACGTGCACAGACCTGGGTGAACTGCGCAGCTACCTTGGCTTGCAGATCACTCGGGACAGAGCACGACGCACCATTACCTTGACTCAGTCACACATGGTGCAGCAGGTCCTTCAGCGCTTCGGCTTTACGTACTCCTCGCCTCAGGCCACTCCTCTGTCTACTCGCCACTCACTCTCAGCTCTGCCTTCGGATGAGTCCGTAGTGTCGAGTGGCCCGTACCCAGAGCTTGTTGGCTGCCTCATGTACCTGATGACCTGCACACGACCTGACCTTGCATACCCTCTTAGCATTCTTGCACGCTATGTTGCTCCTGGGAGACACCGACCAGAGCACATGGCTGCAGCGAAGAGGGTGTTGCGCTACTTGTGCAGTACGTCGGGCATGGGGCTAGTGCTTGGAGGGCGGAGTCCAGTGGTTCTCACTGGGCACGCGGACGCTTCTTGGGCTGACGACCAGGCTACTCAGCGGTCGTCACAGGGTTACACCTTCAATCTTGGTTCCGGCTCTGTTTCGTGGCGGGCTACTCGCTCGTCTTCTGTTCTCGGCTCCATTTGTGAGGCTGAGATCTACGCTGGGGCCATGGCTGCTCAGGAGCTTCGCTGGCTCACCTACCTGCTGAATGACCTTGGAGAGCCGCCTCGTTCTCCTCCAGTGCTGTACGTAGACAACAAGGCCATGCTGGCCTTGTGTCGAGAGCAGCGCCTGGAGCACAGAACGAAGCACATTGCTCTCCGCTACTTTCTTGCTCGTGAGCTGCAGCAGCGTGGTCAGTTGCGACTTGCTTACGTGGCCTCTGAGGCCAACACTGCTGATGTTTTCACCAAGGCACTTCCGCCTTGTGATCAT
Organism: Closterium sp. NIES-65; assembly: GCA_948144175.1. Lineage (NCBI taxonomy): Eukaryota > Viridiplantae > Streptophyta > Zygnematophyceae > Desmidiales > Closteriaceae > Closterium > Closterium sp. NIES-65. Next base: position 240,283 of record CANXME010002189.1, read on the forward strand.
CAGCGCTTCTGCACTCAGCTGGGACTTGTACCTGTCTTACCTCACTTGCTCACCTATTAATCTTACTTGTACTCTTGCATATATATATACCTGCTCTTGCTTGTTTAGTGTTATATATATATGTGCACTCCTGCATGTGAACTGGCCTTGTGGCCTTGACCTTGTGCTCGGACTGTGTGGTGAGTTTGTGATCCACCCTGACCTTGCTTTGCTTTGCTTTGCTTGACTGGTCTTGTGACCCCTTGTTCTCCCCCACTTTGCCTATGGGGGTGTGTCAGATATATATGACATAGCTATTGTAGGCTATAGTGGGGTAGCTCATATGGGGTACAGCTTTCTAGGGTTTGTATTTGTACCCAACTTTCACTTAGTCATCACCATTCTCGTTCAACATTTCTCAATTTTGTGTCTCAGCTTCGGCCATTTTCAATCAGCAACGCTGGCTCAAGCCTGTGCAGCGATTGGCTGGAAAGGGATTTGGGGCGCACAGCAGTACGCTGCACGACTATCGCGCTGAGCTGCGCTGCTGTCAGCTCGACAAATAGCAAAGGGAAGTTGTTACAGCGTGACAATTTCTTGAACAAGCAGTACACAGTTTTCCAGCCGAAGACCGATTCACTAACAGTTCCCCTTTCATGCAAGACCCAATTTCGAAAGTCCAAAATGACTGAAAAAAACTGTCACAAATTATAACAAATATACGCAATATCTGATCACATGCAACAAGAAGTCCACGCATGGTCATGTTTATGAGTGAATTGTTAATATTTTCTGAAAAATCTTATCACTCATTCAATTCAGCCTATTATTCTCCAGTCATAATATGTGAGCAATTCATAGAAATATTAACACATAAAAACATAAATATTTATGCATAAAATGTTCTTAATATCCGCATGTAGGTTTGTTCATATTCGGGTAGTACATCCAAATCCCTGGCCAGAGGAACTGGTTTGAAATCATTCGCACAACTACGCAGTACGTGACGGTCGTTTGTGCTTTTGATTGCATGAAACTGTGCAATGATAGGCATGTACGCAACATGTCACCGTTTAATCCTCTGGATGTGTTTTTTTGTCAAACATTATACATGTTATGCTTGTGTAGGCTACAGTGGGTTAGCCTATAGGGGGTACACAATTCTAGGGTTTCCTACTTGTACTCTTTTCACTGCTAGTTCATCATCCCTGTTCACTTCTTTCACATGGTATAGAGCGGGTCCTTCCTTAGGACCGTTTTTTTAGGGCCCACCGAAGCGCGCCCCGAGGCGCGGCTTTTTTTAGCGACCCCTCGGGTCGCCATTTCCCTCGCGGCCCCGCTGTCCCTCAGACGCGGCCCCGCCACCCCTCCTGATCGCGGCCCCGCCGCCTGCTTGACGCGGCCCCGCCGCCTCCACTGACGCGGCCCCGCCGCCGGCTCTGACGCGGCCCTGCCGCCCGCTTCGTCGCGGCTCCGCCGCCTGCTTGACGCGGCCCCGCCGCCTCCACTGACGCGGCCCCGCCGCCGGCTCTGACGCGGCCCTGCCAGCCCGCCGCTGCACCCTACGGCCCGCCGCTGCACCCTACGGCCCGCCGCCTCACCTGACGGCCCCGCCGCTGCACCTGCCGGCCCGCCGCTGCACCCAGCGGCCCGCCGCTTCACCTGACGGCCCCGCCGCTGCACCTGCCGGCCCGCCGCTGCACCCTACGGCCCGCCGCTGCACCCTACGGCCCGCCGCCTCACCTGGTCGGCCCGCCGCTGCACCCTACGGCCCCGCCGCTGCACCTGCCGGCCCGCCGCTGCACCGGTCGACCCGCCGCTGCACCTGACGGCCCCGCCCCTGCATCTCCCGGCCGAGCCGCCCCAGCAGCAGAGCCGCCCCAGCAGCCGAACCGCCCGGAAGCCGAGCCGCCCAACGCCGAGCCGCCCGGGAGCCGAGCCGCCCTGCACCCGAGCCGCCCTGCCGCCGAGCCGCCCGGGAGCCGAGTCGCCCTGCGCCCGAGCCGCCCAGCCGCCGAGCCGCCCGGGAGCCGAGCCGCTGTGCACCCGAGCCGCCCGGTCGCTGAGCCGCCTTTCTGCAGAGCTGCACGACCTGCCCTGCCTGGTGAGCACAGTCCCACTGACACTGCGAGCTCTTTCCCTACTGCTTGCACTGCGTCGCTGTCGTCGCCATGGCTACCCCTAGTGTCCTAGCTTTTGACGCTGAGGGTCGCGCCATTGATTTTGAGGTCTGGTTAGACGACCTGCAGCTGTTCTTACAGTGCGACAGGGCTGACGACCTTTCTCTCTTTGACCTCACCTCTAGCGCCTCTCCTACTCCTGCTGCTGATGCTGATCCCACTGTCCGCTCTCAGTGGGCCACCCGCGATGCTGCTGCACGTCTTGCTGTGCGTCGCCACCTCCCTACCTCTGAGCGTGCGCACTTTAGTCAGTACAAGAGTGCTCAGACCTTGTACGACGCTGTAGTTGCGCGCTACTCCTCCCCTGCCACTGCTGCACTGAGCCGTCTCATGCTTCCCTACCTCTTTCCTGACCTCTCTGCCTTTCCCACTGTTGCTGACCTCATTACGCACCTCCGCACTAGTGACACTCGCTACCGCGCCGCCCTTCCTGCTGAGTTCTGCGCTAAGAACCCACCCCCCATGTACATCGCTCTCTACTACGTAGTCGCGCGCCTCCCTGACTCCCTTCGCGTCGTCAGGGACCACTTTCTCGCAGTCTGTCCCACCACCCTCACCGTCGACCTCCTCGAGAAGGCCCTCCTCGCAGCGGAAAAGAGCATAGTCGCTGTAGGTGCTTCTCGTGGTGACCCTCGCACCCCCATCTTTGAGGGGTGCTCTCCTTCCCCCTTGCTGCCCTCTGTTGCCTCTGCTGCTGCTGCCGACCTGCTTGGTCTTGAGTCGGTCGGCGCGGCGTCTACCCCTAGTGGGAGACGTCGCTCCAGCAAGGGCAAGGGGGGCAAGGGCGCGGGTGGAGCTGGAGGGGGCGGTGGCGGTGGCGGCGGTGGCGGCGGAGGGAGTGGGGGTGGCGGCGGGACTAGTGGCGGGGGTGGTGGTGGTGGTGGCAGCAGCGGCGGAGACGGTGGTGGTGGTGCCAGCGGTGGTGGTGGAGGCAGCGGCGGAGGTGGAGGCGGCGGAGGTGGAGGCGGTGGAGGCGGCAGCGGAGGAGGCGGTGGTGGTGGAGGAGGTGGAGCTGGTCGGGGTGGTACCCAGCAGCGTAGCGGCGGTGGTGGTGGCCAGCGCTCGCAGCGGCAGCAGCAGCAGCGCTCGCGGGACATCCCTCCGCCTCAGCAGCTTCGTGAGTGGTACGCTGGGCGTCAGAGGGGTGGGGGTACTGGTCCCTGCACCTACGTTCTTCGTTCCGGCGACCGCGCGGGTGAGCAGTGTGGGGGTGCCCACGCCACCCAGCGCTGCTTTGGCCGCCTGACGGACGCTTGGCGTCAGCAGTTCCCTGGGGCTAGTGAGATCCCTCGCTGGGATGAGCTTCTAAGGGCTGGTGTAGCGATCTTTGATCTTGATTTTGATGCTATCCTTGCTGCTATGTATGCTGTGGATTATAGTGAGGAGAATGAGGGTTACCGGTGTTTCCAGCCCGACCCGGGCATTGGTACTGCTGCGCTAGGTGCTTGTGAGGCTGCTGCTCTAGGTGCCAGTGCGTCTGTGCTCTCAGGTACTGGTGAGACTGCGCTCTCAGGTACTGCGTCGTCCTTGTCCTCCCTCACTTTCACACTTGACTCCGGGGCTTCTCGCTCCTTCTTTCGAGACCGCACTACCCTTACGCCGCTCGGCCGGCCGGTTGCGGTCTCCCTTGCTGACCCCTCTGGGGGTCCTGTCCTGTCTCACTTCTCCACTGTCCTCCCGTGTCCGGCTGCCCCTTCGGGCACCCTGTCTGGTCTGTACCTTCCCTCGTTCTCTACGAACTTGGAGAGTGGAGCGGACCTGCAGGATGTGGGGGTTCACCAGTTCACTCCTGCGAGTCAGCGGGTGACCCACTGCACGGAGGCACGCACAGGCCGACACCTGGCCACGTTCTCGCGTCGGCCGGGGTCAAGTCTCTACACCCTGACCGTTGAGTCTCCTCCTGTCCCTGCGTCTGGTCAGGTGGCTGCGTCGGGTCAGGTGCTTGCTGCTGCGTCTCGGTCAGGTCCTGAGTCTGCCCCCTGTTCTTGTCGCCTCCTGTCTCACGAGACTCTCCTGTGGCACCACCGTCTTGGCCACCCCTCCTTGCCCCGTCTTCGGAGCATGGCTTCCCGTGTCCTTGTCTCTGGTCTTCCCCAGTCTCTCCCTCCTCTCCCCTCCGGGCCAGGACCTTCCTGTGTCCCCTGTGTCGAGGGTCGCCTCCGGGCTACTCCTCACTCCTCCCACTTCCCCCCGACAGAGGCTCCCCTGCAAACGCTTCACATGGATGTGTGGGGCCCAGCCCCCGTCCGTGGGCAGGGTCACGAGCGCTACTTCCTGTTGGTGGTTGACGACTACTCGCGTTACACCACAGTCCTCCCCTTGCGCATCAAGGGTGCGGTCACTGAGGTGCTGATCGACTGGATCCGCGAGGCTCGTCTCCAGCTCAGGAAGAGCTTCGGCTCGGACTTTCCTGTTTTGCGTCTGCACTCGGACAGAGGCGGAGAGTTCTCTTCTCGCCTTCTGCGGGACTACTGTCGTGCACGGGGGATTCGCCAGACCTTCACGCTTCCGGACTCACCACAGCAAAATGGGATTGCTGAGCGCCGCATTGGCATGGTCATGGATGTCGCTCGTACGTCCATGATGCATGCGGCTGCCCCCCATTTTCTGTGGCCGTTTGCGGTGAGGTACGCGGCGCATCAGCTCAACCTTCACCCCCGGGTCTCTCGGCCTGCGATGTCCCCAGCCTTGCTGTGGACGGGGAAGGTTGGCGATGCGTCTGTGTTCCGTGTCTGGGGATCTCGGGCGTTTGTCCGCGACTTGTCTGCGGACAAGCTGTCCCCTCGTGCTGCTCCCTGTGTCTTCCTTGGCTTCCCCACTGACGCCCCAGGGTGGCAGTTTTACCACCCCTCCTCTCGTCGTGTTCTGTCCTCCCAGGACGTCACGTTCGACGAGTCAGTCCCCTTCTACCGTCTCTTCCCCTACCGCACTCCTTCCCTCCCCCCTCCCCCGGACTTCCTTGTGCCGGTTCCCCCCCCGGTAGACCCCCTCCCCCCTCAGGTTCCTGCCCCCTCAGGTGTGTCCCAGGTAGACGCCGTTGACCCGGTCGAGGTTACTGGTGACTCTGGTGCTGCTGCGGGTGCTGAGCCTGGGGGTGCTGACTCTGGGGGTGCTGTGCGCGGGGGTGCTGAGCCTGGGGGTGCTACTGCTGGGGGTGCTGGGCCTGGGGGTGCTACTGCGGAGGGTGCGGAGCCTGGGGGTGCTGAGTCGGGGGGTGCTGTGCCTGGAGGTGCTGGGTCTGGGGGTGCTGGGTCGGGAGCTGCTGAGCCTGGGGGTGCTGAGCTGGGAGCTGCTGAGCCTGGGGTTTCTCCTGCTGCTGCGTCTCGCCGGGAGCCCCTCTCTCCACAGGAGCTGCGTGAGTGGTTCGCTCGCCGCTGGAGGCGTGCTGCTGAGTCTGGAGGTGCTGCTGGAGCTGGAGCTGGAGCTTCTTCGACCGTCGAGGGTGCGGGTGCTGCCGGTCCCGGAGCTGCTGGACCTGCGGGTCCTCCTGGAGCTGGAGCTGCTGAGGGCGTTGGTCCTGAGCCTACTGCTGTTGGTCCTGCCGCAGGAGGTGTGGGTGGCGCTGGTGCTGTCGCTGAGGGTGCTGGTGCTGTCCCTGCTGAGTCTGGAGCTGCCGCGCGGCCTCGGCCGTACTTCGTTCCGCTCCTGCAGCAGGTTCTTGGTCTTTGTCCTCCAGTAGAGGGTCCACCGCCTGTCCAGTCGCAGTCCCTGCTGGAGCCTTCTTCTCCACTGCCTGCTCCCTCTCCTTACACTGGTCCTACTGGAGGTCTTGCTGAGCGTCGTGAGCCTACGTCTCGTCCCGCGTCGCCTGTTCGTGCTGCTCGCGCTAGTGGTCGCAGTTCGCGTCAGCGTCCTCCTCCTGTCCCTGGCACGCACCGGATGTCTTTGCGTCCGTCCACTGCTCCTCTGCGCGCCCCTTTGCCTTCTCCTCCTGAGTCCTCTCTTCCTGCGCTTGCCGACCCTGAGTTGGACTCTCTTCGTGCTGCCAGTCCTACTGTCACGCGTCTGCTTGCTACTGTCGTCACTGACCCCTCTTTTGAGTCCACTGCTGCGTCTGCTCTAGTCGCTGAGCTCGTCGACTTTGCTGCTCGCTGTCGTCTCGACTACGCTGCTAGTCTTGTTGCTGAGTCTGCGTCTGTCTGTCCTCCGTCCGTCGGGGGTGAGTGTGCTCTTGGCACGGACGTCCTAGAGGACAGGCAGGAGGAGTTACAGTGTCTAGTGGCTGCTTCACCTCATCTCGCGTCTGTACTGCTTGCCCCTGAGGGAGACCCGGATGCACTAGACATCCCGACTCCGCGTTCTTACGCGGAGGCCGTAGAGGGTCCCTACTCTTCTCAGTGGCAGGCAGCTATGGATGCAGAGATGGCTTCCTGGAAGTCCACAGGCACCTACGTTGACGCGGTTCCCCCTCCTGGGGCGAACATCGTCAGTGGCATGTGGATCTTCAGGGTGAAGCGGCCGCCGGGCTCTCCACCTGTCTTCAAGGCACGGTACGTTGCTCGTGGCTTCAGTCAGCGGCAGGGAGTTGACTACTTTCAGACCTTCTCTCCCACCCCGAAGATGACTACTCTTCGGGTGCTGCTGCACATAGCCGCTCAGCGCGACTACGAGCTTCACTCTCTCGACTTCAGCACTGCGTTCTTGCAGGGTAGCCTGCACGAGGAGATCTGGCTTCGCCGTCCACCTGGCTTCACTGGGACTTTCCCTCCTGGCACCCAGTGGAGCCTCCGACGGCCAGTCTACGGTCTCCGCCAGGCACCGCGTGAGTGGCACGACACACTGAGGACTACGCTTGCGGCTCTTGGGTTTGCTGCTTCTTCTGCTGACCCGTCGCTGTTTCTTCGCACCGACACTTCCCTGCCGCCGTTCTACATCCTCGTGTACGTCGACGACTTGGTCTTTGCCACAGCGGACACTGCTGGACTCGCCTACGTGAAGTCCGAGCTGCTGAAGAGACACACGTGCACAGACCTGGGTGAACTGCGCAGCTACCTTGGCTTGCAGATCACTCGGGACAGAGCACGCCGCACCATTACCTTGACTCAGTCACACATGGTGCAGCAGGTCCTTCAGCGCTTCGGCTTCACGTACTCCTCGCCTCAGGCCACTCCTCTGCCTACTCGCCACTCACTCTCAGCTCTGCCTTCGGATGAGTCCGTAGAGTCGAGGGGTCCGTATGCAGAGCTTGTTGGCTGCCTCATGTACCTGATGACCTGCACACGACCTGACCTTGCATACCCTCTGAGCATTCTTGCACGCTATGTTGCTCCTGGGAGACACAGACCGGAGCACATGGCTGCAGCGAAGAGGGTATTGCGCTACCTGTGCAGTACGTCGGGCATGGGGCTAGTGCTTGGAGGGCGGAGTCCAGTGGTCCTTACCGGCCACGCGGACGCTTCTTGGGCTGACGACCAGGCTACGCAGCGGTCGTCACAGGGTTACACCTTCAGCCTTGGTTCCGGCTCTGTCTCGTGGCGGTCTACTCGCTCGTCCTCGGTTCTCAGCTCCAGTTGTGAGGCTGAGATCTACGCCGGGGCCATGGCTGCACAGGAGCTTCGCTGGCTCACCTACCTGCTGACTGACCTTGGAGAGCCGCCTCGTTCTCCTCCAGTGCTGTACGTAGACAACAAGGCCATGCTGGCCTTGTGTCGAGAGCAGCGCTTGGATCACAGAACGAAGCACATTGCTCTCCGCTACTTCCTTGCTCGTGAGCTGCAGCAGCGTGGTCAGTTGCGACTTGCGTACGTGGCCTCTGAGGCCAACACTGCTGATGTGTTCACCAAGGCACTCGCGCCTTGTGACCATCAGCGCTTTTGCACCCAGCTGGGTCTTGTGCCTGTCTTGCCTCACTTGCTCTCCTCTTGACTTCACTTGTACTGTGACATATATATATACCTGCTCTTGCTTGTCTAGTTTTATATATATGTCTGTACTCCTACATGTGAACTGGCCTCTGGCCCTGCTCTTGTGCTCGGACTGTGTGGTGACTTTGTGATCCACCCTGAGCTTGCTTTTCTTTGCTTGACTGGTCTTGTGACCCCTTGTTCTCCCCCACTTTGCCTATGGGGGTGTGTCAAACATTATACATGTTATGCTTGTGTAGGCTACAGTGGGTTAGCCTATAGGGGGTACACAATTCTAGGGTTTCCTACTTGTACTCTTTTCACTGCTAGTTCATCATCCCTGTTCACTTCTTTCACATTTTTAGCCCTATTTCTCCTCGCATTAAAGTATTATATCCTATTCCCTAGCCATAGGAACTGGTTTGAGATCATTCGCCCAACTGTGCAGCTCGTGACGCTTGTTTGTGCGTTTGATGGCATGAAACTGTGCAAGGATATGCATGTACGCAACATGTCACGGTTTAATCATCTGGATGTATTTTTTAGCCCTATTTCTCCTCACAATCAGGTAGTAAATCCTATTCCGTAGCCATAGGAACTTGTTTGAGATCATTCGCCTAACTACGTGTCAGTAGATCTGCACTGTGGATGCCCGATTGATCCTGGAGAGGGTTACAGGCGCGTTCGCCTGGGGGGTTATGGGCGCACTGACCCGCTACTGAAAGAAGCCCTTTTATCCCAATGGTCTAGTGGTTGGGATGTCAGAATGTTATCTTATGTTCTAGCCTGTAGTGGGGTGCTCTATAGCGAGTACAACCCTTCTAGGGTTTGCTATTTGTATCCCCATTTCTGCTAGTTCAACCCTCTTTCTTTCTTCTAATTTTGTCATGCTATCAGAGCAGGTCGATCCCCTTGGATCGATCCTGTGGGTGGGTTACCACCTCCACGCTTCCGCTACCATTTTTTTCTTCCCGCCGTGCGCTCCGAGGCGCGCGGCGGTTTTCTGCCCGCCGTGCGCCCCGAGGCGCGCGGCGGTTCTCTGCCCGATGTGCGCCCCGAGGCGCGCGGCGGGCTTCTGCCCCGTCGTTCGCCGCGTCGCCCAGACGGGCGACGGGGACCCGTCGCGGCCCCGCCGCCCCACCATCGCGGCCCCGCCACCGACCTGTCGCGGCCCCGCCACCTCCGGTCGCGGCCGCGCCACCTTCTGTTGGGGCCCCGCCACCGACCTTTCGCGGCCCGTCGCCCTACTCGTCGCGGCCCCGCCCCCCCCCCCCCCCCCCCCCCCTCCCCCCCCTTTTCCCGTCGTCTGTCGAGACGACCTGAGGGGCGAGCTGTGGGGTGGCGGGTATGGGGGTGGCCGGTGTGCATTCCTCCCTTTACTCCTCCTCCTCCTTCGTCTCCCACTGCTGCAGCTGTCGCTGAGGGGGGTGGATGTGTGGGAGACTGGGTTTAGGGTTTAAGGGGGGTGCGTGGGAGTGGAGCTAGCGGTGTAGCAGTGGGTGTGTATCAGGGGGGTGGGACTGTCTGCGGGAGGTTGAGTGGAGGCTGCCAGCTTGTTGTCCGCAGCACCTGTAGTCCGGGGCGTTGTCCCGGTAGCCCAGTGAGCTTGTCGCTGCGCCAGTCGCCTGTGGGTCCGTTGCCCGTCTGCCGCTGCTTAAGCCGCGGGGCCTGTTGCTCCTGTAGTGCGGGCGCTTAGTCCGGTAGCCACTGTGCTCGCCACTCCTGTTGCCAGTGTGTTTGCAGCTTCAGCCGCCGCCTTCTATCTCCTCTCCTCTCACTCTCTCTCCTCCTCCTCACTTGCCCGTTGTGACTACCACTAGCTTTGCTCATAATTGTGCACTCTAAACTATTTCTTCTTGAACTTGTGCTCAGAATGTGTGGTGACATTGTGATCCACCCTGAGCTTGTACTGCTTTGCCTGCTCTGCTGATTACACCCCACTTTGGCTATGGGGGTGTGTCAGAATGTTATCTTATGTTCTAGCCTGTAGTGGGGTGCTCTATAGCGAGTACAACCCTTCTAGGGTTTGCTATTTGTATCCCCATTTCTGCTAGTTCAACCCTCTTTCTTTCTTCTAATTTTGTCATGGGATTCTGACATGGTATCAGAGCGGTCTCGGGTTCGATTCCCGGTGTTAGCACATGTAGGCCGGTGCCGCTGTGCTTAGTTCTGGGCCTCCCAGTGTGGGGGGGTGTCAGAAGATCTGCACTGTGGATGCCCGATTGATCCTGGAGAGGGTTACAAGCGCGTTCGCCTGGGGGGTTATGGGCGCACTGACCCGCTACTGAAAGAAGCCCTTTTATCCCAATGGTCTAGTGGTTGGGATTCTGACACTACGCAGCTTGTGATGCTTGTTTGTGCGTTTGCAGGCCTGAAACTGTGCAAGACTGTGACATGTACGCAACATGTCACAGTTTAATCGTCTGGATGTATTTTTTAGCCCTATTTCTCCTCACAATCAAGTATTCAATCCTATTCCCTATTCATAGGAACTATTTTGAGATCATTCGCCCAACTACGCAGCTCGTGACGCTTGTTTGTGCGTTTGATGGCATGAAACTGTGCAAGGATAGGCATGTACGCAACGTGTCACGGTTTAATCGTCTGGATGTATTTTTAGCCCTATTTCTCCTCAAAATCAGGTATTAAATCCTATTCCCTAGCCATAGGAACTGGTTTGAGATCATTCGCCCAACTACGCAGCTCATGACGCTTGTTTGTGCATTTGATGGCATGAAACTGTGCAAGGATAGGCATGTACGCAACATGTCACCGTTTAATCATCTCGATGTATTTTTTAGCCCTATTTCTTCTCAGAAACAGGTAGTAAATCCTATTCCCTGGCCATAGGAACTGGTTTGAGATCATTCGCCCAGCTACGCAGCTCGTGACGCTTGTTTGTGCTTTTGATGGCATGAAACTTTGAAAGGATAGGCATGTATGCAAGATGACACCGTTTAATCATCTGGATGTATTTTTTAGCCCTATTTCTCCTCACATTAAGGTATTATATCCTATTCCCTAGCCATTGGAACTGGTTTGAGATCATTCGCCAAACTACGCAGCTCGTGACGCTTGTTTGTGCGTTTGCAGGCCTAAAACTGTGCAAGGATAGGCATATACGCAACATGTCACCGTTTAATCATCTTGCTGCCTTTTGTAGCCCTATTTCTCCTCACATTCAGGTATTACATCCTATTCCCTAGCCAGAGGAACTGGTTTGAGATAATTCGCACAACTACGCAGCACGTGACGCTTGTTTGCGCGTTTGATGGCATGAACCTGTGCAGAGATAGGCATGTACGCAACATGTCACCGTTTAATCGTCTGGATGTTTTTTTAGCCCTTTTTCTCCTCACATTCAGGAATTACGTCGTATTCCCTAGCTAGAGGAACTAGTTTGAGATAATTCGCACAACTACGCAGCACGTGACGCTTGCTTGCGCGTTTGATGACATGAAACTGTGCATAGATAGGCATGTACGCAACATGTCACCGTTTAATCGTCTGGATGTTTCTTTTAGCCCTGTTTCTCCTTACATTCAGGTAATACATCCTATTCCCTAGCCATTGGAATTAGGTTTAGGTGATTCGCATAACTACACCGCACGTGACGCTTGTTTGTGCGTTTGATGGCATAAAACCATGCAAGGATAAGCATTTACGCTTGAGTACATATCCAAATCAGTTGGGAATGATCTAAAAATTGGGTAGTCTCACCTAGATGTTTAGTAGAAGCTATTGGTAAAAAAAAACAGGAGATAAAGATACAAAAAGGGCACTAAACTGCTGACTGTGGCATGATTGGCTATCCTTCAACATATTAGACTCGTTCTATGCGCACGCTTGTTTACATATCCAAATCTGTCAGAATATTATTCTTATGTTCTAGCCTGTAGTGGGATGCTCTATAGCGAGTACAACCCTTCTAGGGTCTGCTATTTGTATCCCCATTTCTGCTAGTTCATCCTCTCTTTCTTCTTCTAACTTTTGTCAAAATCAACTGCGAATGATATAAAAACTGAGTAGTATTACCTCGTTACATACTAGAAGCTGCTGGTCAAAAGGAACGGGAGCTTAAAATACAAACAAGGCACTATATTGCTGATAGTTACATTAAAATTTATAAATATATAGATTAAACAGAAATCTATAAAGCATATTAAAGATATGTACAGAAAGCACATTTAGATGATATATAAGTCAAAAACAATTTTTAAAACAGCCTCTAGTTGTTTCACATTGTTACGAGTGCAATTGAGTGAATGAACGAGAATTGCACTATCGAAGCAAGAATACAATGAGCGAGGGCGTGAGCGAAGAATATATAGCGAAACTACAGTGGTAACGGTAATGGTCTGTCGTAGTCGCGCGACGGGCCTGGGACTGAGGTTGGGAAAGTGTCGAGGCGTAGGCCCGGAGCGCGGGTTACCAGCCGAGCCGTGAGGTCGGGATGCGATGTGCGAAAAATGGCGGGATGATTGTCGATGCGATGATCGCGAGTGGTAACTGTGAAATCAAAGAACGAGAATGAATGACTATGAACTGAAGTGAATACAAATAGGAAACCCTAATTGTGTTGTACCCCCTATGGGATACCCCACTATAGCCTACAGAAACAAGTAAGCTATATGTTCTGACACACCCCCATAGGCAAAGTGGGGGAGAACAAGGGGTCACAAGACCAGTCAAGCAAAGCAAAGCAAAGCTCAGGGTGGATCACAAAGTCACCACGCATTCCGAGCACAAGTTCAAAGGCCAGAAGGCCAGTTCACATGCAAGATCATATATAGAGATATACAAGAGTCAAGCAAGCAAGAGCAAGAGTATATATAGGCGAAGGTACAAGCAAGGTCAAGAGGAGAGCAAGTGAGGCAAGACAGGCACAAGACCCAACTGCGTGCAACAACGCTGATGATCACAAGGCGCAAGTGCCTTGGTGAAGACATCAGCAGTGTTGGCCTCAGAGGCCACGTACGCAAGTCGCAACTGTCCACGCTGCTGTAGCTCACGAGCAAGAAAGTAGCGGAGAGCAATGTGCTTCGTTCTGTGCTCCAGTCGCTGCTCTCGACACAAGGCCAGCATGGCCTTGTTGTCTACGTACAGGACTGGAGGAGAACGAGGCTGCTCTCCAAGGTCGGTCAGCAGGTAGGTGAGCCAGCGTAACTCCTGTGCAGCCATAGCCCCAGCGTAGATCTCAGCCTCACAACTCGAGCCGAGAACAGAAGACGAGCGGGTAGCCCGCCACGAGACAGAGCCGGAACCAAGGCTGAAGGTGTAACCCTGTGACGACCGCTGCGTAGCCTGGTCGTCAGCCCAAGAAGCGTCTGCGTGCCCAGTGAGGACCACTGGACTGCGCCCTCCAAGCACTAGCCCCATGCCCGACGTACTGCACAAGTAGCGCAACACCCTCTTCGCTGCAGCCATGTGCTCTGGTCGGTGTCTCCCAGGAGCAACAAAGCGTGCGAGAATGCTAAGAGGGTATGCGAGGTCAGGTCGTGTGCAGGTCATCAGGTACATGAGGCAGCCAACAAGCTCTGCAAACGGGCCACTCGACTCTACGGACTCATCCGAAGGCAGAGCTGAGAGCGAGTGGCGAGTAGGCAGAGGAGTGGCCTGAGGCGAGGACTACGTGAAGCCGAAGCGCTGAAGGACCTGCTGCACCATGTGTGACTGAGTCAGGGTAATGGTGCGGCGTGCTCTGTCCCGGGTGATCTGCAAGCCAAGGTAGCTGCGCAGTTCACCCAGGTCAGTGCACGTGTGTCTCTTCTGCAGCTCGGACTTCACGTAGGCGAGTCCAGCAGTGTCAGCTGTGGCAAAGACCAAGTCGTCGACGTACACGAGGATGTAGAACGGCGGCAGAGAGGTGTCGGTGCGCAGAAACAGCGACGGGTCGGCAGTAGAAGGAGCAAACCCAAGTGCCGCGAGCGTAGTCCTCAGTGTGTCGTGCCACTCACGTGGCGCCTGGCGGAGACCGTAGACTGGACGCCGGAGACTCCACTGGGTACCAGGAGGGAAAGACCCAGTGAAGCCAGGTGGGCGACGCAGCCAGATCTCCTCGTGCAGGCTGCCCTGCAAGAAAGCTGTGCTGAAGTCGAGAGAGTGCAGCTCGTAGTCACGGTGAGCAGCAACGTGCAGCAGGACCCGAAGAGTGGTCATCTTCGGGGTGGGGGAGAAGGTCTGAAAGTAGTCAACCCCCTGCCGCTGACTGAAGCCACGAGCCACGTAACGCGCCTTGAAGACAGGCGGAGAACCCGGCGGCCGCTTCACCCTGAAAATCCACATGCCACTGACGATGTTCGCCCCAGGAGGGGGAACAGCGTCAACGTAGGTGCCTGTGGACTTCCAGGAAGCCATCTCTGCATCCATAGCTGCCTGCCACTGAGAGGAGTAGGGACCCTCTATCGCCTCCGCGTAAGAGCGCGGAGTCGGGATGTCTGGTGCATCCGGGTCTCCCTCAGGGGCTAGCAGTACAGACGCGAGACGAGGTGAAGCGGCGGCCAGACACTGGAACTCCTCCTGCCTGTCCTCTAGGACGTCCGTGCCAAGGGCACACTCACCCCCGACGGACGGAGGACAGGCGGACTCAGACTCAGTGACAAGACGAGCAGCGTAGTCTAGACGACAGCGCGCAGCAAAGTCGACAAGCTCAGTGACAAGGGCAGACGCAGCAGACGACTCGAAGGAAGGGTCAGTGACAGCAGTAGCAAGGAGACGCGTGACAGTAGGACTGGCAGCACGAAGAGAGTCCGACTCCGGGTCGGCAAGAGCAGGAAGAGAGGAAGCAGGAGGAGAAGGCAAAGGGGCACGCAGAGGAGCAGTGGACGGACGCAGTGACATCCGGTGCGTGCCAGGGACAGGAGGAGGACGCTGACGCGACCCGCGACCACTAGCGCGCTCAGTACGAACAGGCGACACAGGACGAGACGCAGGCTCACGACGCTCAGTAAGACCTCCAGTCGGACCAGCGTAGGGAGAAGGAGCTGGCAAAGGGGAGGCAGGCTGTAGCTGTGGCTGTGACCGGACAGGCTGCGGACCCTCTAAGGGAGGAGGAGGAGGAGGTGTAAGACCAAGAACCTGCTGCAGGAGCGGAACGAAGTACGGTCGGGGCCGCGCGGCGACACTAGAAACAGCAGGAACAGCACCAGCAGCCCCGGCAGGAGCACCCACTCCAGCAGCACCTCTAGCAGCACCACCAGAAGCTCCAGAACCTCTAGCAGCAGCACCAGGAGCACTGTCAGTCGGACCGCCAACGGCAGGCTCAGCGCCAACACCCTCAGCAGTACCAGCTCCAGGAGAACTCTCATACCCAGCAGCTCCAGCACCCACAGTACGAGCACCGGCGGGACGCGCGGCAGCAGTACCCTCTGCAGCCGAAGAACCACCAGCACCAGCAGCACGCCTCCAGCGCCTGGCAAACCACTCACGCAGCTCCTGTGGGGAGAGTGGCTCCCGGCGAGACGAAGCACCCCCAGGCACAGCACCCCCAGGCTCAGCACCCCCAGGCTCAGCACCCCTAGGCACAGCACCCCCAGACACAGCACCCCCAGGCTCGGCACCTCCTGGCTCAGCACCCCCAGGCACAGCACCCCCAGGCGCAGCACCCCCAGGCTCAGCACCCCTAGGCACAGCACCCCCAGGCACAGCACCCCCAGGCTCGGCACCTCCAGGCTCAGCACCCCCAGGCTCAGCACCCCCAGGCTCAGCACCCCCAGACTCCGCACCCCCAGGCTCAGCTCCCGCAGCAGCACCAGAGTCACCAGTGACCTCGACAGGCTCGACCGCGTCTACCTGGGACACACCTGAAGGGGCAGGACCCTGAGGGGGGAGGGGGACTACCGGGGGGGGACCTGGTACCAAGAAGAGCGGGGGTGGGGGGAGGGACGGAGTGCGGTAGGGGAAGAGGCGGTAGTAGG
This sequence comes from Closterium sp. NIES-65, assembly GCA_948144175.1. NCBI lineage: Eukaryota > Viridiplantae > Streptophyta > Zygnematophyceae > Desmidiales > Closteriaceae > Closterium > Closterium sp. NIES-65. Next base: position 256,201 of record CANXME010002189.1, read on the forward strand.
GTACCGACTCGTCGAACGTGACGTCCTGGGAGGACAGAACACGTCGAGAGGTGGGGTGGTAAAACTGCCACCCAGGGGCGTCGGGGGGGAACCCCAGGAAGACGCAGGGAGAAGCACGAGGGGACAGCTTGTCCGCAGACAGGTCGCGAACAAACGCCCGAGATCCCCAGACCCGGAACGCCGACGCATCGCCAACCTTCCCCGTCCACAGCAGGGCTGGGGAGGTCTCCGGTCGAGAGACTCTGGGGTGGAGGTTGATCTGGTGCGCAGCGTACCTGACCGCAAACGGCCACAGAAAATGGGGAGCAGCCGCATGCATCATGGACGTACGAGCGACGTCCATGACCATGCCAATGCGGCGCTCAGCAATCCCATTCTGCTGTGGTGAGTCCGGAAGCGTGAAGGTCTGACGGATGCCTCGCGCACGACAGTAGGCACTCAGGAGGCCAGAGGAGAACTCTCCGCCTCTGTCCGAGTGCAGACGCAAAACAGGGAAGTCAGAGCCAAAGCTCCTCCGAAGCTGGAGACGAGCTGCGCGGATCCAGTCGATCAACACCTCAGTGACCTCACCCTTGCTGCGCAAGGGGAAGACTGTGGTGTAACGCGAGTAGTCGTCAACCACCAGCAGGAAGTAGCGCTCCAGACCCTGTCCACGAACGCGGGCTGGGCCCCACACGTCCATGTGAAGCGTCTGCAACGGGGCCTCTGTCGGAGGAAACTGGGAGGAGTGAGGGGCAGCACGCTGGCGCCCCTCGACACAGGGGACACAGGTAGGGCCAGGGCCCGGAGGAAGGGGAGGGAGAGACCGGGGAAGACCAGACACAAGGACTCGCGAGGCCATGCCTCTGAGCCGAGGCAGAGAGGGGTGGCCAAGGCGGTGGTGCCAAAGGAGGGTCTCGTGAGACAGACGACGACACGAGCAGGGGGCAGACTCAGGACCAGACCTGGACGCTGCAGCAAACACCTGACCAGACGAAGGGACCCTACCAGACTCAGCACCTGGAGGAGAAGCAGTGGTCAGTGTGTACAGGCTCGACCCTGGCCGACGTGTAAACGTAGCCAGGTGGCGACCTGTATCCGCCTCCGTGCAGTGAGTCACCCGCTGACGAGCAGGGGTGAACTGGTGGACACCCGCATCCTGGAGGTCAGCACCACTCACCAAGTTCGTCGAGAACGAGGGGAGGTAGAGACCAGTCAGGGTGCCAGAGGGGGCCGCCGGACACGGGAGGACAGTGGAGAAGCGAGACAGGACAGGCCCCCCAGAGGGGTCAGCCAGGGACACCGCAACCGGCCGACTCAGCGGCGTGAGAGTGGTGCGGTCCCTAAAGAAGGAGCGAGACGCTCCAGAGTCAAGGGTGAAGGTGTGAGAGGCCGAAGCCGACACAGTACCTGAGAGGGCAGACTCACCAGCACCTGAGAGCACAGACGCACTGGCACCTAGAGCAGCAGCCTCACTAGTACCTGACGCGGCAGTACCAATGCCCGGGTCGGGCGGGAAACACCGGTAACAGTCATCCTCATCACTAACCACAGCATACATAGCAGAGAGAATAGCATCAAAATCAAGATCATAAATAGCTACACCAGCCCTAGACAGCTCCCCCCAGCGGGGGATCTCAGCGGCCTCCGGAAACTGCTGACGCCAGGCGTCAGTCAGGCGGCCAAAGCAGCGGCGGGCTGTGTGGGCGCCTCCACACCTCTCCCCTGCACGGTCACCGGTGCGAAGAACGTAGGGGCAGGGACCAAGCGCACCACCACGCTGACGCTGCAAGTACCACTCACGGAGCTGCTGAGGGGCGGGGACGGTGCGAGAGCGCTGCTGCTGCTGTGGCTGCTGCTGCGGCTGCTGCTGCTGCTGTTGCTGGCGCTGACCACCCCCAGAGCTGCTCCGCTGGGACGAGCTACTCCGACCCCCGCCTCCACCGCCACCCCCGCCTCCACCGCCACCCCCGTCTCCACCGCCACCTCCCCCACCAGGACCGTCGCTCCCACCGCTCCCACCGCCTCCTCCGCTACCACCTCCGCCGCCACCTCCGCCTCCACCGCCGCTACCAGTACCTCCACTCCCGCCACCACCCCCACCGCCACCCCCACTCCCCCCGCCACCCCCACCGCCTCCTCCACCGCCCCCTCTAGCTCCACCCGCTCCCTTGCCCCCCTTGCCCTTGCCAGAGCGGCGTCTGCCGCTGGGGGCAGACGCCGCGCCAACCGACTCAAAACCAGTGAGGTCGGCCGCAGCGGCAGAGGCGACAGAGGGCAGCAGGGGGGAAGGACCACACCCCTCAAAGATGGGGGTGCGAGGGTCACCCCGAGAGGCCCCTACAGCGACAATAATCTTCTCAGCCGCTAGCAGGGACTCCTCAAGGAGGTCGACAGTGAGAGTGGTGGGACAGACAGAGAGAAACTGGTCCCTAACGACACGAAGGGACTCAGGGAGACGGGTGACGAGAAAGTAGAGAGTGATGTACATGGGAGGAGGGTTCGCAGCGCGGAACTCAGCAGGAAGGGCAGCGCGGTAGCGGGTGTCACTAGCACGGAGGTGGGTAACGAGGTCAGCGACAGTGGGAAAGGAAGCGAGGTCAGGGAAGAGAAACGGTAGCATGAGGCGGCTAAGGGTAGCGGAGGAAGGGGAGGAGTAGCGTGCAACTACAGCGTCGTACAAGGCCTGAGCGGTCTTGCACTGACTAAAGTGGGCACGCTCAGAGGAAGGGAGGTGGCGACGCACAGCAAGACGTGCAGCAGCATCGCGGGTCGCCCACTTGGAGCGAACGGCAGAGTCAGCATCAGCAGGAGGGGCAGGGACAGCGCCAGAGACAAAGTCAAAGAGAGAGACCTCATCTATCGCATCACACAGCAAGTACAGCTGCAGGTCTTCAATCCAGACGGCAAAGTCAATGGCCCTCCCCTCAGCGTCAAAAGTAAGAACATTGGGGGTGGCCATGGCAGCAGCTGAAAGTCTCACCGGGCTGGGAGAGTCGGGTAGGTCAGCAGCAGAGGAACACAGCTCAGGAACAGCAGCACGGCTCCTCAGGCGGCTCGGGCGGCTCGGGCGGCTCGGGCGGCTCGGGCGGCGGCTCGGCTGCAGCTCAGCGGCGGCTCGGCGGCGGCTCGGGCGGCGGCTCAGGTGGCCCGGGCGGCGGCTCAGGCGGCGGCGGCTCGGCGGCGGCGCAGGTGGCGGCGGCTCGGCGGCAGCGGCGGCGGCCCGGCTGCTGGTGGGCGGCTCGGCTGCTGCTGGGCGGCTCGGCGGGGCCGCGTAGCAGAAGGCGGCGGTGCCGCGTAGCAGAGGGTGGCGGGGCCGCGTAGCAGAGGGCGGCGGGGCCGCGATCGAAGGGCGGCGGGGCCGCGACCGAAGAGGGCGGCGGGGCCGCGTAGCAGAGGGCGGCGGGGCCGCGTAGCAGAGGGCGGCGAGGCCGCGTAGCAGAGGGCGGCGGGGCCGCGATCGAAGGGCGGCGGGGCCGCGTAGCAGAGGGCGGCAGAGCCGCGTAGTGGAGGGCGGCGGGGCCGCGTAGCAGAGGGCGGCGGGGCCGCGTAGCAGAGGGCGGCGGGGCCGCGTAGCAGAGGGCGGCGGGGCCGCGTAGCAGAGGGCGGCGGGGCCGCGTAGCAGAGGGCGGCGGGGCCGCGATCGAAGGGCGGGGGGGGGGCCGCGATCGAAGGGGGGGCGGCGGGGCCGCGTAGCAGAGGGCGGCGGGGCCGCGATCGAAGGGCGGCGGGGCCGCTAGGGAAGGGCGGCGGAGCCGCTAGGGGAAGGGCGGCGCAACGGGCCGCTAGGGGCGACACGACGGGTCGCTAAAAAAAAAACGCGCCTCGGGGCGCGGTTCGGTGGGCCCTAGAAGCAGTCCCTAGGAGGGAACCTGCTCTGATTCCATGTGAAATCAAAGAACGAGAATGAATGACTATGAACTGAAGTGAATACAAATAGGAAACCCTAATTGTGTTGTACCCCCTATGGGATACCCCACTATAGCCTACAGAAACAAGTAAGCTATATGTTCTGACAGTAACGGTGCTGACTGAGGTGCTACAGTGATGTACGCGTTGAGCAGGGATGCGAAGTAAGGAAAAGGGATTTTCCTTACACTACCCCCCTCCTCCTAAGGAGGTCCTTCTTACGAAAGTGTGTGGAAATCTTTGAAGTTTCGGCTGCGCAGATATTCGGTGAGGACAGGGTGGTTTTCAATTCTGTCCAGGGGAACCCAGTTGTCCTCGGTAGGTGTACGGTCTTTCCAGTGGATCAGGAACTCGATCTTTCGGGCTCCTCGGGGGTCGCGAACTCTGTGACTCAGGATTTTGTCGGGGGTGATGATTGGTTCGGATGGTGGTCGTTCCATGCTGGATGGTCGGTGTCGTGGGAGTTGGCCGGTGGATGGTACGTAAGGGCGAAGCAAGCTGACGTGGAACGAGGAGCAAACGTACCAGTCAGCAGGGAGGAGGAGGTGCGCGGTGACAGGTGTGATCATGTGGCTAATTCGAAATGGCCCACAGTATCGGGGGCGGAGTTTTGGAGTGATGGGCAGGCGGAGGTTTTGAGTGTCGAGTAAAACGAGGTCGTCGGGCTGATAAGTGACAGGTCTGCGGTGGCGGTCGGTGTTGCGTTTAGCGATGATGTTCGATTTTTTGATTGCTTCTGCTGCCCTGGTCCGTGCTGCTTGCAAAATCTCGGCAAATTTTTGCGCACGTGGAACGGGGTTGTCGGGATTTGGGGTCATGGGTACTGTTGGGTCTTGTCCGTAATTCAGGTAAAACGGCGACTGTTGGGTCGTGGCAGATGGCGCGTTGTTGTATGCGAATTCGATGAGTGGCAGCTGCTGCTCCCACGTGTTTGGGTCGTCGCACGTGGCCCTAATGAGCTGCTCCATGGTCTGGTTTGTCCGTTCTGTCTGTCCGTCGGTTTCGGGGTGATACGATGAACTGAATTGTAGTCGCGTGCCGAACTGCTGCCACAGGTTCCGCCAGAAATTGCTGGTAAACTTCGTGTCTCTGTCGCTGATGATCGATGCTGGTATCCCGTGCAGTCGAACGACGGTGGTGATGAAGAGTCGGGCTGTTTCCTCGGCTGTGATTGTTTTCTTGCACGCTGCGAAGTGTGCCATTTTCGTCAGTCGATCGACGACGACCAGGATCGTGTCATTCCCACTCGCCCCGGCTGGTAACCCCGTGACGAAGTCCATCGTCACTTGTTGCCAAGCACGCTCTGGAGGTGGGATTGGTTGTAATTGTCCCGCCGGCCGCTTCCTGGTCGACTTCATGAGCTGGCAAGTGGGACACGATGCCACGTGTCGTTGCACGTCGGTCAACATTTCAGGCCAGTAATAGTACCGCTGCAGCTGCTGCCGTGTTTTCTCTACTCCGAAATGTCCCGAGGTAACTCCGTCGTGTGCCTCCTGTAATAGTAGTTCCCGTAGTAGTGTGTACCCTGGTACCCAGATGCGGTCGGTTCCAGCTTTTACGTAATAGACTCCCTTGGCTGCTGCGAGTTTCCTCCTGTGAAGAATGGGCCTGTTTGATATCCGTGGGTAAATAGTCCTGTCAGTAGCGGGCTGGTCTGGGCGAGTAGTATCGCATGGATCTGGGCAGTGGGGCGGGTCAGTGCGTCGGCGATTTGGAGGCTCCTTTTTTATAGGTGACCGTATAATGGAAGTTCGACTCGAGGAAGTCGAGCCACCGAATCTGTCGTGGGTTGAGGTGGGGCTGTGCACGGAGGTACTGTAGGGATCGATGGTCTGTCCGTACTGTCACGTCTGCGCCGGTAAAGTAGCAGCGCCACACTTTGAATGCATGCACGATCGCGAGCATTTCGCGGTCGTGTATCGGGTAATTTCGCTCAGGCGGATGCAGTTTGCGTGATTCGTAGGCGATGGGTTGGAGGCCGTTGCCGAAGTCCTGTAACAGTACGGCTCCGATGGCGATGTCGCTCGCGTCTGTAACAACCTCGAAGGGGCGATGTGGGTCAGCGATGCGTAGGACGGGTGGTGAACAGAGAACAGTTTTCAGGGCAGAGAAGGCAGCATGCTCTTTCTCCCCCCACGTAAAAACGACCCCCTTACGCAGTAAATCTGTGAGTGGGGCTGTTAAGCGTGCCATGTCGGGGACGAACCGACGGAAGTAATTATCGAACCCTAAAAAACTCTGCAGTTCCGTGATGTTCGTCGGGGGACGCCACGCGTTGACAGTGTCCAGCTTCTTAGGGTCGATTTCAACTCCAGCCTCCGAAATAACGTGTCCTAAAAATTCTATCCTGTCCCGAAAAAACTCGCACTTGGAGCCCTTGGTGAGTAACCGATGTTCCGCTAAAATGTTAAAAACTGCTTCGAGATCGACTAAGTGCTGCTGCTTGTCCCGAATGTAAACGAGAATGTCGTCAAGGTAAACTATCACGCATTTATCTAAAAGTGGCCTAAACGCTTCGTTCATGGTCATTTGAAATGTGGCGGGCGCGTTGGTCAGCCCGAAAGGCATCACCGTATACTCGAAAGACCCGTACCTAGTTCTAAATGCTGTCTTGGCGCAGTCCGATGGTTCGACCCGAATCTGATGGTAACCTCCTCGTAAGTCTATTTTCGAAAATACCCGTGCGGTTCGTAACTGATCGATCAGTTCGTCGGCGCGGGGGATGGGGTACCGTGATTTGACTGTTACCCTGTTAAGCGCTCGGTAGTCGATGCACATGCCAAAAACCTCCGTCTTTTTTCGGTGTGAACAGTATCGGTGCGGCGAACGGTGACGAGCTCGGTCGGATAAACTGCTTCTCTAACAGATAATCTAACTGCTTCCTTTGTTCGTCGAGCTCGGGCTGTGTCAGTCTGAACTGGCGCTGTACAGTCGGCTGTGCCCCCGGTTCTAACTCGATCCTATGGTCATGCGCCCGCTGAGGTGGCAGCCCTTGTGGTAAGTCATCCGGAAAGATACCCGGGAATCGTTTCAGTAGCGCCTGAAGTTCGGGTGGTACAGCTGCCAATCGTTTCTGAAAATCGCTCGGCAGCTCCTCTTCTTGCACTAATGCTATGTCCACTGCGTACACGTCAGCTCCAGCAGCGACAGCCCGTTTCATCGTGATGGCGTTGACCTGGACCGTCGAAGACTCGGGTGGCTGCCAGCGAGGTAGGACGACCCAGTTACCACTATTTCGCACTGTGCAGCTACCCGTCGTCCAGTCAATTCGCGGGTTATACCGTCGCAGCCAATCACGTCCCAGTAAAATGTCGTGCCCATCCAGTGTCGTTGCGAGCATTTCCTGTGTAAACCCGAAGTTTCCTCCGCAGCGGACTTTTACTCGCTCCACCTTTTCCCGTATGGCTAGTGGCGTTCCGTCGACTAAGCGTGCATCTATCTCAGGTAAGCATCGGTTAAGTGTTAACTGTAATTTCCGTGCGGTTGCGGTATTAACTAAGCTGTGACTTGCTCCCCCGTCAATAAAAATCTTCACTGCTGCTCCATGTATTTTCCCGTAGATCAGTACCGGGCAATCCGTCGCTGTACCCTCCTTATTCATCCGAGCCCGGTCGATGGCGTGAATCGGTACTGTGACTCGGTGAGGGTCGGTGCGGTTGGGCGAGCAGGCAGTCTCGTCAGTAGTTGGCCCAACTTCTACTGACTGCTGGCGTTTCCCTGCCTCTGAGACTCCCTCCCCTGCTCTGCTCCTCGGCGCCTCAGCTCCTCTGGGCATTCGCTCTTGCGATGGCCCGGCCTATTGCAAGCAAAACAGTGCCCTTTAAACGGTGCGGCAGCTGCATTTGTTGCAACGGCGTGTACAGTGGCGTGCTCGGTCGGTCTCCGAGGGCGATGTCCGTAATAGGACCCCGGTCTCGGTCGGCGTAGAATGTCGATCTTCTCGGCGAGCGCGAGAATCTCATTAAAATTAGAGAGTCCGCGCAGCATTATTTCGTGCGAGATATCCGGCTTCAGCCCTCCGACATAACGGTCCACCCACTCCGCTTCGTGCATGTAGCCGACCTGCTCGCAAAGTGCGAGAAAACCGCTTGTATAATCTTGAACTGACCCGAGCTGGCGCCAAGTGCGCAATCTCTGACGCGCCGAAATTAAAGCCGCGATCGGCTCAAAACGCGCCCGAAGCCCTGCGCACCACGCATCCCACGTGCTGTATTGGGCGGTCTCACAGAACGAACTCCAGGTGACAGCTGGACCCGTGGGCCCTTCCTCGTGCGACGGTGGCTCGTAGGCGCGTGGCGACGTCATGATGACTCGCCACCAGTCCATGGCGGGGCCCCTTAGCAGTGAAACTGCATACCGGATCTTCGCGTCGTCCGACTCGACGTAATTTGCGTCGAAGAAGACGTTCATCGTGAAGACCCACGATTGAACCGTCGGACCGCCGCGTTGGCTTGGGTCGAAGCAGGGCGGGCGTTGCGGCTTGAGCGGCATTGGTGCCATGATGGCTTGTTCGCCACTTGTCGCCGCAAATTCCACGTGCCGACGGGCTTCTCGGGGCTCCCGCGGGCTTGGTGCGATCCTGTTTCCTCCCATGCCAGGCATCGGCTGGGCGGCGCCATTACTGGTTGTGCCTGAGCGTTGTCCCATGCTGTCGTGTTGTGTTGGTGTGCCGGACGAGATGACGATCGGTTCATCCGAATGTGCCGATACATTTGTTGGTGTGTGTGATGTCGTCGGAACGTTCACCGTGGACTGTTGACGGGCGAAGTCACGTTCCGCCGTGAGTGTCGCAATTTCGAGCGCTGAATCTTCCAGTTGACGCACGAGACGATCAAGCTGCTCCTGCGTTAATGTGGCGAGCGTGAAATCGGCCATGGCGGGGGTGTCAGGCAAGCTCAGCGAGAGACTCGGTCGTGGCCGTGTGTGCTTGCGAGAGAGCACTACGAGCGGCGGTGCTGTATCGCTGAGCGACGTCTACCCCCCCCCAAAAAAAAATGAGATAGTGGGGAAGCGAAGTTGTGGATGCGGTCCGAGCTGAGATCGTAGGCTCTGATAACCAAGTGTTACGAGTGCAATTGAGTGAACGAACGAGAATTGCACTATCGAAGCAAGAATACAATGAACGAGGGCGTGAGCGAAGAATATATAGCGAAACTACAGTGGTAACTGTAATGGTCTGTGGTAGTCGCGCGACGACACTGAGACTGAGGTTGGGAAAGTGTCGAGGCGTAGGCCGGGAGCGCGGGTTACCAGCCGAGCCGTGAGGTCGGGATGCGATGTGCGAAAAATGGCGGGATGATTGTCGATGCGATGATCGCGAGTGGTAACGGTGCTGACTGAGGTGCTACAGTGATGTACGCGTTGAGCAGGGATGCGAAGTAAGGAAAAGGGATTTTCCTTGCACACATTATATGTTTCAAATTCTTCCAGACAATGTACTATCATGTGTATTCCAAATATCAGAACGCCAACTCAGCAGGCTCCATCGAGACATAGGGCCAATGGGACACTAGCGCTAAGTTCCTGGCCTCCCACAAATTCGCCGAAGCTGAAATGTTTCGCCGAACCTGCAAGCCTAGCCTCTCAACCAGTGAGGCGATTTCCGAAGCTGATAGCATTGCTGCCCAAACGAAATTGGGCTTTCCGAAGCTGTCTGCTCTGATTTCATTTCGACGCGATGCGTCGAAAGCATGTTTCCAGACTCAAATCGAGTTGTTACTCCAATCCTACTTTCCGAAACCCTACTTTTTGGGACCCCCGATTTTTGGGATGCTGACATACCCTCGCTCACCGCGCACTCGCCCTTCCGTTTCCCGTCGCCTCTCCGCGCCCCCGTGCGCTACCGCTCCCCCTCGCTTCTCCGCGCGTCCGAGTGCGCCACGGCGGACTCACAGCGCTTCCGTTCCGCCCATCCCGCCGCAATCTTGAGGGAATCCCTTCGCACACAGTCACAGTCACAGTCACGAAATAAAATGCTCCGTCCGGGATTCGCGGCGGCGGGCGCGGCGGGCGCGGCGTGGGCTAGCGATCCCGCGGAGTGGCGAAATGCGACGGCGGAGACGGCGGAGGGGGCGGCGGGCGGGACCGCAGTGGGGCGGGGCGCATTGCAGGATGCGTGGACATATGACGTGGCAAGCAATGAGAGGTGGCTTTCTCAGGAGAAGGCTCGGCTTCTGACCATGGTGCAGGTGGGGAGTGAAGGAGGGAGAGGAAAGAGGGAATGGGATGAGGAGGGATGGGAATGGGAGCAAGGGGATGGGATGAGGAAGAGAAGGTGGGAGATGAAGGGGGCGTGGAAGGCGTAGACGCGTGCGTTGTTTCATCCATTCTCTAAATGAAGAGGTCTTCATTGAATTCACTTCTACGCCACACTGAAAAAAATGGCTTCATCTTCGTTTCCCGTGTCGTGTGTGTGGGTTTGTGTGCTCGTACTCGTGCACGTGTGTATGTGTGTGGGTTTGTGTGCTCGTACTCGTGCGCGTGTGTATGTGTGTGGGTTTGTGTGCTCGTACTCGTGCGCGTGTGTATGTGTGTGGGTTTGTGTGCTCGTACTCATGCGCGTGTGTATGTGTGTGGGTTTGTGTGCTCGTACTCATGCGCGTGTGTGTGTGTGTGGGTTTGTGTGCTCGTACTCGTGCGCGTGTGTGTGTGTGTGGGTTTGTGTGCTCGTACTCGTGCGCGTGTGTATGTGTGTGGGTTTGTGTGCTCGTACTCGCGCGCGTATGTGTGTGTGTGGGTTTGTGTGCTCGTACTCGTGCACGTGTATGTGTGTGTGGGTTTGTGTGCTCGTACTCGTGCGCGTGTGTGTGTGTGTGGGTTTGTGTGCTCGTACTCGTGCGCGCGTGTGTGTGTGTGGGTTTGTGTGCTCGTACTCGTGCGTGTGTGTGTGTGTGTGTGGGTTTGTGTGCTCGTACTCGTGCGTGTGTGTGTGTGTGTGGGTTTGTGTGCTCGTACTCGTGCACGTGTGTATGTCTGCAACTTGCAAGCATGTGTTCTGTGCATGGGTGCATGCGTGTGAGTGCATGTGTGTGTGTGTTCTTGGCTCCCTGCATATGTGTGCATGCATTCATACACATGTGACTGTAAAGGGCGGGAATGTGCCAGGAGGTCTGCTGTTGACACGTGGCAGCTGGCAATGGGAGGAGAGAGGCCCGTCGCTCTACCGCCTCGTGGGGGTCATGAGGTGAGGGGGGGGGGGGGGAGGGGAGTGGCGATGGGGAGGGGCGATGGGGGTCATTAGCTGAGGGAGGGCAGAGCGATGGTGGCGAGATGAGGTGAGGGGAGAGAGGTGGGTGCAGAGGTGGATAAACGTTATGCATGTGGTGCAAGAAGGAATGAACAGATGACCTGTGAGCACAAGTCGTGAGATTTGGACGAGAGCGCAAGAGCGGGAGACAGTTTGGCGGGTTGAGCTGGAAGACCGGAAGGGGGATGGCTGGAGGGGGATGGCGGGAGGGGGATGGCGGGAGGGGGATGGCGGGAGAGGGATGGCGGGAGGGGGATGGCGGGAGGGCAGGGAGGACCAGTGGGACGACGCCATTCAGGGCTGGGCGTCCTCCTTGTCAACTCAGGGCGTGCATCGCATTCATGGGACGGACGAGCCTCTGGCTTTGTTGAGTCGAGTCAACAGAGGCTGGGACGGACGAGCCTCTGCACTCGCCTTGGGCAGAAGAACCCTCACCTCCCGCCTCCCCCCTCTCCCCTCCCCACCCCCCCTAAATCCACACCCCTGGTGCAGCTTCCACAACACGACGCGCAAGCACAGCACCTTCATTCCGCATGTGACGGCACGCGTGGCAGTGCTGCTCTCCTCGCACTCCCTCCACGGCATCACCTCCCACGTCTCTGTCAGTCAGTGCTGGCCCTTCTGCCCTCCTCCTCACTCCCTCACACGCCCTCACATCACACTCCCCGACACTCCCTTGCACCTTCACCCGTGCAGCCACTAGGCTTCCCGTCCATCCCCTTCTCTCAGTTTTGTTCCCCCTTGCCCACTTAGTTGGTTCAACTCCAAATCCCCAATCTCCTCTTATCCGTCGTTTTTTCTACTCTACCACCTCCTCCCCGCCCCTTCCAGATTGCTCCTCGCCATCCGAACGGCACGCCTGCCGCCCGAGCGGATGGGTACTGGCCGGCGTACATCGTCCGGGCGGGGCAGAGCACAGCGATGGAGGTGACTGTTGAGATTCGGGCGGCAGACTCAGATTCAGATTCAGGGGAGACAGCACCCCTTTCCCACCTCAAGGTACAGCCACTAGTAGAGCGAGCGCTGCTGCGTCCCATGAGTGTGGGCAGGGAGCATCATCAGCAGCCCATGCCTGTCTGTCCCACCTTCCCCACACCACCCTCCCCCACACCACCCTCCCCACTCCCTTCCCGCTCTTGTGTCTCTCAAGCACACATTCCGCATTTTATCACTCCCCTCCTGCGCTCCCTCCTTCACTCTTCTCTACCAACCAACCCCCTCCCTTCGCACCACACACACCCCTCTCCTCGCGTTCCGCCCACCAGGCGGCCAGGCTGGACGTGCATTACCAGGCGTACGGGCCACATGGCAGCCTGCCATTGGTGCAGCACGTCATCCTGCCCCTCGCCTTCCCCCCCTGCCCGCCCCCATCCGCTCCCCACGCCCCTACCTGGCGCAGGTGCGTCCTCGCACCTACTCGCCCACTCCCATGCTCCTCCCCTCTCCTTCTCCCATCCACACTCCCGCCTGCTCCACACCTCCACAATGGCCTTCTCCCCCTGCCCGCCTCCATCTGCTTCTCTTCTCACGACCTACCTGGCGCAAATACGTTCCTTTGTGGGCCTCGCCCCTGCTTGCGCGCGCCCCTACTCCCCCTCGCCCTTATCACCTTCGGCTCTACTCGCCCTCGCGCCTGCTCCTCCCCTCCTGCCCTCCATCTGCACCGCATTCACTGCTGCTCCACACCACACCGTCACAATCCCCCTCCTCCTCCCCCCACCATGCCGGCAGCATAGCAGCGGGCATATCAGTGCTGGCCGTCCCAACGCACCTGCTGTGCCACCTCGACGACCCGCTCCTCGTGCTGCGCCAGTGAGACTCGCCCCTTGCGCTCTCGTGCACCCATGCTCACTCTCACTCACCCCCATGCTTACACGGCCAAGTCTGTCAAGCCTAGTCAGTCATGTTCGACCTATCAGCCTGTGAAGCCATTTTGTGCATTACACATCCCACCACATCCCACCACGTCTCACCACGTCACGCTTCTTCCCGAGATTGACCGGCATCCTCACTGCACTGCACCGCACTGCACCATACTCCCAACCCACCCACCCACTCCAGCTACGCAGCACCATATTTGCAACCAGGCGACGTGGTGACACTTGGCGAGACGCCATTGGCCATCATGCAGGGCGGCTTCCGCCACCCAGACTCCGTGCCCCCGGGCCTCGTCGCTCGCTTGGCCTGCCTCTGCTTCCTGCCCAAATCCTCTCTCTCCACGGCTTGTGGCATGCAGGTGAAAGGGTCGGGAATGGTGGGGGTGGGTCTGTGTGTGGGGGTGGGTCTGTGTGTGGGGGTGGGCCGGCCATTATGCAGGGCCGCTTTCCCCCCCCCCGGACTCCTTGATGCCCCTGCTTCCTGCCCTCCTCGTCTCATGCTATGGCTTGTGGCATGCAGGTGAACGGGGAGGGAGTGGTGGGGGTGGGGCTGTGTGTGTGCGCGGGTGGGCTGACCATTATGCACGGCCGCTTCTGATCCCCGGACTCCTTGATGCAGCACGTAGCAGTTGCTCCGCACAGGCAGCAACACCCAGTGCACACTAGGCTAGCTTATCGCTCATACACACGTCGGGGGCGCTGCCAGTGCTCTCCACCCGTTGCCCTCGCAAACTACCCACACCCATGCCGTTCCCCCCCCTCCAAACCCATTCCCCTTGCCCCTCTCAACAGGTGCTTGTCGACTTGGTGGGGGTGGTGCGCGTGATACTCGCGGTGATAGTGGCGGTGCTGGCACGAGTGCTGCTGGGGCAGAGGGGTGTGTTCTACCAGCTGGCAGGGTACCAGGCGCGGCTCATTGACGACATCACCGGGACTCTCCCGCCGTATGACCAGTTTATCGCCCTCGGGCCTGTGGGTACCCTCTCCCTTGGGCCTGTGGGTACCCTCTCCCTTGGGCCTGTGGGTACCCTCTCCCTTGGGCCTGTGGGTACCCTCTCCCTCTCTTGCCGTATATGTGCCCCATGTATGCCCGCTTCCTCTCTTCCTCTCTCGTCCGTCTCCTCTCCGCTTTCCACTCTCCCCGTCGTATGACCAGTTTATTACCCTTGGGGCCTGTGCATCTTTCTCCTCTCCTCTCCTCTCCTCTCCTCTCCTCTCCTCCTCTCTCCTCTCCTCTCTCCTCTCCTCTCTCCTATCCACGCAATTGCGCCACAAATACTCACAGCAGCACTACACTCAATTTCCCCCCCCTTGACCAGTTCATTTTCCTCGGCCCCATGGGTGCTCCTCTCCTCCCCTCCCCTCCCCTCCCCTCCACTCTCCTCTTTCCACTCTCCTCTCTCCTCTCTCCTCTCTCCTCTCTCCTCTCTCCTCTCTCCTCTCTCCTCTCCTCCCCTCCCCTCCCCTCCACTCTCCTCTTTCCACTCTCCTCTCTCCTCTCTCCTCTCTCCTCTCTCCTCTCTCCACTCTCCTCTCTCCTCTCTCCTCTCTCCTCTCTCCTCTCTCCACTCTCCTCTCTCCTCTCTCCTCTCTCCTCTCTCCTCTCTCCTCTCCTCTCTCCACTCTCCTCTCTCCTCTCTCCTCTCTCCTCTCTCCTCTCTCCTCTCTCCACTCTGCTCTCTCCTCTCTCCTCTCTCCTCTCTCCTCTCTCCTTTCTCCTCTCTCCTCTCTCCTCTCTCCTCTCTCCACTCTTGTCGGAGTACTCACTTATCCTTGCCAGCACTGCGTGGTTACCTTCTCTGCTCTCACCCCATCCTCCTCTTGTCCCTTTTCCTTCCATGATTGCCCTTACTCAGTCCTCTCCTGCCTCAGCCACTCCCATGTGAGAAGTCCTGACTCCCACACAATGGCTACCCCGAGTGGCCTTGTCACCTAGCAGCAGTAGCTTAGAACGGTAACTTGCTTCCACTATAACAGGTAGACAAACGAGAGAACAAGTCTGGCTCTGCTAGGCTAGACTACTAGTACTTGCTTTCCCTGTCGCGAATTATTCAGGGGCTGGGCTTGCACTGGAGTCGCCTGGGCTCTGGTTGGCCCTCGCCGATTTCCTGTCTCCCTAGGCCTCAAATTCTCCCAACATGCGCTTCGCAATCTTCTGAGTCACCAACTTCGCGTGATTCCCCAAGTCCTCAACTACCACTCCAATACCCTGCATAACAACTTGTACACCACCTACACCCCACATAGCTCTGAACGAAATATGCTGCATCTTACCAATATGTTTCGTGACAGGTGTCGGAGTACTCACTTATCCTTGCCAGCACTGCGTGGTTACCTTCTCTGCTCTCACCCCATCCTCCTCTTGTCCCTTTTCCTTCCATGATTGCCCTTACTCAGTCCTCTCCTGCCTCAGCCACTCCCTGCCCCCTCCTGTGCCCGTGCGCGGGCCGCCCGTGCACGTGTCACAGAACCCACTTGCTGAGGTCTCTGTCCTTTCACCACAGCTGCGTTCGTCTGGTGATCAACTGTCCTTTCCCCCTTTTCGTTCTCCAGCACCAACACCCCCGATCCCCTGATCTCCTTCACCTTCCACCGCTCAGTTCCTAACCCCACATCCAGTGTATCCTTCCTGGCCCTTTGCAGGTACACCTCCTGGCCCTCCGCTGCTGCTGCTTTACTCTTTCTGCCTCCTTGCTGCTGCCTCTGTTCATATCTGCGTGCGTCCCTGAGCTGCGCTGTGTGCAGGTTTTCCAAGGCCGCCGGCAGCATCTCCCTCATGTACCTCGCCCTGGCTTCTGCTAATGCTACCCACTTTTCCGCTCCCTCCACCGATACAGTGTCAGTCAGCACCCGTGGGGCTCCCACTGGCAGAATTGGTTCTCTTCCAAACAGCAGGCTGTATGGCGAATGATCCTTCAATGACGCCTGCTTCCCGAATCGGTACCCGGCTGCAATCCAGTGCAGCTCCTCGTCCCAGTTCCTCTTCCGCTGTTCCCCGTACGCCCTTAGGTTGCGCTTTAGGGTCTGCACCAATCGTTCTGTCAAACCATCGCTCTGAGGGTGGTACCTTGACGTTAGTCGGTGAGTGATCCCTGTCTCGTCCAGCAGCGCCTGAAACTCTCCCCTAAACTCGGCTCCCTGATCGGTTAACACCTCTCCCGGCGCTCCAAACCTGCACAACACCTGCTCCTTAAAAGCCTTGGCCACATGCCTGGAGTCTTTGCTCGGTATGGCCCACACCTCAAGCCACTTGCTAGCGTGCTCTACCATGAGCAGGATGTACGGTTGCCCTCCCCTGCTCAGCGGCAATTCTCCTGCCAGGTCTAACGACCACCTAAACCCCAGCCCTCTAATCGGCAGCGACTGTAGCTCCTGTTTTGCTTGCATTAGACTCGCCTTGCTTCGCTGGCATCCCGCGCATCCGCTTACCCACTCCTTCACCTGCTTTCGCATCCCATCCCACCACCATCCTGTCTTCAGCAGTTGCATCGTTCGCTCGTGACCGAAGTGTCCTAACTTTTTGTGCACCTCCTCAATTACCCCCTCCCTCTCCCCAGGTGCTGGCACCAATTTCCAGCCGTCTTTTGACTGCAGTTGCAGCTGCCCCTGGTACCACCGATAGTGGTTTCCCCGTGCCCTTGCACGTTCGGGCACCTGCTCATCCCCCTCTGTTTCTCCCTTAATCCACCTCAGCGCCTCAGCGTCTTCCCATATATCCCGTGGTCCCTGCTGCTTCCCTGCCGCCTCTTTCTCCCCTTGCCTAGCCAGCATCATCAGCACCTGTACCGGCTCTGGTGGTGGTGGGTTCCTTGAGAGCCCCTCAACGTGCTGCAGTGTCTTCCCCGGCCTGTGCCGTATCTTGAAATCGTATTCCTGCAGTGTGACTGCCCACCGCGCATTCCTCCCTGTCAGTCCTTGGTGGGTCATCAACCACTGCAGCGGCTGGTGGTATGTTATGAGCGTGAACTCCCTCCCCTGCAAGTATACTCTGAAGTGTTTCACTGCCCACACGGCTGCTAGCCCTTCCCAATGGTATGAGCTGTACTTTGCTTCCGCGGGGTTGCAGCTCCTGCTCGCATATGCCACCACCCTTTCCTCCCCATCTATCTCCTGGCAGAGTATAGCGCCCATGCCCTGGCTGCTCCAGTCGGTATAGAGGCAGAAGGGCTTGTCAGCCTTTGGCAGCTGCAGTATTGTCGCCGTCTGCACCGCCTCCATCAAGTCCTTTAACGCTGCCACCTGGTCTGTCCCCCACTCCCACTTTCTGTCCTCCTTCAGCAGTCCGTTCAGCGCTGTCGCTCGTTTGCTGAAGTTCGGGACAAACCTGCGGTAGTAACTCAGAAATCCCAGCACTGCCCTTAGTCCGCTCCTGTCCTTCGGCTGCTGCAGCCTGTTCAGCACCTCAATCTTTGCCTGCTGAATCCCTATCTGCCCTCCCCTGACCTCGTACCCCAGGTACTGTACGGTTGCCTCTCCCCATCTGCATTTTTTCGGGTGGCAGGTCAGCCCTGCATCCGCCAACGCCTTCAGTGTCCGCTCCACATCCCTCGCATGCTCTTCTTCGCTCTTGCTGAAGATTACTACGTCGTCTATGTAACACGCCGCACAGTCTAGTCCCCTCAAGACGCTATCCATCACTCTCTGAAAGATGGCTGACGCGTTCCGCAGCCTGAATGGCATGAACAGCCATTCATACAGCCCGTCTGCCCCATGAAATGCCATCTTCCGCACGTCCTCCTTCTTGATCCGAATCTGGTTGAACCCCTGCCTTAAATCTAGCGTGCTGAAAATCTCTCCTGCCCCCAGTCGGTCAAAAATATCTTCAGCCGTTGGCATGGGGTACCTGTCGGGCACTGTCACCTTGTTCAGTGCTCGGTAGTCCCCACACATCCGTCTGCTCAGCACTTCCCCCAGCAGATCCTTCCGTGCTGCTACAACTGTTGGTGTTGCGTACTCGGACTCCGATCGCTGTATCAGTCCCACTTCTAACAGCTCCTTACATTTTTCCTTACAAATGTCCTCGTCTGCTGGTGTCATTCTCCGCTTCCTCTGAAATACTGGCTCATCTGTGACCAGCTTCAGCTCCATCTCCTTCACCGAACACTTACCCAGCTCCTGTAGGGTTAACGCGAAGGCATGCCTGTACCTGGCCAGCACCTCCTGCATTGCCTCCTTTCCCTTCTCACTCATGGCATTCCCCACCACCCATGCTGGCTCTTCCTTGGCTGCCGTGCACACCCATGCCCCCACCTTTTTCATCCCTCCTCCCTCAGTCTCCCGTTCCTGCTCCTCTCCCATGACCAACCCTCTCCACATTCGCCGCAAAAGCCACTGCATGACCTGACCGTCCATGGCCTGCCCCAGTGCTTTCCGTCGTTCCTGTTCTGTCACCCCTGCTGCATCAGTTATCCCTTCTCCATACCCCATCGCTAGTTCCCGTTCCAGCGCGGTAGGTTCCTCCCATCTCTTCGTCCTGTGATCATACACCATGCCTTCTCCTGGCAGCCCATCCTCCTCCCTAAAACCGGCGGCCCTTTTGTATCCCACTAGTGTCGGCCATGCCCTGCGCTCTGCCCCCACTTTGTTGCATGGGCACTGCGTCTCATGTCTGCCCTTTCTGACTGGTGCCGCTGTCCTGCCCGGCTCCAGGATCTCCTGCACAGTCCTGCTCCAATCCCTCCGTATCCCGTCCAGCTCCTGTTGCAATTGCTCTTCCATCACGACGTTCTGCCAGTAGCGTCTGACTCGGTGAGCTCGTGCCCCTAGCCTGGCTGCGTCACACCTCACTCCCTTCCCCAGCTTCCTTGTTACCAACTCTCGTACTTTCCTCACTGGTTCTCTGCACTCCCCTTCCAGGTCCACATGCTCCAGCAGGTACACCAGCTTCTCTTGTCTTTCCTTGATCCAGTCGATGATGCAGAGCAAGTTGACCAGCAGTGCTCCCCTTGGATCTCCTAATCCCCTTCCTTTCCCCGCTCTTGATACTGCTTGGCACTCCCACCCTGCTACCAGCAGGTCCACGTGCCCCCAGCCCCTCACCACTTCCCTTGTGATGTTCTTCACATCTGTCAGTGTCCCCTGCATTGCCTTGATTACCACTTCTTCGTCCAGCAGCTCAGGATACTCTCTCTGCAGCTTCCTCGCATGGTGCTCGGCCATCTTCCTTACCTTCTCATTTTTCTCAACATAGATCCACTCCTTCACGGCTATCCCTGCCCTGAGCACCGCCGCCAATCCCGCTCCTATGCCCCCGAACAGTTCTACCAGTCTGATTGGTTCCTGCCACGCGTTGGTCTCTGCTGCCTTGCCCACCAATCCCGCTTTCCCTCTGTCTCTATTTCCCGCCTGTTCGGCCGTATACGCCCTTCTTGGCTCCTGCCTGATGAATTGTACAGGCAGCTCTCCCGTTCTGCTTCCCCGCTTCCAGTACTGCTTCCGAAACTTCACCTTTTCCTTCCATGTGCAGATGGTCATTCCCACGCCCCAGATCAGTTCCGTCCCCAGCAGTACATCGAAGTCTTCAGAGTCAGAGATCCCACACTGTAGTCGTATGCTGGTTTGCTCGTCCCTTCCCGGCATCAGCACCACCTCCACTGGAGTCTTTGTGCACGGCAACCACTTAGGTTCGCCTCCCTCCGCAGTCATAACCAGCATCCCCCGCTTTATGTGCTGCCCTTGTCCGGTCAGTCCCAGCTTCTGTGCTAGCCGTTTCCCCAGCATCACGCTCTGTGCCACTGTATCTAGGATCGCAGTCTTTGCTATCTCCCCTCCCACAGTCACTGTCCCTGCTTCTGCCACCAGTACCGGTGCTTGGCTGGCTAGTCGGTCCTTGGGATGCCGGGCTGGCTCCTCATCCCCTTCACTCTCTTCTTCCGTTTTCTCTTTCGCTCTCCCTCTCTCCTTCACTATGTGTTCCTTCCTCCCATCCTTGCCCCCGCTCCTCAGACCCATCTCTTCTCGGCAGCGCATTGCTAAAAAGGTGTGTTCTGGCAACCGTTCTTCCTCCTCCCTTTCCTCCTCTTCCTCCTCTCTTGCATACAAGCCCGCTTCCTTCTCCTTCTTGCCTCCCATCACCTGCAACCGCGCTTGCAGCTTCTCGATCTGGTTTGCTATGTCCTCTTGTGACCTTCTCGGTCCACCCGTCTTCTGATAGCAGTCTTTCTGCTGATGCCCCCTTTTTCCGCACACTTCACAGATAGGCGCATCAGGGCACTCCCGCCGGCGGTGGCCTGGTTTGCCACATGTGTCACAGTTCTTGCAGTTCATCTTCACGTGCCCTGGCTGTCCACACCTGTAGCACGTCCTAGTATCTGTCCTCCTCTCCTGCCGCTGCTCCTCTCCGCTTCCTGCCCCTGGTATCATCGCGGCTGCCCAGGTGGGTCGTTTCTTCTCCGCTGCTTTGGGCAGGTATGCCTCATAGCGCCTCTGTGCCAGCTCCACCTTGTCTGCCAGCTCAAATACTTCTTCCAGCGTTGCCTCCGCCCCTACTCGTAGACCCTCATCCTCAGCCCTCCTGCTAACCCATCATCCAGCCCCACCAGGAACTTGCTGATCAGCATACTGGTGTCCGTGCACACCACATCTTCGGCCAGGTTCATGAGTCGCCCATAGTATGTTAACAATGACTCGTCCTTCTTGCGTCTGAAGTCTTGAAACTCCCTGATCCGGTCCGCTGTATGCCCGGGAAACTGCTTGCGTAGCCGCGCCAGAAACAATGCTGTCGGGTCATCTCCATCTTCCTCCGCCCTTCTCAGCCACTCTTGCATTTTCATGCGATACAAAGTCTCTGCTTCCCCTCCCAATGTGTTGGGCAGACTGAGGAAGAAGTCGATGGGGTCCATCCCCCCACGATCACACCGATACTTGACATTCTCAATCTGCATCAGATAATTCTTCAGGTTAGTGCCCGTCCCTTCATTTCCCGTGAAGCGCACTGGCACCTCCACCCTAGGCGGCGCCTGCGTGCCCCATCTCCCTATGTCCCAGGTCCCTGTCACTCCACGCTCCATATGGCTACCTTCTCTTCTGCGCTCCCTCATTCCTCTGCTGCCTGCGCTAGCTCCGTACAACACCCTCTCTATTCCCTCCCTTGCGGCTCTAGCCCCGCTGGATCCCTCTCCTGTCTGCCATGGCCTCCTTGAGCTCCTTGGACTCGGACTCCCTCTATGCTCCCCTTCCCACGCCTCCTTCCACTTGCCTTCTTCCCCCCTTCTCCTTTCCTTCCTCTCAGGCGAGTATTCCTGACCTCGCCTATCTCGCTCTAACCCTGTCCTGCCGCTGCTGGTCTTCTCGCTTCCTCTCTTCTGCCCCCGAAGCATGTAGTGATCCTCGCCTGTCCTCCCTGCGGTACCCCTCTTTGTGCTCTCTTCCCTTCTGCGTAGAGTCCCACCCCTCTTCTTTACCATCGCTACGCTCTCCCTCCCTCGGCAGCCCCAAACCTCGCCAGTCACCCCTCGCCATGCGCCGCCTGCGCTCATACTTCTCCCTCGGCTCGGGCGAGCGGAATGCTCCAGTGGGCGCATGACAACTCCTCTCTCTTCCTAGAGGCTCCCTGGCATGACGTTCACCTCTCCCACTCCTGTTGTGCTTCAACTCATATTCATACTGCCCTGCAGGTACGCGCTCTTCCTTCCTCCGCGTCGTTGGGAACACTTCGTCTTTGGCGTCGTTGCGCCTTCCACCACCCCGCGCAATGGGGGATCCTTCGCCTTCAGTCTCTTTTCGATCGCCGCTGCCCCGCGCGACTGGGGCTTCTTCAATTTCTTCCTCCCCATCGTCATCGCTCGCCGAGTCCATCTCCACGTCGTCGTCGCGACGCCTTCCATCCATTCCGCGCCGGCCTCCTGCCAGATCCCACGGATCGCTGGTCGCGGGCCGCCTTCCAGGCTCCGATCTGACGTGCAGATCCGCTCCGCGTCCTCCAGCGCGCACGCCCACTGGCGTCACCAGATCTGCGCGATACGCCGCCCTCCTTGGCGAGCGCGTCGGCGACCTCCCTCGCTCCCTTGAGCACCTTCCCCGTGACGGAGAACGTTCCCGCCGCGAATACGTTCGCTGCATGCGCAGCTCATGGCGATCCATGTCGCCGGCTCTTTCTCTCGTTTGTGAGAAGTCCTGACTCCCACACAATGGCTACCCCGAGTGGCCTTGTCACCTAGCAGCAGTAGCTTAGGACGGTAACTTGCATCCACTATAACAGGTAGACAAACGAGAGAACAAGTCTGGCTCTGCTAGGCTAGACTACTAGTACTTGCTTTCCCTGTCGCGAATTATTCAGGGGCTGGGCTTGCACTGGAGTCGCCTGGGCTCTGGTTGGCCCTCGCCGATTTCCTGTCTCCCTAGGCCTCAAATTCTCCCAACATGCGCTTCGCAATCTTCTGAGTCACCAACTTCGCGTGATTCCCCAAGTCCTCAACTACCACTCCAATACCCTGCATAACAACTTGTACACCACCTACACCCCACATAGATCTGAACGAAATATGCTCCAACTTACCAATATGTTTCGTGACACTCTCCTCTCTCCTCTCTCCACTCTCCTCTCTCCTCTCTCCTCTCTCCTCTCTCCTCTCTCCTCTCTCCACTCTCCTCTCTCCTCTCTCCACTCTCCACTCTCCTCTCTCCTCTCTCCTCTCTCCTCTCTCCTCTCTCCTCTCTCCTCTCTCCCCTCTCCTCTCTCCTCTCTCCTCTCTCCTCTCTCCTCTCTCCTCTCTCCTCTCTCCACTCTCCTCTCTTCTCTCTCCTCTCTCCTCTCTCCTCTCCTTTCTCCTCTCTCCTCTCTCCTCTCTCCTCTCTCCTCTCTCCTCTCTCCACTCTCCTCTCTCCTCTCTCCACTCTCCACTCTCCTCTCTCCTCTCTCCTCTCTCCTCTCTCCTCTCTCCTCTCTCCACTCTCCTCTCTTCTCTCTCCTCTCTCCTCTCTCCTCTCCTTTCTCCTCTCTCCACTCTGCTCTCTCCTCTCTCCTCTCTCCTCTCTCCTCTCTCCTTTCTCCTCTCTCCTCTCTCCTCTCTCCTCTCTCCACTCTTGTCGGAGTACTCACTTATCCTTGCCAGCACTGCGTGGTTACCTTCTCTGCTCTCACCCCATCCTCCTCTTGTCCCTTTTCCTTCCATGATTGCCCTTACTCAGTCCTCTCCTGCCTCAGCCACTCCCATGTGAGAAGTCCTGACTCCCACACAATGGCTACCCCGAGTGGCCTTGTCACCTAGCAGCAGTAGCTTAGAACGGTAACTTGCTTCCACTATAACAGGTAGACAAACGAGAGAACAAGTCTGGCTCTGCTAGGCTAGACTACTAGTACTTGCTTTCCCTGTCGCGAATTATTCAGGGGCTGGGCTTGCACTGGAGTCGCCTGGGCTCTGGTTGGCCCTCGCCGATTTCCTGTCTCCCTAGGCCTCAAATTCTCCCAACATGCGCTTCGCAATCTTCTGAGTCACCAACTTCGCGTGATTCCCCAAGTCCTCAACTACCACTCCAATACCCTGCATAACAACTTGTACACCACCTACACCCCACATAGCTCTGAACGAAATATGCTCCAACTTACCAATATGTTTCGTGACACTCTCCTCTCTCCTCTCTCCACTCTCCTCTCTCCTCTCTCCTCTCTCCTCTCTCCTCTCTCCTCTCTCCACTCTCCTCTCTCCTCTCTCCACTCTCCACTCTCCTCTCTCCTCTCTCCTCTCTCCTCTCTCCTCTCTCCTCTCTCCTCTCTCCCCTCTCCTCTCTCCTCTCTCCTCTCTCCTCTCTCCTCTCTCCTCTCTCCTCTCTCCACTCTCCTCTCTTCTCTCTCCTCTCTCCTCTCTCCTCTCCTTTCTCCTCTCTCCTCTCTCCTCTCTCCTCTCTCCTCTCTCCTCTCTCCACTCTCCTCTCTCCTCTCTCCACTCTCCACTCTCCTCTCTCCTCTCTCCTCTCTCCTCTCTCCTCTCTCCTCTCTCCACTCTCCTCTCTTCTCTCTCCTCTCTCCTCTCTCCTCTCCTTTCTCCTCTCTCCACTCTGCTCTCTCCTCTCTCCTCTCTCCTCTCTCCTCTCTCCTTTCTCCTCTCTCCTCTCTCCTCTCTCCTCTCTCCACTCTTGTCGGAGTACTCACTTATCCTTGCCAGCACTGCGTGGTTACCTTCTCTGCTCTCACCCCATCCTCCTCTTGTCCCTTTTCCTTCCATGATTGCCCTTACTCAGTCCTCTCCTGCCTCAGCCACTCCCATGTGAGAAGTCCTGACTCCCACACAATGGCTACCCCGAGTGGCCTTGTCACCTAGCAGCAGTAGCTTAGAACGGTAACTTGCTTCCACTATAACAGGTAGACAAACGAGAGAACAAGTCTGGCTCTGCTAGGCTAGACTACTAGTACTTGCTTTCCCTGTCGCGAATTATTCAGGGGCTGGGCTTGCACTGGAGTCGCCTGGGCTCTGGTTGGCCCTCGCCGATTTCCTGTCTCCCTAGGCCTCAAATTCTCCCAACATGCGCTTCGCAATCTTCTGAGTCACCAACTTCGCGTGATTCCCCAAGTCCTCAACTACCACTCCAATACCCTGCATAACAACTTGTACACCACCTACACCCCACATAGCTCTGAACGAAATATGCTCCAACTTACCAATATGTTTCGTGACACTCTCCTCTCTCCTCTCTCCACTCTCCTCTCTCCTCTCTCCTCTCTCCTCTCTCCTCTCTCCTCTCTCCACTCTCCTCTCTCCTCTCTCCACTCTCCACTCTCCTCTCTCCTCTCTCCTCTCTCCTCTCTCCTCTCTCCTCTCTCCCCTCTCCTCTCTCCTCTCTCCTCTCTCCTCTCTCCTCTCTCCTCTCTCCTCTCTCCACTCTCCTCTCTTCTCTCTCCTCTCTCCTCTCTCCTCTCCTTTCTCCTCTCTCCTCTCTCCTCTCTCCTCTCTCCACTCTCCTCTCTCCTCTCTCCTCTCTCCTCTCTCCTCTCTCCACTCTCCTCTCTCCTCTCTCCTCTCTCCTCTCTCCTCTCTCCTCTCTCCTTTCTCCTCTCTCCTCTCTCCTCTCTCCTCTCTCCTCTCTCCTCTCTCCTCTCTCCTCTCTCCTCTCTCCTCTCTCCTCTCTCCTCTCTCCACTCTCCTCTCTCCTCTCTCCTCTCTCCTCTCTCCTCTCTCCTCTCTCCACTCTCCTCTCTCCTCTCTCCTTTCTCCTCTCTCCTCTCTCCTCTCTCCACTCTCCTCTCTCCTCTCTCCACTCTCCTCTCTCCTCTCTCCTCTCTCCTCTCTCCTCTCTCCTCTCTCCTCTCTCCTCTCTCCTCTCTCCTCTCTCCACTCTCCTCTCTCCTCTCTCCTCTCTCCTCTCTCCTCTCTCCACTCTCCTCTCTCCTCTCTCCTCTCTCCTCTCTCCTCTCTCCTCTCTCCTCTCTCCTCTCTCCACTCTCCTCTCTCCTCTCTCCTCTCTCCTCTCTCCTCTCTCCTCTCTCCTCTCTCCTCTCCCCTATCATCTCTCCAGCTCCATGTACAGGAAACTGTGAGGGGGCTGAGTGCGAGGCTGGGGTGTGCTGTGGCAGTGGTGGGCGTGAACGACCTCGACCGCCTCCCATCCGTACCCCTCTCCCTCTCCCATCCCACTTGCCTTGCCATTTCTCCTTGCGCTTCCCACCCCCGGCTCCCCACTATTCAGCTGAGCGTACAGAAAACTGTGAGGGGGCTGAGTGCGATGCTGGGGTGCGCTGTGGCGGTGGTGGATGTCAACGACCTCATGAAAGTGAAGATCCTCGCCGTGAGTGCTGCCACACTTGCGTGGGTGGTGAGCGGTGGAGAGCGGTGGACGTGAAGCTGGATGAAGCTGGGCTGTGCATAGATGTGGCGTTTGTGAATTAACTCAAGGGAGCACCGACCGACCTTCACTGTGGTCCATGCCCCATGCACCATGCACCTTGCACCATGCCCCATGCTCCATGCCCCTTGCCCCATGCCCCATGCCCCATCTCCTCTAGATCAATACCGCATGGCCCATATTCCATCCAATTCACATACCTTTTGCCCCATATTCTCATGCCTCCATGCCCCATGCCCCCATACCCCATGCCCCCATGCCCTCATGCCCCATGCGCCATGGCGTGCAGGCGTCAGCAGGGGTGGACCATGGGAGGCTCACAACAGCGCTGCTGCCCAACCCAGCAGGTGAGCTGCTGCCCTGCCCGCACACAGTCAAGGTTGTGAGGGGTTCAGTGCGGTGCGGAGGGAATGTTTTCTGAGGCTGCGATGCTGGTGAGCACCTGTCAGGTGGGCAGAGTTGGGCAGGTGTTGGAAAGCTCTGGGTACATGCATCGGTGAGTGGCGTTCATGATTCGTTGTTGATTGGCTCTGCTGTTGATTGTGAGTTGACTCACTTTGCCACTCACTCTAATACCTGGGTGGTGGGTGTGTGAATGCAGGGAATGCGGATCAGCAGACACCAATTGTCATCGTGCGTGGATGCAGCAAGCCATGAGGAATGATTGCCAGCACATCATACTCATGCTCCCATCACAATACTGTGCATGCTAGTGTTCAGTGCAACCGTTGCAGAACATTCTTATACTCGTACTGTATTGTCGTGAACCATGTTTATCTGTGGTTATATATTGAAGCTCTCTTATTCCAACTGGAACATGTAACTGTAGCAAGGGACATGACATCTATCCACTTCCATGTCTAAAGATGGACTTGTTTCCATGACCATTCGCAAAATGTTACGGTAACAAAAGAGGGGGCTGAAGGGCCCAGATCACTTGACTAGTGCATAAAAATATATGGTTCCATTTTTTAGTCCGATATCAAATACACCTTAGATTACTTAACTAGTGCCTTACAATACCTGGTTCCATAACTTCACAGCTCCAGCAACACCACTCTCCACCGCAACCAAGAGTACCGTAGTAGAGAGGATGAAACTCTTCGAACACATTAGTGTCTGGTAATTACTGTTGATATTTATGACAGATCCGCATTTCTTGTCTCATAAGCTCGCGAACACCGCAACGCCCACTCCACGCTTCGCTTTTGAACTGTCTCAAAGGTCGCAACCGCCCACTCCATGCTTCACGGCGGGTTGCGAGCTGGCGACGCGAGATGACCTCTAAGCTTTCATCCCAACCTCCCCTCGCTCACCGCGCACTCCCCCTTCCGCCCTCCCGTGCGCTACCGCCGCCCCTTTCTTCTCCGCGCGCCCGAGTTCCGCCGCCGCTCCGCCATGGCGGACTCGCAGCGCTTCCGTTCCGCCCATCCCGCCGGAACTTTGGGGGAATCCCATCGCACACAGTCACAGTCACATTAAAACGAAATAGATTGTTCCGTCCGGGATTCGCGGCAGCGTCTGCGGCGGGCGCGGCGTGGGCTAGCGATCCCGCGGAGTGGCGGAATGCGGAGGTGGGGACGGCGGAGGGGGCGCGGGAGCGGACGGCATTGGGGGGCGGCGCATTGGAAGAAGCGGGGACGTATGACGTGGCAAGCAATGAGAGGTGGCTTTCTCAGGAGAAGGCTCGGCTGCTGACAGTGCAGGTGGGGAGGGGAGGAGAGAGATGAAGGAGGGGATGGGATGAGGAGGGTGGGATGGGAATGGGAGCGAGGGAGGGATGGGGTGAGGAAGGGAGGGCAAGATGAGGAGGGCGAGGGGAGTGGAAGGCGTGAGAGGCGGATTGAGAGTGGAGGGGAGTGGCATGATTGAGAGTGGAGGGGAGTGGCATGATTGAGAGTGGAGGGGAGTGGCATGATTGAGAGAGGAGGGGAGTAGCATGATTGAGAGAGGAGGGGAGTGGCATGATTGAGAGTGGAGGGGAGTGGCATGATTGCGAGAGGAGGGGAGTGGCATGATTGAGATCCCTTCCACTCCCCTCGCCCTCGTCATACATGACTGACGCCCTCGTCTTGTAAGCATGTGTTTCTGTGCATGGGTACATACATGCGTGTGAGAGCCTCTGTGTGTGGCCCCGCATGTGCCTACATGTGTGCGTGTGTGTGTACTGCAGGGCGGCAAGGTCCCAGGGGGGCTGCTGTTGACACGTGGCAGCTGGCAATGGGAGGAGAGAGGCCCGTCGCTGTACCGCCTCGTGGGGGTCATGAGGTGAGGGGGGGGGAGGGGCGGGGGTTGATGGGGAGGGACGATGGGGGTCATGAGGTGACTAAGTTGGTCATTTACGCCATTTCAGCCCACGTACACTTAACGTACGCGTACATGTACGTTTACGTGTACGTACGCGTACGTACGTGTACGTACGCCGGGCAGGTCAGAAAAAAAAATATGCGTTGAAATTTCTTTGAAAACGGTTTCCGAAAAAACTAAAAAAGAAAAAATCTTTCGACGACCTGTGCTCTGTTAGCGTGTTAGCAAAACGGCGCGACGTTTTTCAAAGTAGTAATGTAAGAAACAGGAAGGTTGCTAGCTAGGGTCGCTATGGTGTGGCGACTACCCTACGTACTATGTCGACTAAGGCGGCAGAACTACGATAGCTAAGTCTGTCGGCAGATTTGAATGTGTGCAAACTGTTCGCGATAGAACATTGCGAACAGTTTGACTCAGATTGCGATTGCTTCGTTTGCAAGGTAAGCGAATGTCACCCGCTCGGCAGTTTCGTCACCGCCGAGCTTCATTGGTTTCGGCGAATCCCAACTTCGAGTCAAACCAATTCGCCGAGTCAAATCTAAATCTACACTGTATGATGGAAATTATGATTAGGAGGGAAAAGTATAGAGAAAATATACATATCCGGGCAGGCCAGAAAAATTTTCACCTGCCCGTAAATTAGGCCTCCAACCCAACAGCCGCGTAAACGTACGTACCCGTACACGTACGTACGTAAACGTAAACGTAAATGACCAACTAAGTGAGGTGAAAGGGGGGCGAGCGATGGTGGGCAGATGTGTGATGGCAGGGCAGGGGTCAAGAGAGAAACCCTGCCGTGACATCACCACACCATTGGGTGATGATGATGATGATGCTGCCATGGAGTGAGAGCAGTGCAGCAGAGACACTTACCAATGGACCAGCCTCAGCAGGGTAGGTAGGGAAGGGACAAGCCTGTAGCATGGAATCCATGGATGGCGAGAGCCGGAACCCACCCAGAGTGCTGCCTGCAAGGAGTAAGCCCCCTCGCTGTGCTCCCACCCCCCCCTGCCCCTGCCTCTTCCCCCTCTCCTCCCCCCTGCCCTTTTCCTCTACCACTTCTGCGCCCCCACTCCCATTTTCCCTCCCCCCTCGTCCCCTTCCTTTCCCCTTCCCACTTTCTCCCAGCTTTCATTCCACATAAGGTGACTTTTGAGTCCACTCGAAGGTTTCTTCCCTGCCTTTCCCCCCTGCCCATCGCCCCCGGCGCAGTTTCCACAACACGACGCGCAAGCAGGAGATTTTCATCCCACATGTGACGGCGAGCGTGGTGCTGCTCTCCTCCCACTACCTCCACGGCATCTCCACTCACGTCTCTGTCAGTGCTCGCCCTCCGCCTCACTCCCTCGCACTCTCTCACACGCCCTCACACTCCCTTGCAATCCTTCACACTCTCTCACACTCCCTCACACTCCCTCACACTCCCTCGCACTCGCTCGCCTCCCCCACACTTCCTCACAGACCCGGCACTTCCAAAAAGACTATATCCCTGCCCTCCCTCGCACTTCCACATAGACTCTCTCACTCTCCCCCACTCTCCCTCGCACCTCCACCCTTTCCACCACCAGACCTCCTCCCCCTCAGTTTTGCTCCCTTTGCCCATTTGACACCAGCTCAACTCCTCTCTCCCCTCCTCCATTCACTTTAGCCTGAGCTGCTATCTTTGTCTTTCACTCACTCCACCTATACCTCCCCGCCCGCCCGCCCGCCTGCCCAGTCCAGATCGCTCCACGCCATCCGGGCGGCAAGCCTGCCGCCCGAGCGGATGGCTACTGGCCGGCGTACATCACGCGGGCGGGCAAGGGCACCGCCATGGAGGTCACTGTTGAGATCCGGGCGGCAGACTCAGTCGACGCAGCAGCACTCTCGCACCTCAAGGTACAAGCAGTGGACTTTAGAGTAAACTCAAAGAATAGCCAGCCGAGTGGGGACGGGGACACTCGGGCCTTTTCCTGGCAGGGAGGGGGTTGAGTGCAGGCAGGCTGTAGAGTGGAAGCAGCCAGCAAGGACAATCTCCCATGCCTGTATGAGCCCCTACGTACGTGTGAGCTTGTATGAGCAACCCATGCCTGCCCCATCTCCCCCACTCCACCCTCCCCTGCTCTCCCTCAATCTTCTCCTGCTCATCTTTCGTGGCTCTCAAGTGCACTCTCTGAACCGCATCACTCCCCTTCCTTCCATCACTCCCTCCTTCACTCTTACCCACCATCCCCCTCCCTCCGCACCACACACGCCCCTCTCCTCGCCTCTATCACTCCCTCCCACCATCTCTCCTCGCGTTCCGTCCACCAGGCGGCCAGGCTGGACGTGCATTACCCGGCGTACGGGCCACATGGCAGCCTGCCATTGGTGCAGCACGTCATCCTGCCCCTCGCCTTCCCCCCCTGCCCGCCCCCATCCGCTCCTCACGCCCCTCAGTGGCGCAGGTATGCCCCTCAGTGGCGCAGGTATGCCCCTCAGTGGCGCAGGTATGCTTGCTGTCATCCCTATTCTCCCTCGCCCCTACTCACCCTCGCCGCTACTCATCCTCTCCTCTGCTCTACCGCTCCCCCCTTCCATGCGCATTCACCTTGTCTCCACACCGTCACAACTGCCTCCCGTCCCCCCCCTCTCCCCAACAGCATAGCACCAGGCATATCAGTGCTGGCGGTCCCAACGCACCTGCTGTGCCACCTTGACGACCCGCTTCTCGCGCTGCGACGGTGAGACACGCCCCTCGCCCTCTCACTCGCAACCCCACGCCTACTCTCACTCGCAACCCCACGCTCACTCTCACTCGCAACCCCACGCCTACTCTCACTCGCAACCCCACGCCTACTCTCACTCGCAACCCCACGCTTACTCTCACTCGCAACCCCACGCTTACTCTCACTCGCAACCCCACGCTCACTCTCACTGCCATTCATACACTACCCGCATCTAAGTATGCCAATTTTATTCGGTTTAGTCTGTCTAGTCTGATCAGTTCGACCTATCCGCCATTTGTGACGCCAGTTTGTCGCTCGCACGTCCCACCACATCCTACTCCATCCCAAGTCTCAGCACCATCTTCACTTCACTGAACCGCACTGCACCGGACTCCATCCCATCCCGCCCGCCTGCACCAGCTACGCAGCGCCATATCTCCAACCAGGCGACGTGGTGACACTTGGCGAGACCCCATTGGCTATCATGCAGGGTCGCTTCCGCCACCCAGACTCCTTGTGCGCGGGCCCAGTGGCCCGTTGGGCGTGCCGCCGCTTCCTGCCCACCTCCTCCCTCGCCACTGCGTGTGGCATGCAGGTAAATTGAGGTATGGGGCTGTGGGGTTGGTGGGGGCAGTGCGAGTGGTCTCCGGCCCTTCCCCTCATAAACCACCCACACCAATGCATGCCGTTCCCCGTCCCCCTCGCAACAAGCCCTAATCAGCGTGGTTGGGGTGGAGCGGGTGATAGTGGCGGTGCTACTGGCAGCACTGGCACGAGGTGACTCTTGAGGCGACTCACAAGTCACCACCCACTCACGCACACATATGCCCTTCCCCCGTCCCCTTCCCCCTTTCCCCTTCCCCTGTCCCCTTCCCAACTGGCCCTTATGGACGTGGTGGGGGTGGTGCGGGTGATAGTGGCGGTGCTGCTGGCGGCACTGGCATGAGGTGACTGCTGAGTCGACTCAAAAGTCACCACCCACACACACTCACACCCTTCTTCCTTCCGCCTTCCCCCTCCTTCCCTGCGCTGCAGGCCCTTATCGACGTGGTGGGGGTGGTGCGCGTGATAGTGGCGGTGCTGCTGGCGGCACTGGCGAGGCTGCTGCTGGGAAAGAGGGGTGTGTTCTACCAGCTGGCAGGGGAGCAGGCACGGCTAATCGACGACGTCACGGGGACTCTCCCTCCTTACGACCAGTTCATCACCCTCGGGCCTGTGCGTGGCCTCTCCTCTCTTGCACTCTCCTCTCTTGCACTCTCCTCTCTTGCACTCTCCTCTCTTGCTCTCTCCTGTCCACACACGTACGCCTTCTGAGGCGCCTCATAAGTCCTCGCAAGTACACCACACTCACTCACAGCCGCGTCACTGGCACTCTCCCCTCTTACCACCTTTCATCACCCCCCTGCCTTCCACACCCCTCTGCCTTGCACACTGCCCTCTCCCCGGCTGGCCCACCAGCTGCGACCGCAGGAGACGGTGGATGGGCTGAGTGCGAAGCTGGGGTGTGGCGTGGCGATAGTCGATGTTAATGACCTCAAGAAAGTGCAGATCCTCGCTGTGAGTGCCTACATGGGTGTTGAACAGTGCAGAGCGGTGATGAACAATTACGAGAGGAGAAGAGGGATGAAGCTGGGGTGTGGCGTGACGGTGATGCATGTGAATATGTTGGATGGAGGGGGCACTGATTTAGCATCAGGATGCATTGGTGGTGTGAGGAATGAAGGAGTGATGCCATAGCTCTTGCCCCAAGGCCCATACTCCACTGCCATATCTTCTGGCGCATATTCTTATGCCCCATGCTCATCCACATGACCCATGCCCATGCCACATGAACCATGCCCATGCCCCCATGCCCCATGGCATGCAGGCATCAGCAGGGGTGGACCATGGGAGGCTCACAACAGCGCTGCTCCCTAACCCAGCAGGTGAGCTGCCCTGCCTGCACACACGCAGGTTGTGAGAGGTTCAGTGCAGTGCCGTAAGGAATGCTGTGATGCTCGTGCGTGCTTGTCATAGTTGGACATCTGAAGGCAAGCTTTTGGCGTTCCTGATTGGTCGTTAACTGACTGTGGCTGGGTGTGTGAATACAGGAAACGCGGAGGAGCAGACTCCAATAGTCATTGTGCGTGGATGCAGCATGTCATGAGGAGTCATTGCCAGCATTCCATGAAGAATGATTGTCAGGCCATCATCGCACCCAGTTTCTGCCAATCTCCATGCCATTATTTAGCATGAAACGGGTCTATAATACTCATGCTACCATAGCAGTACATACCTGTGTTGTCTAGATTGCTTTATCAGTAGGACCAAATAGGTAGCAGATGTGACTGTAGCAAGTGGCAAGATGGCAAAACGTTTCAACTTGGTTAAAGGCTGTTGAAGAACAACTACCAGTAAGCTGGTAGACCGGCTGGCTTGTTACATTTGTGGCTAGTACCGTAGGCGGGCTGGCTGGCTGGCTGGTTGGTTGGTGGCTGTGGCATGACGACTATGGGTGCAGACACGGATGTTGGCTCAGCTCACACGGTGAAGAGCCCACAAAGAATACGGCTCAACAGCAACTGTCAGATTGGATAGTTCCCATCCATACTCTCGCTGTACCTGGTAGCATGGCTGCCCACAGTCACTGTTCTTCTTGTTGCAGCATTTGCAATCATAAGTGTGTGTTATGTACCGTACCCCTGACCTTCTCGTACTGCACAAAATGTGACCAATCCATGCCATACCTGCTTGTGTGTGAAGGATTTGCCTGGCCCCGATCCGGTTTGTGGTGGCTTGCTCTGTATATGCATGCAAGCTGCATGCCGCTCAGGTGGGTGGGTACCCTGCCCCCTCGCTTGCTCCCCATCACAGTACACGTGCCTCTCATGGCAGCTCCCACCTCACTCTCTCTTTCTCTCCTGCTTGGCTGTTTGTGCCCAGGCACCTTCCAGGCTCCCCACCCCACCCACCTGCTCTACAACATGCAGGCCCATCCAGCACAGTAACACCTGAGCACAGCACACCTAAGCAATGCTGAACACACCTAGACACACCCAACAGTCTGCCTCTGCTGAGCACAGCAGCAGCCAGAGTCTTCTCCTCGCCTTCACATCACCAACGCAGAGCCATGTTGAATTCTCTGAGCTGTAAACGGGAAAGCAATGGGGAACGGAAGAGAGGGGAGGGGTTGTAACAAGGTAGCTGGAAGCATTTGTAAATCATAGGGCGCATTTCTGTTTGAATCAAAGGTACGTAAGCAGAAGGTGCAAAGAATATTTGGAACGCCACTGTAGAGCAAGCAGGAAGTGAGGGGCGAGCATAATCCACACTTACCATACACTGCTGCTGCTCCCACTGCTTCCTGCACAGCTGTTGCCAGAGCCAGAACGAGCAGAGGAAAAAAAACGGAAGAGGAGGCACTTAGAAGCTGCAGAAGTGAAGATGATCAGACGGCAAAGATTACCGGTAGTTGTGTACTGCATTCACGTCAGACCGCCATTGAAGGGCGAGCACCAAGTGAGAAATGTACGATAACAAGGCCAGCAACTCCCCTTTGCAGAATCTCCCATCACACCCACCATGTAGATACGCTGCACTGCTGCTGCTCCACTCTTCCCCCACGGATGCTGCCAGGGACAGCAATGGGACGTGGAGAGGGGAGAAAAACAAGGTCGCAAGTTGTTGCGAGTCGGAAGAACAGCAGGATACAAGGACGTGGATGAAGGGAGAGGCAGGGGAGGCGAGGGCACCATAATATTTGGATGAAGAAAGATGGGAGGGAGGGCTGAGGAGAAGGATGACAGGAAACGAGCAAGGTACTGGAGTCTAGACGAGAACGCAAGCGATGTTAAACAGCAAACATATAGAGGGAACATGGAAGCATAGGGTAGACTGCAATTACCCCTCCATTGCTGCAGCTGCAACCACTGCAATGGCCGTTGAGGCTGCAACTGCTGGTGCCACCACCACTGCCAATGTGCTTGCCACCATCCTGCAGTTGTCGCATCCTCTTCCCTTTTGAGTGCTGGAGGTGAGGGGAGGAAGGATGGCAAGGACTGAGAGGCGTGAGCAAGGAGAGGAGAAGCGAGTGGATGAGGGGCTGAGGACGTGAAAGAGCAGCAACAAGCCAGAAGAGATGGCAGATGGCAGCTGGAGAAGGGAGTGAGACAAGGCGCAATGGAGGATGCGCTCACCTGCTGCTGCATCTTCACTCTTGTCTTGCACAAGGAACAGAAATGCTGTCCCCATCCCACCGATGCACAACGCACTCCAAGGCTTGGAGCCTAAGAGACACACTCACAGGCATGCACACGCACACGCAAACAAGGACAGGAGCCGGCCCCCCACCCCATCCCCTCCTCTACCCCTCCCACCCCCCTCCTTCCACCCCTCCCCTTCCACCCCTCCCCCCCCCCCCCCCCCCCCCCCCCCCGCCCTCACAATCATGGGAAGACAAGACAAACACACAGAAGGGAGGGTTAGGCGAAACAAGAGAAGACACGAGTGGCAGAGACAAGAACAGCAGACACGACACTTGCCTCTGCGCGGCGGCACCCTACGACTCAATTCATGGCCCCCCTGCAAGCACCCCCTGGCACGTACCATGATCTGTCCGCTGCTCTCCCAGTGTTGGGCCATGCCTTCACTTCAGGCGTCCACGTGCTGGCACGTGCCCCACGTGTTGCTCCGTTGGTGCTGCTGCTGCAGTTGTTGCTCTCGTTGCGTCCACCACGTGTTGCTGCAGAGACGAGGCAAGGCGAGGACAGGAAAGGAGAGGTTTGGGAGCTGAGAAGAGTGGCATGAAAACATGGCAGCATAGAAGCAAAGACTTTGGTCGCTCCTTCGCTCACAGGCCTCTTCAATTCTCCATCCATCACTTCAAGCAGCCCATAATGGTTGAAGAGGAGCTCCATCCTGAAGCTCCATGATGCCCAATCCTCCCCAGAGAACTTCTCCAGGTTGAATGCCTTCACATCATCCTTAGCTGATGTTGAAACGGAAGCCATTGGTGCAGATCCGCCTGCAACGCCTCTTCCTGCTTCCCCAGCGCCTCTCACGCCACCACTGCCACTGGGACCAGCTGGAGCAGAACCTCCAGCCTCCATATTCACCCAAGAACAGAGTAGAATAGCTCTGATACCACTTGTTATAGTCAAGAGTCCACTTAGAGGTCGCGGATGCCCATAAAACCGCCTAAGCAGAATCTGACGTCTTCAAACCGCCTCTGTTCAAAACGCCGTCACGATCAGCTCCGATAACACATGAGGCTGAAAAAAAGACAGCAGATAGCCTTACGTGTCTGCTTTCCAACGGTGTATTGCTTGCTTTCACCAGAGGTGTATGCGCTACGCTGTGAATGAAAACGTAAGCTCGGCTGAAAAACGTGTATTCTCATTGATGCAAGGAAGAGGTGAGTACAACATTGCCTAGGGGACTCATAAGGGGTTAGGTCATCCTGGGAACTCAGAGAAGGTTGAGTCATAGGGGAGAAATTCTAGAGAAGGATGGGAAACGTCCTAGCTAGGTCAGCAAAGCCAACCACACATGGATGTTCAGAGCTGTACTCAAGGCAACCAATTGTGAGTTAAGCGAACCATGAGTCAGCTTGTCTTCCCACTTGCACCCTCTTGCAAGCTGGTTCCAGGAAGACCACACTTCTCAAAAGGAGGGCTGTAGAGTCCCACTTGACCACCTGTACTTCTTGTCTCATTCTCTGTCCCTGCACCATTGGCATGACAACAATGAAAGGGTGGCAAGGGAAATGCTGCCAACAGTGCACCATGATTATGGAACAGTGAATTTCGGCAGCTGTCACGCAATGCTCAGATGTTGGATCGTTCTGAAACTTGGTGACCAACTGCACAGCGCAACAAAGGACTTCCAGACCAAATTTCAGACCAATCAAATCTTGGTAGACGAGTCAGCAGCCGAAATGGTGAACTCGGGTGTTACCAAAAAGGAGTAACACACACTTCCGGGATGCCATAAGTCTTGAAACATAAAATGTTGTCATGCCTTGGTAACTGCTTCAAAAACTCTGAAACTTTGAGGGTTTGAAGAACACATGTTGAAAAACCTCCCCACCAAATTCCAGAAGCTGAGCAGGCTTGTAGGCCGAATGGGAGTGCGATGACCGTGCCACTGTAATGTGTTGGCACAACAGCACACATACACACAGGGAGAGAGGGACACACACACATGGGGAGAGAGACACACACACATACAGAAGCGGGTTAGAAGGAGCAGCTGGCGAGTGGTGGACCCGCAAGCAACAGACACGACTCTTGCCTCTGCTCGGCGACACCCTACGACAGTTCACGTCCCCCCTGCACGCACTCTCTGGCACGTACCACGCTCCTCCGTCTGCCGCTTTGCCGCTCGGCCGCTCTGCCTCCCGCACCACGCCACGCCTGTGTGCTGCTCTATGCTGCTCTGTTTCTCTTGCGCCAAGCCTTTGCCCCAAGCAGCGCCCTGCTGCTGCCCGTGCTCCAGGTTGCTCTCGTTGCGTCCACCACGTGTTGCTGCCGAGAAGAGGAGAGGACAGGAAAGGAGAGGTTTGGGAGCTGAGAAGAGTGGCATGAAAGCATGGCAGCACAGCAGCATAGACTCTGGGAACCGTGGGAGAATAGTAGACAAGATGGAACGGAACACAGAAAGCAGGAAGACGGTGGATAGAGGAGTAGTAAACTGCTTGAGCTGGTCTACTTGACTCACAAGTGCTTGTGTGCTTGCAGCCATCATCCTGCGGTTGCTGCAACCACTGCCTCCCATGAGTGCTGGAGGTGAGGGGAGAAGGGATGGCAAGGAAGAGGAAGAGAGGTGTGAGGATGTGAAAGAGTAGATGCTAGCTGGAGAAGGGACTAAGACAAAAAGCAATGCACGGTGCATTCGGCCTGCTGCTGCATCTTCACTTCAGTCCAAGTTACCTCTTTCTTGGAAGAGATTGAATCGTCCCCACCCAAGAGCAGGCAGGTTCACAAAGAGCAATCCGCCACACTCCAGAGCTTGAAAGCTGAAAGGAACACTCACAGGCACGCACACACGCATACGCACACATGCACACCCCCTCCCCCCTTACTCCCTTCCCCCTGCCCACACGCACATCACAGTCCCTGTCCACTCGCTGCCATTCCCGTCCGCCTAGCAGGACGTGAGGCACACACAAGCATGGGGAGAGAAAACACGCACAGAAGCGGCACAGCAAGGGAGGGTTAGGAGCAGCGGGAGAGGAGGCGAGTGACAAAGACAAGAACAAGAGACATGACTCTTGCCTCTGCGCGGCGACACTCTACGACTCATTTCACGGCCCCCCAGCTAGCACCCCCTGGCACGTACCATGCTCTGTCTACCACGCCTTCTCTTCCAGCGTGCTGTTCCAGGCGGCTCTGTTGCTGCTGCGCCAAGCCTTCGTTCCAAGCAGCACCGCCGCTTGTTGCTGTTGCTCCAGGCGCCCTGCCGCTGCCCGTGCTCCCGGTTGCTCTGTTGCCTCTGCTACTGCAGTTGTTGCTGCCGTCGCAACCACCGGTCGCTGCAGGGAGGAGGAGAGGACATGCGCGGAGGGGTTAGGGAGCTGAGAAGAGTGGCATGATCATCTGAGAGCACCGCTGCAAAGACTCATCTCATGGCACGTGGAAAAACGGTAGACAAGAGAGAACGGAACACTGAAAGCAGGAAGATGGTGAAAAGTGAAACGTGAAGTGGTGAAGTGCTTGACCTGATCCACTCACAACCTCTTGTGTGCTCGCCATCATCCTGCAGTTGCTGCAGCCACTGGTGATCCCCTTCCACTCGCTGACTCCCCTTCCACTCGCTGACACCCCCGTCCGTCTCGAAGGACATGAAGCACAAACACGCATGAGGAGAGGGAGACACATGCAGAAGCGGCACAACAGTGGAGGGTTAGGAGCAGCAGGAAAGGAGGCGAGTGGTGGAGGCAAGAGCAACAGACATGACACTTGCCTCTACGCGGCGACACTTCACGGCCCCCCTGCAAGCATCCCCTGGCACGTACCACTCCCGCACCATGCCTTCACTTCAGGCGTGCTGCTCTGAGCCATGTCTTCACTTCAGGCGTGCTGCTCCAGGTTGCTCCCCTTTCTCCCCTTTCTCCTCGCAGGAAGGTCATCTCTCGTGCAGCCGTGTCGACTCCCCGTCTCGCTGACATTCCCGTCCGCCTCGCAGCCCATGAGGCACACACACGCACGGGGAGAGGGACACACACACACACGCAGAGGCGGTGCAACAAGTGATGGTCAGAAGCAGCAGGAGGCGAGTGGCGGAAGCAACGGAAACAGACAAGGCAACGGAAGTGGGGGGAGGAAGGGTGGCAAGGACGAGGAACAGAGGCGTGAGAAAGGAGAGGAGAAGCTAGTGGATGAGGGGCTGAGGATGTGAAAGAGCACCGGCAAGGCAGAAGAGATGGCAGATGGCAGCTGGAGAAGGGACTGAGACAAGGCACAATGGAGGATGCGCTCACCTGCTGCTGCATCTTCACTCTTGTCTTGCACAAGGAACAGAAATGCTGTCCCCATCCCACCGATGCACAACGTACTCCACCGCTTGGAGCCTAACATGGACAGGAGCTGGCCCCCCACCCCATCCCCTCCTCTACCCCTCCCACCCCCCTCCTTCCACCCCTCCTCTTCCACCCCTCTCCCCCCCCCCCCCTCCCCCCGATCCTCACAATCATGGGAAGACAAAACGCACACACAGAAGGGAGGGTTAGGAGAAACAGGAGAAGAGGCGAGTGGCAGAGACAAGAACAGCAGACACGACACTTGCCTCTGCGCGGCGGCACCCTACGACTCAATCCACGGCCCCCCTGCGAGCACTCCCTGGCACGTACCACGCTCCAGCTGAATGATTTCCCCTACTTGGCAAAATCTGCAGCTCCTTCAGCCCATGCAGCACCCTACTGTGGCCCGTGCTCCAGGCGTTAGAGAGCTGCTCCAGGATGCTCGTGGTGTGCTGTTGATACCTGCAACAGGAAGGGTCTATGGCTTGTGAGTTGAGCCAAAACCAACCAGTGGCGAGATTTCAAGGAGAAAGCAGTGAAGCACATGCAATACAAGCGAGATGAGCGCTTGGCATCACACAAGGTAAAGCATGTGGAGGGGAAAAAGTAAGGCGCCATTACTACTGCTGCTACGACTCACCAGTGCTGCTGCATTCACCAACGTTGCTGCTGTGCGTCGGGCCGGAACGAAGCCCGCAAGATGGTCACCCCCTGTCCACTCTGTGCCATTCCCGTCCATCTCACAAACCGTGAAGCACACACACACACACACACACACACACACACACACACACACACACACACACACACACACACACACACACACACACACACACACACACACACACACACACACACACACACACACACACACACACACACACACACACACACACACATACACACACACACACACACACACACACACACACACACACACACACACACACACACACACACACACACACACACACACACACACACACACACACACACACACACACACACACACACACACACACACACACACACACACACACACACACACACACACACACACACACACACACACACACACACGCACGCACGCACGCACGCACGCATGCGAGCCAGCAACGGACGCCCGCCCATTCCCCATCGACTTGCTGCCATTCCCGTCCGCCTCGTAGACCATGACACACACACACACACACACGCATGGGGAGAGACACACCCACAAGAAACGATGCAACAAGGGAGGGTTAGAAACAGCAACAAACGAATGGTGGAGGCAAGGACAAGAAGACACGACTCTTGCCTCTGTGCGGCGACGCTCTATGACTCACTACACTCCCACCCTAGAAGCATCCCCTGGCACATGTACCATGACCCGTTCGCCGCTTCTGCTGTTCTTGCGCCGCTCCTACGCCATGCTACAGGCTGTCTTCCGTGCGAGCGAGCAACGGACGCCCGTGCGTTCCCTATCCACTCACTGCCATTGCCCTCCGTCTCGCAGGCCGCGAGGCACACACACAGGTAGACAGGCAGCCAGAAAGAAACAACGCAACAAGGGAAGGTTAGAAGCAAAAAGACGCGAGGGGTGGAGGCAACCGCAAGAGACACGACTCTTGCCTCTGCGCGGCGACGCTCTATGACTCTCTACACGCCCCCCCTTCAAGCACCCCCTGGCACGTACCAGACTCCATCCCCCGCTCGCCGACTCCTGCGCCAAGCTTTCACTTGAGGCATGCTGCTCCTGGTTGCTCGGTTGCTGCTGCTGCTGCTGCTGCAGTCGTTGCTCTCGTCTTGACCGCCACCGTGTGTCTGCCTTTGACTTGCCAATGACCCGTTGCTGCCCCTTCTCCTCACTGAGCGGTTGTCTCTCGCGCGAGCCAGCAACGGAAGCAACGGGTGGCCCTGGCCACTCCGTGCCATTCACCTCGGAGGCACACAGAAGCACAGGGAGAGTAAAAACGCAGACAGAAGGAGCGCAAAGAAAGGGTTAGGATAGGAACAGCACGAGAGGAGGCAAGTGGTGGAGGTGAGATGACTCTTGCCTCTGCGCGGCGACGCTCTAGGACTCACTATACTTCCCCCCTGCAAGCATCCCCTGGCACGTACCATGATCCGTTCGCCGCTCTGCCACTACTGCACCACGCTTTCACTTGAAGCGCCACGCTTGGCTGGTCGTTCGTTTGCTCCCGCCGTCACCACCACTGCGGCGTTGCCTCTCACGCTCGTTGCTCCAGCTTCCTCGGTTGCTGCTGCGCCACGCCTCGCCCCAAGCAGCATTCCGCGGCCACTCCGCGCCATTCCGCGTCCACCCCGCGCCATTCCGCGGCCACTCCGCGCCAATCCGCGACCAATCCGCGACCAATCCGCGCCATTCCGCGGCCACTCCGCGCCATTCCGCGTCCAATCCGCGCCATTCCGCGTCCAATCCGCGCCATTCCGCGTCTACGCGGTGCCATTCCCCTCCACCTCGGAGGCCGCGAGGCACACACACGCATGGGGAGAGAGGGACAGCCAAACAGAAGCAGCGAAACAAGGGAGGGTTAGATGGAGCAGGAAGAGAGTGGCGGAGCAGCAAGTAACAGACACGACGCTTGCCTCTGCGCAGCGACACCTACGACTCACTTCACGGCCCCCCTGCAAGCACCCCTCCGTGCACGTACCACGCTCCGTCCGGCACTCTGCAACTGCTGCGCCACGCCTCCACTTCAGGTGTGCTGCTCCTTGCTGTCTCTCGTGCGAGACAGCAACAGCCGCCGCGTCGATTCCCATCCGCTCGCTTCCATTCCCATCCGTCTCGCAGGCCGTGAGACACACACATGTACGGGAAGAGGGACACGCACACAGAAGCGGTGCAAGAAGGGAGGCTTAGAATCAGCAGGAGGCGAGTGGCGGAGAAAAGGGCAACATGTAACGCATAACCTACTCTGCCTCATCTACCGCTAACTTCCTAAGTCAACATCGAGAGACTTCCTTGATGAGAAATGACGTGAAGGCAATCGGGAAGGTTGAGTTGGAGAAGAACATCGGTTTGGTTTTCCCAACCCTCAACCTTGAGGCTTGGAAACTTCCAACCCATCAAAATGAAGATTGGAAAGGTTGGATTTCCAACCAATCAAATTGTGCCAGTTGTTGTTACAATCCACACAAACTTAGAACAACCATACAATTGTGCTAAGTTGGGTTTTTCCCAACCAAACGAAATTACCACCTAGGCTCCAAGCCTATTAGCTCCCCAACCATGGAAGCCATGGTTGGGAAAAGCCCCAAGGGGTATGATGGAAAGGGTTGGAGCTCTCAAGCTCATTTCCCACTTCCCAACTCCAACAATCTAACTTGGAAATGGGATTTTAACTCTAAGTCTTTTGGGTTCTCCTAATAAGCTCCCCTACACAACTAGACTTGTGATTTTTCAAGGACAAGCTCTACAAGAAGCTCCTACCTACTTATTAAAGCTTCATCAACCTTCTTCAAGCTCCCTTTCTCCTCTCAAGCTTAGGAGTACTATCAAGGCTAAATTACCCCTTGGTGGGATTAGTTAACCTTGAAAGCCTTGTATCTTGATTTTATATAAATGTTGTCAAGTGTGATTTATATTTAACACACGGTTGCCCGTTGTTATAAGGGCCGTGATTGTTACGTTGGTATCTAGAGCTAGGGTTATCCTAAGCCTAGTGGGGATTTTGCCCCTAGAGATTTTTTTTTTATAGATCTTGGAGTTGTGGTTTCTATTTAAGAGAACACTCAAGATCTGGAAGCTTGAAGAGTTCAAGATCTACAAGATCTACAACTGCAATTTCAAGCTAAGAAGAGAGATTTATCTCTCTTGCCCACCTTTTGGTGGAAGACTCTCTACTGTTGAGTAGTGGAGTATAAACTTGGATCTGGAGGATTTGTTGAGGGTTATACAAGTTCTCTTCATTGAGATTTGGATAGACCCTGCCCTTTCACTTAGGTGATTGGGAGTGCTTGACAACAAATCTGTTACCTTGGGTAACTTGGATTATTCTGTAGAAGAAGTTTCTTTTATAAGAATTTCTTGCTTTACCATTGAGGTGGTAAAAAGACTTTAACAGAATCAACCCAGATCTTACAAGCTCCCTTAATCCTTATGGCATCTGGCCAAGAGAAGGATATGGCAAGGGAGGAAGGGCCCACTGCACCTAATGAGGTGGTGAACAATGCTGCTGAGATTGACCTCAATCAAGATGAGGCAATGGCTGACATTGAGTTGGATGATATTGAGGACTTGGACCTGGACCTTGGAGATGAGCATAACCATGGTGAAGCTGAGAACCATGATGAAGCTGAGCACCATGATGAAGCTGAGAACCATGGTGGCGCTGACAACCTTGGGGAAGAGGATAACACCGGTGGAAAGGAGGCCACTGGTGATGAAAATGACTTCACTGAGGGTGAAGGCACGACTTATCCTATCTCCGAGGAGATTGTCCAACTCCAGGCTAAGGTGGCAACTCAGAATATCACCATCCTGCAGCAGCAGACGTCCATTGATGGACTCAAGAAGCACACTCAGAACCTCGAGGCTAGACTGAGCATTACCATGAAGGAGGTTACAGAGTTCCGTCGCAGCCTGGGCACTAAAAAACGCCAAATTGAGTGGCTTCTGAAGACTTGCAAGAATCTGCAAGCATCGTTCAACAAGTTCAATGAGCAGTTGACACATCTTAGGAGGGAGGGTATTTACGAACCTCCTCCTGGGCGTAGATCCGCTCCTGCTGCTCAGCCGGCACCCACTCCGCCCGCACCCCCGGCGGTAGGTGC
Source organism: Closterium sp. NIES-65 (assembly GCA_948144175.1). Classification (NCBI taxonomy): domain Eukaryota; kingdom Viridiplantae; phylum Streptophyta; class Zygnematophyceae; order Desmidiales; family Closteriaceae; genus Closterium; species Closterium sp. NIES-65. The sequence goes on from CANXME010002189.1 coordinate 300,256, forward strand.
TGCGACGGCTATGCATCAGCCACCTCCTACTGAGACCTCGCCCTTTGGGTCTCTCGCGGCGCCTCTGCCTGAATTTAACCATAACAGGACGGAGGTGCAGCCTTGGCTCGACCTGGTGGATTCCACCATGATCCTTGCAAATGTGCGCCCCGAGGCTCGCGTCACTGCAGCTACTCGTGCGTTGGACGAGGTGGCCCGCAGGGCCGTGTATGGTGCTAAGAAGCAGGCACAGGGACCATTTGAATGGCCGGAGTTCTGCACCGCGCTGAAAGAGGCATTGATGGTCAAAAAGTCCGACCTGGAACTGCGCGGACGCCTTGAGCGTATCAAGTGTCCTGACCGTTCGGTGCAGGAATATGCGGTCGAGTTTGAGGCCGCAGCACGCTTGCTCCAAAAGCCCTTGGCTGAGGAGGAGATGATGCACATCTTCATGAAGGGCCTCCCTGTCAACCTGCAGCAGGCACACATGACCGGCGGCATGACCAATTGGATGACTTACAAGGAGATGAAGGAGCAGGTGATCAAAACCGACAACATCATTCGCACGTACATTTTTGGCCCCGAAAAGACAAGCCTGCAGCCCCGTGCTGAGGGCTCTGGTGGTCATGGGAACCGGCCCCAGAATGCGAAGGGTGGAAGCGGTTGGAACAAAAGGCCTTTCCAGCAGCGTGATCACCAGCCTGGCCCACAGGCCAAGAGGCCTAACGGAGGGGGAGGTCATGGACCTAACAAGCCGGACTTCTCTGACAAGCAGTGCAGAGGCTGTAGAAGGATGGGGCACGTCATAAAGCAATGCCGTGATAAGAATGCTATCAAGTATTCTGGGAAGCCTAAGCCAGGCGGAGCTGGACCTTCTGGAAAAGAAGGATTTTCAGAAGCCCAACTAGGGTGTGGGTACCTAGTTGGAGGAGTAGATCGAGTGGATGAGGCATATGTGCTATGTGATGATGATATATTAAAGCTAGAGAAGCTTGCTGATTGCAAAATCTCTTGTTTGTTTGCCTCTTCTTTTAATAGAAACTCCGTTTTTTATCCTCGATCGTACCCACTTGAGAAAATTTCCATGGAAGCAATGCAAGATAAATTTTCAATTATTTTCTGTGGCTTGGACATTCTGCGTTCTGCCATTGAGATTGTGAGTCGTTGCACTCAAGAGCAACCCCTGACTTCGGTTGCGTTGGTGACTCGCACAGTGAAAGGCGAATTGTTCCATGTGCTTCGTGGATGGCCGGTCCTAGCCGTGTGGGACAAGGGACACCATGTTTGGTGGACCAAATCTCAGTCACATGGACGCGCTCGTCACAACGTCAAGGCGTACTTCAAACCTTCGACGAGTATTGTGGCATGTCCTATTCGCCCAAAGCATCAACGAAATTTGTTGCTTGCGGGTAGCGTGAACGGGGATAATGCAAAAATCATTGTTGACACGGGTGCAACTGTTTCCCTCTTTGACGAAAAGTGGGTCACAGCACGCACGATCCTAGTTGAAGGACCGTCTTGCCCCATTCGCCTTGGTGACGATAGCATCATCCCAAGCAAAGGGCAGACACGGATCAACATGGAGATCGAGGGTTATCACGAAGAGATCCGCGCGTATGTTTTACCCCTTCTCGCTGGTGTCGACCTTGTCCTTGGAATGGATTGGCTTCGAGCGAATGAAGTCAAGCTCGATTTCCAGGACAATACTGTCTCATTCTTAAAGAATGGTGACACAGTCCAATGGAAAGTGCCTAAGGACTTGATCACGAACGAACAGCAAACGTCGAAGCGTCCCGATGTGAGTTTTGCGCTCGCAAACGAGTTCGGACAGCATGTTCGACAAGCCGATACCTTCTTTGTGGTACAGCTTGAGAATGCTCAACACGAGATGCCTGGGGTCGAGGATTTCCCGCCTCAGATGAAAGCACTGGCGGTCGAGTTTGCAGAGGTTTTTGAGCCCATCCCAGATGGCCTTCCTCCGGACCGTGCTGTCGGTCACACCATTCCAGTGGAGCCTGGAAAACTCCCACCTTTTAGACCTCTGTATCGCCTCAGTCCAGCTAAGTACGAGGAGGCTAAACAGCAAATTGAGGAGTATCTCAGGAAGGGATGGATTGAACCAAGCGCATCACCTTACGGAGCGCCGATCTTGTTCGTGAACAAAAAAGGCGGAGGGTTACGCATGTGCGTAGACTACCGTGCTTTGAACAAGATAATGGTGAAGAACAGGTATCCCCTACCGAGAATAGAGGACCTGTTCGACAAACTCCAGGGTTCCCAGTGGTTCAGCGCATTGGACCTCGCGCAGGGGTATCACCAATTGCGCATCACCGAAGAAGATGTACCCAAGACGGCTTTCCGATCGCCGTTTGGTCATTTTCAGTGGCGAGTGCTGAGCTTTGGGCTTGACCAATGCTCCTGCATCTTTTCAGAGAGCTATGAATGATGTCTTTCGCGAGGCGATTGGACAGTTCGTTTTAGTCTATCTGGATGACATATTGGTTTACTCCTGGACGGAAGAGGAGCACACGCACACCTTAAGTGGGTGTTAGGAAAACTTCGAGAGCGTAAGTATTATGCTCGTCTGTGGAAGTGCCATTTCTACAAACGCGAGTTGGAATATCTTGGCCATCTCGTGGGAAATGATGGTCTCAAAGTAGACCCAAAGAAAGTTGTCGCAGTCCAGAACTGGCCGGTACCACAAGATGTGGGTCAAATCAGGTCGTTTTTGGGACTGGCGAACTATTTTCGTCGATTCTTGCAGAATTATTCTACCGTTGTTGCCCCATTGACAACCCTCACTCACAAGAGTAGTGCTTGGCAATGGACACAACAATGCCAAAAGGCATTCGACGAGGTCAAGCGATTGCTGACCAATGCTCCGGTTGTGGTTTTACCAGATCCGACAAAGCCCTGTGAGGTTGTTACTGACGCTTCATTGATTGGGATTGGGGCGGTCCTCTTGCAAGAAGGGAGACCAGTGGCATTTGAGGGTCGAAAGCTCTCCCCGGCAGAGCAGCGCTATACGACGTCCGAACAAGAACTGTTGGCGGTCGTTCATGCGCTACAAACATGGCGATGTTATCTAGAGGGTGTGGACTTTGTGGTTACGACTGATCACTGTCCAAACACCTACTTCTCCACCCAAGCCACGCTTACTCGACGTCAAGCCCGATGGGCGGAACTCCTTAGTGGGTTCACCTTCGATATTCGATATCGAGCGGGTTCGACGAACCTGGCTGACCCCCTCAGCAGACACCCGATAGGGGCAGCAACACGTCTAGACGACACAGAGAATGCGGCAGTATTTTCTGCTTACTTCAGTGTCCTAGCAACGGCTCGAGTGAGTGAGATTACCTTCAGTGGTTTCCTTAAACGCATCCGCACAGGGTATCAAATTGACTCCTGGTTTCAGGACCCACGAAACACGAAGGAACTCAACTGGGAGCATGAGCTCTGGTGGCGTAAGAAGGAGATCGTTGTACCTCACGTAGGTAGCCTGCGGAACGATATTATGCAAGAAGTGCATGCCACTAAGTACGGAGGGCACCTAGGGGTCAAAAAGACCAGGTGGGCCTTGAGTGATGTATATTGGTGGCCGGGATTGGGCACTGAGGTCCAGCAATTCGTGGCGCACTGCGACGCATGCGCACGAAATAAAACGGACACAAAGAAGCCTGGTGGCTTGCTTCAACCACTCGAGATCCCGAATGAACCTTGGGAGAGCGTATCCTTGGATTTTATCACGGACCTTCCTAAGACTCGTGATGGCCATACAGCGATCCTAGTGTTTGTGGATCGTCTGACAAAAATGGTGCATTCCGCGGAAGATACGGCCAAATTGTTTGTGGCACACGTTTTCCGCTTACACGGGTTACCACGTGTATTGGTGTCCGACCGGGATCCGCGCTTCACAAGCCGGTTCTGGCAAGAATTCACACGGACACTAGGAACGAAGCTTAAGTTGTCATCGGCGTTCCACCCACAAACCGATGGGCAGACGGAACGAACAAACCGGACACTTGAGCAGATTCTTCGTTCATTCATTGGCCCAACTCAGGATGATTGGGACGAGTTGTTGCCTGTCGTTGAATTCGCAGTGAACAATTCAGTTCATGAAGGTACACGTGAGAAACCTTTCATTCTGAACTATGGTCGGCATCCCACAACGCCTGCTACACATGGGATCGGCGGATTGAAAATTCCAGCCGCTAAAGACTTTGTTGGCAAGCAGCAAGAAGCGCTTAAGTCTGCTCGCCAGTGGCTACAACTCTCTCAGCAGCGACAAAAGTCTTACGCCGACATGAAACGCCGGGAAGTCTCGTTTGAGGTTGGAGACAAAGTTTTGTTAAGCACGAAGAACATTCGTCTCAAAATCCCTGGAGCACGAAAGCTGTTCCCTCGATGGATTGGGCCCTTCGAGGTGATCAAGCATGTTGGTGTGGTAGCTTACAAGCTTAAGCTACCTGACACTTTACAGATTCACAACGTCTTCCATGTGTCTCTGTTGAACAAGTACGTTGCAGAGGGCAAGTACTTACCGCCACCAACGATCGTCCTGGGGGAGGAACTGTTTTATGAAGTCGAACGAGTGCTAATGCATCGTGATCGACAACGCGGCCGCAAGACAGTACGAGAGTTCCTCATCAAGTGGAAAGGCTATGGGCCTGAACACAACTCATGGGAGCCAGAAGAGCATCTGACTGAAACTGCAGTTCAGTCATACATGACAGACCTGGCTCGACGAGCTGCCGCACAACCAGTGGAGGGCGTTGATCCTGGTCGTAATGTGACACGGCGTACTCGAAGCGCTCGTCCTCAGAAGCACCCTGAGGCAACGGGGACGTTGCCACCTAGGGGGGGAGGAGTGTAACGCATAACCTACTCTGCCTCATCTACCGCTAACTTCCTAAGTCAACATCGAGAGACTTCCTCGATGAGAAATGACGTGAAGGCAATCGGGAAGGTTGAGTTGGAGAAGAACATCGGTTTGGTTTTCCCAACCCTCAACCTTGAGGCTTGGAAACTTCCAACCCATCAAAGTGAAGATTGGAAAGGTTGGATTTCCAACCAATCAAATTGTGCCAGTTGTTGTTACAATCCACACAAACTTAGAACAACCATACAATTGTGCTAAGTTGGGTTTTTCCCAACCAAACTAAATTACCACCTAGGCTCCAAGCCTATTAGCTCCCCAACCATGGAAGCCATGGTTGGGAAAAGCCCCAAGGGGTATGATGGAAGGGGTTGGAGCTCTCAAGCTCATTTCCCACTTCCCAACTCCAACAATCTAACTTGGAAATGGGATTTTCACTCTAAGTCTTTTGGGTTCTCCTAATAAGCTCCCCTACACAACTAGACTTGTGATTTTTCAAGGACAAGCTCTACAAGAAGCTCCTACCTAATTATTAAAGCTTCATCAACCTTCTTCAAGCTCCCTTTCTCCTCTCAAGCTTAGGAGTACTATCAAGGCTAAATTACCCCTTGGTGGGATTAGTTAACCTTGAAAGCCTTGTATCTTGATTTTATATAAATGTTGTCAAGTGTGATTTATATTTAACACACGGTTGCCCGTTGTTATAAGGGCCGTGATTGTTACACAACATGCACGACTCTTTGCCTCTGCGCGGCGACGCCCTACGACTCACTTCACTGCCCCCCTGCAAGCACCCCTGGCACGTACCATGCTCCGTCCGTCGCTCTGCCTCTCGGCCGCTCCGTCACTTGAGGCGTGCTGCCCGTTGCTTGGTTGCTGCTGCTGCTGCTGCTGCTGAAATCTTTTCTCTCGTTGTGACGGTATTATAACGGCAAAAACAGCAGCTCTGTCGCTTTGACGGCGGAAACAGCAGCTACGTCACTTTGACGGCGGAAACAGCAGCTCCGTCGCTTTGATGGCGATAACAGCAGTAACGTTGTTTTGATGGCGGAAGCGGCAACGACATCGCTTTACCGCGGAGATAGCAGCTACCGTCGTTGTTTTGATGGCGGAAGCAGCAGCTCCCTCGCTTTGACGACGGAAACGGTAGTAGCGTTTTGTTTACAGCGTAAGCCGCAGCAACGTCACTTTGACGGCAGAAATAGCAACGAGTTAGCTTCGGCGACGGAAACAGCAGCAACGCCGCTGTGATAGCGGAAACGACAGTGTCGTTGTCTTTATAGCGGGAAGCAGCAAGTCGTCGCTTTGACCGCGGAAATACCAGCAACGTTGCGCCGTTGCTTGTAAGCTTCGACGCCTTAAGCAGCTAAGACGTTGCTTTTGCGGCGGAACAACCAGCTAAGCTTCGGCGATTACGGCAGCGTCAGTGTTGCTTCATTGGCGGAAACTGCGGCTACGTCGCGTTGATGATGAAAACAGCAGCGACACGGCGGAACACAGCAATGTCGCTACGACGCTTGAAGCAGCGGCGGCGTTGCCTTGGCGAGGCGACCTCGCTTGACGGCTTGCTATCTGTGAAAGAGAGAACGAGAATGAAATGACTATGAATGAAGTGAGTACAAATAGGAAACCCTAATCGGGTTGTACCCCCTATGGGATACCCCACTATAGCCTACACAAATAAGTAAGCTATAATGTTCTGACACACCCCCATAGGCAAAGTGGGGGAGAGCAAGGGGTAACAAGACCAGTCAAGCAAAGCAAGGCAAAGCTCAGGGTGGATCACGAAGTCACCACACATTCCGAGCACAAGTTCAAAGGCCAAAAGGCCAGTTCACATGCAAGAACACATATATATAGATATACAAGAGGCTAAGCAAGCAAGAGCAAGAGTATATATAAGTGACAGTACAAGCAAGGTCAAGAAGTGAGCAAGTGAGGCAAGACAGGCACAAGACCCAACTGAGTGCAGAAGCGCTGATGATCACAAGGCGCAAGTGCCTTGGTGAAGACATCAGCAGTGTTGGCCTCAGAGGCCACGTACGCAAGCCGCAACTGTCCACGCTACTGTAGCTCACGAGCAAGAAAGTAGCGGAGAGCAATGTGCTTTGTTCTGTGCTCCAGTCGCTGCTCTCGACACAAGGCCAGCATGGCCTTGTTGTCTACGTACAGGACTGGAGGAGAACGAGGCGGCTCTCCAAGGTCGGTCAGCAGGTAGGTGAGCCAGCGAAGCTCCTGGGCAGCCATAGCCCCGGCGTAGATCTCAGCCTCACAACTGGAGCCGAGAACAGAAGACGAGCGGGTAGCCCGCCACGAAACAGAGCCGGAACCGAGGCTGAAGGTGTAACCCTGTGACGACCGCTGCGTAGCCTGGTTGTCAGCCCAAGAGGCGTCAGCGTGCCCAGTGAGGACCACTGGACTACGCCCTCCAAGCACTAGCCCCATGCCCGACGTACTGCACAAGTAGCGCAACACCCTCTTCGCTACAGCCATGTGCTCTGGTCGGTGTCTCCCAGGAGCAACATAGCGCGCGAGAATGCTAAGAGGGTATGCAAGGTCAGGTCGAGTGCAGGTCATCAGGTACATGAGGCAGCCAACAAGCTCTGGATACGGGCCACTCGACTCTACGGACTCATCCGAAGGCAGAGCTGAGAGCGAGTGGCGAGTAGGCAGAGGAGTGGCCTGAGGCGAGGAGTACGTGAAGCCGAAGCGCTGAAGGACCTGCTGCACCATGTGTGACTGAGTCAAGGTAATGGTGCGGCGTGCTCTGTCCCGGGTGATCTGCAAGCCAAGGTAGCTGCGCAGTTCACCCAGGTCTGTGCACGTGTGTCTCTTCTGCAGCTCGGACTTCACGTAGGCGAGTCCAGCAGTGTCAGCAGTGGCAAAGACCAAGTCGTCGACGTACACGAGGATGTAGAACGGCGGCAGAGAAGTGTCGGTGCGCAGAAACAGCGACGGGTCGGCAGTAGAAGGAGCAAACCCAAGAGCCGCAAGCGTAGTCCTCAGTGTGTCGTGCCACTCACGGGGCGCCTGGCGGAGACCGTAGACTGGACGCCGGAGACTCCACTGGGTACCAGGAGGGAAAGACCCAGTGAAGCCAGGTGGGCGGCGCAGCCAGATCTCCTCGTGCAGGCTGCCCTGCAAGAACGCAGTGCTGAAGTCAAGAGAGTGAAGCTCGTAGTCACGGTGAGCAGCAACATGCAGCAGTACCCGAAGAGTGGTCATCTTCGGGGTGGGAGAGAAGGTCTGAAAGTAGTCAACCCCCTGCCGCTGACTGAAGCCACGAGCCACGTAACGCGCCTTGAAGATAGGCGGAGAACCCGGCGGCCGCTTCACCCTGAAGATCCACATGCCACTGACTATGTTCGCCCCAGGAGGGGGGACAGCGTCAACGTAGGTGCCTGTGGACTTCCAGGAAGCCATCTCTGCATCCATAGCTGCCTGCCACTGAGAGGAGTAGGGACCCTCTATCGCCTCCGCGTAAGAGCGCGGAGTCGGGATGTCAAGTGCATCCGGGTCTCCCTCAGGGGTAAGCAGTACGGACAAGAGATGCGGTGAAGCGGCTGCCAGGCACTGGAACTCCTCCTGCCTGTCCTCGAGGACGTCCGTGCCAAGGGCACACTCACCCCCGACGGACGGAGGACAGACAGACTCAGACTCTGTGACAAGACTGGCAGCGTAGTCTAAGCGACAGGGAGCAGCAAAGTCGTCGAGCTCAGTAACGAGGGCAGACACAGCAGAAGACTCGAAAGAAGGGGCAGTGACGACAGTAGCAAGGAAACGCGTGACAGTAGGACTGGCAGCACGAAGAGAGTCCGACTCCGGGCCGGCAAGAGCAGGAAGAGAGGACTCAGGAGGAGAAGGTAAAGGGGCACGCAGAGGAGCAGTGGACGGGCGCAGTGACATCTGGTGCGTGCCAGGGACAGGAGGAGGACGCTGACGCGAACTGCGATCACTAGCGCGTGCAGGACGAACAGGTGACGCAGGACGAGACGCAGGCTCACGACGCTCAGTAAGACCTCCAGTAGGACCAGCGTAGGGAGAAGGAGCAGGTAAGGGGGAAGCAGGCTGTAGCTGTGACAGGGACGGGACAGGCTGTGGACGCTCTAAGAGAGGGGGAGAGCCAGTAGAAGGTGGAAGACCAAGAACCTGCTGCAGGAGTGGAACGAAGTACGGTCGAGGCCGCGCGGCGACGCCAGACACAGCAGGGACAGCACCAGTACCCCCAGCAGGAGCACCCGCTCAAGTAGCACCTCCAGCAGCACCCCCAGTAGCTCCAAAACCCCCAGCAGCACCAGGAGCACCGCCAGCAGGACCGCCAGCGGTAGTCTCAGCGCCAACACCCTCAGCAGCACCAGCTCCTGTCGAACCCGCAGGCCCAGCAGCTCCAGTACTCACAGTACGAGCACCTCCGGGACCCGCGACAGTAGCACTCTCAGCAGTCGAAGAACCTCTAGCACCAGCAGTACGCCTCCAGCGCCGGGAAAACCACTCACGCAGCTCCTGTGGGGAGAGTGGCTCTCGGCGAGACGAAGCACCCGGCGAACCACCAGGCAAAGAAACTCCAGGCTCAGCACCCCCAGGCAAAGCACCCCCAGGCTCAGCACCCCCTGGCTCAGCACCCCCAGGCTCAGCACCCCCAGGCTCAGCACCCCTAGGCTCAGCACCCCCAGGCTCAGCACCCCCAGGCTCCGCACCCCCAGGCTCAGCACCCCCAGTCTCAGCACCCCTAGGCACAGTACCCCCAGTCGCAGCACCCCTAGGCTCAGCACCCACAGCAGCACCAGAGTCACCAGTGACCTCGACAGGCTCGACTGCATCTACCTGGGACACACCTGAAGGGGCAGGACCCTGAGGGGGGAGGGGGTCTACCGGGGGGGGACCTGGTACCAAGAAGAGCGGGGGTGGGGGGAGGGACGGAATGCGGTAGGGGAAGAGGCGGTAGTAGGGTACTGACTCGTCGAACGTGACGTCCTGAGAGGACAGAACACGGCGAGAGGTGGGGTGGTAGAACTGCCACCCAGGGGCGTCGGGGGGGAACCCCAGGAAGACGCAGGGAGCAGCACGAGGGGACAGCTTGTCCGCAGACAAGTCGCGGACAAACGCCCGAGATCCCCAGACCCAGAACGCTGACGCATCGCCAACCTTCCCCGTCCACAGCAGGGCTGGGGAGGTCTCCGGCCTGGAGACCCTCGAGTGAAGGTTGATCTGGTGCGCCGCGTACCTCACCGCAAACGGCCACAGAAAATGGGGGGCAGCCGCATGCATCATAGACGTACGAGCGACGTCCATGACCATGCCAATGCGGCGCTCTGCAATCCCATTTTGCTGCGGTGAGTCCGGAAGCGTGAAGGTCTGACGGATGCCTCGCGCACGACAGTAGGCTCGCAGAAGGCCAGAGGAGAACTCTCCGCCTCTGTCCGAGTGCAGACGCAAAACAGGAAAGTCCGAGCCAAAGCTCTGCCTGAGCTGGAGACGAGCTGCGCGGATCCAGTCGATCAGCACCTCAGTGACATCACCCTTGCTGCGCAAGGGGAAGACTGTGGTGTAACGCGAGTAGTCGTCAACAACAAGCAGGAAGTAGCGCTCGTGACCCTGTCCACGGACGCGGGCGGGGCCCCACACGTCCATGTGAAGCGTCTGCAACGGGGCCTCAGTCGGAGGAAACTGGGAGGAGTGAGGGGCAGCACGCTGGCGCCCCTCGACACAGGGGACACAGGAAGGGCCAGGGCCCTGAGGAAGGGGAGGGAGGGACCGGGGGAGACCAGACACAAGAAGACGGGAGGCCATGCCTCTGAGCCGAAGGAGAGAGGGGTGACCAAGGCGGTGGTGCCAGAGGAGAGTCTCGTGAGATAGGAGACGACACGAACAGGGGGCAAACTCAGGACCAGACCTGGACGCTGCAGCAAACACCTGACCAGACGCAGGGACCCTACCAGACTCAGTAACTGGGGGGGACGCAGTGGTCAGTGTGTACAGGCTCGACCCTGGCTGACGGGTAAACGTAGCCAGGTGTCGACCTGTGCTAGCCTCTGTGCAGTGCGTCACCCGCTGACGAGCAGGGGTGAACTGGTGGACTCCCGCATCCTGTAGGTCAGCACCACTCACCAAGTTCGTAGAGAACGAGGGGAGGTAGAGACCAGACAGGGTGCCAGAGGGAGCCGCCGGACACGGGAGGACAGTGGAGAAGCGAGACAGGTCAGGACCCCCTGAGGGGTCAGCCAGGGAGACCGCAACTGGCCGACTAAGCGGCGTGAGTGTGGTGCGATCCCGAAAGAAGGAGCGAGACGCCCCAGAGTCAAGGGGGAAGGTGTGGGAGGCCAAAGCCGACGTAGTACCTGAGAGCGCAGACGCACCAGTACCTGGGGACGCAGACACACTAGCACCCAGAGCAGCAGCGTCGCAAGTACCTAGTGCAGCAGCCTCACCAGGACCTACAGCAGCAGTCGCAATGCCCGGGTCGGGCGGAAAACACCGGTAACAGTCACCCTCATCACTAATAGTCACAGCATACATGGCAGCAAGGATAGCATCAAAGTCAAGATCAAAGATGGCTACGCCAGCCCTAGACAGCTCTCCCCAGCGGGGGATCTCCGTGGCCTCCGGAAACTGCTGACGCCAAGCGTCCGTCAGGCGGCCAAAACAGCGCTGGGTGGGGTGGGCACCCCCACACTGCTCACCCGCACGGTCGCCGGTGCGAGTGGGGACGTCGCGAGAACGTTGCTGCTGCTGCTGCTGCTGCTGGCGCTGACCACCCCCAGTGCCGCTCCGCTGCGAAGTGCCACTCTGACCACCTCCACCACCTCCTCCTCCACCTCCTCCACCTCCGCCACCGCCGCCACCCCCGCCAGTACCGCCGCCGCTGACGCCGCCTCCGCCACCACTGCTGCCACTAGCACCCCCACCCTCACCACCTCCTCCACCGCCACCCCCACTCCCTCCGCCGCCTCCACCTCCACCGCCACCGCCCCCGCTAGCCCCACCCGCTCCCTTGCCCCCCTTGCCCTTGCCAGGGTGACGTCTCCCGCTAGGGGCAGACGCTGCACCGGCCGACTCAAGACCAACGAGGTCGGCCGCAGCGGCAGAGGCGACAGAGGGCAAGAGAGGGGAAGGAGAACACCCCTCAAAGATGGGGGCGCGGGGGTCACCTTGAGAGGCACCTACAGCGACGATGCTCTTCTCCGCCGCTAGGAGGGCCTTCTCTAGGCTGTCGACTGTGAGAGTGGTGGGACAGACCGCAAGGAAGTGGTCCCGGACTACACGAAGGGAGTCGGGGAGGCGGGTGACTAGAAAGTAGAGAGTGATGTACATGGGGGGGGGGTTCTTGGCGCAGAAGTCAGCAGGAAGCGCAGCGCGGTAGCGGGTGTCACTAGTGCGGAGGTGCGTAATGAGATCAGCGACTGTGGGAAAGGCGGCAAGATCAGGGAAGAGGAAGGGTAGCATGAGGCGGCTCAGTGCAGCAGTGGCAGGGGAGGAGTAGCGCGCAACTACAGCGTCGTACAAGGTCTGAGCACTCTTGTACTGACTAAAGTGCGCACGCTCAGAGGTAGGGAGGTGGCGACGCACAGCAAGACGTGCAGCAACATCGCGCGTAGCCCACTGGGAGCGAACAGTAGGGTCAGCATCAGCAGCAGGGGCAGGGGAGGCGCCAGAGGTAAGGTCAAAGAGAGAGAGGCCGTCTGCCCTATCGCACTGTAAGAACAGCTGCAGGTCATCTACCCAGACCTCAAAGTCAATGGCCCGACCCTCAGTGTCAAAAGCGAGGACATTGGGGGTAGCCATGACGACAGACGCCTAGTAGTGCAAGCAGTAGTGTGAGGGCAGTGCAGTGAAAAAGAAGGCTCTGTGCTCACCAGACTGGGCAGAACGGGCGGTCTGGAGGTAGGGCAGCTCAGCGGCTGGCGGCTCGGCTGCTGGGCGGCTCGGCTGCTCGGCGGCTCGGCTGCTGGGCGGCTCAGCGGCTCGGCTGCTCGGCTGCTGGGCGGCTCGGCGGCTCGGCGGCTCGGCTGCTGGGCGGCACGGCGGCTCGGTTGCCGGGCGGCTCGGCGGCTCGGCGGGCAGCTGCTGGGCGGCTCGGCGGTCAGCGGCTGGGCGGTCGGGCGGCTCTAGTTCAGGGCGGCGCGGCGGTCGTAGGTTGGGCGGCGGGGCCGCCGAAGGGTAGGGCGGCGGGGCCGCGAAGGGTAGGGCGGCGGGGCCGTCGAAGTAGGGCGGCGGGGCCGCGAGGGGTAGGGCGGCGGGGCCGTCGAAGTAGGGCGGCGGGGCCGCGAAGGGTAGGGCGGCGGGGCTGCCGAAGGGAGGGCGGCGGGGCCGTCGAAGTAGGGCGGCGGGGCCGCGAAGGGTAGGGCGGCGGGGCCGTCGAAGTAGGGTGGCGGGGCCGTGAAGGGTAGGGCGGCGGGGCCGCGACGTAGGGTAGGGCGGCGGGGCCGCGACTTAGGGCGGCGGGGCCGTCGAAGTAGGGCGGCGGGGCCGCGAAGGGTAGGGCGGCGGGGCCGCGACGTAGGGTAGGGCGGCGGGGCCGCGACGTAGGGCGGCGGGGCCGACGAAGTACGGCGGCGGGGCCGCGACGTAGGGTAGGGCGGCAGGGCCGCGACGTAGGATGGCGGGGCCGTCAAAGGGTAGGGCGGCGGGGCCGCGACTGAAAAGGCGGCGCGACGGGCCGCTAGGGGGAGGGCGAGGCGACGGGTCGCTAAAAAAAAGAACGCGCGCCTCGGGGCGCGCTTCGGTGGGCCCAAGGAACAGTCCCTAGGAGGGGACCTGCTCTGATTCCATGTGAAAGAGAGAACGAGAATGAAATGACTATGAATGAAGTGAGTACAAATAGGAAACCCTAATCGGGTTGTACCCTCTATGGGATACCCCACTATAGCCTACACAAATAAGTAAGCTATAATGTTCTGACACTATCCGTCTCAACTGATACGTCGTCCTACTATCCTCCTTAACTGAACGCCGTCCTACTATCCTCCTTAACTGATACGCCGTCCTGCTATCCTCCTTAACTGATACGTCGTCCTGCTATCCTCCTTAACTGATACGTCGTCCTGCTATCCTCCTTAACTGAACGCCATCCTACTATCCTCCTTAACTGATACGTCGTCCTTGTATCCTCCTTAACTGATACGTCGTCCTGCTATCCTCCTTAACTGGAACGCCGTCCTGCTATCCTCCTTAACAAAAACGACGTCCTGCTCCATCTCAACTGGACCGTCGTCCGGACTAGCATCTTAAAACCGGAGGGTCAAGAAGCACGAAACTGGTTCAAGCTTCCTAAGGTTGGTTGGGTGTTACCCGGTTTCCAGCGGAGGCAACTTTTGAAAACACACAAACCTGGTCGTGAACATTCGCCAAACCAAAACACTGTAGCAGCGACAAATGCCCAGTTGGGTTTCATCGCACGGCACTATCGCCCAACACCAACCTGCGTAAACATGAGGCACACAGACAAGAGAAACTTGTCCCAAAAACGCTAGTGATTATTCGCGAGTTCTAGGACCCACTATTAGACCCGCGCAGCCCGCCAACTAGCCAGCATACCGACAACCGGGCGCCCGCTAATCACGAATTGCAAAAGGTATGGGAGTGCTGAAGTCGCGAAAACCGACATTACCGGAAATGTAGTTGTGCGTGGTGACGTTAGCAGACTGATGGCCACGATTCGACTTGCAGAGCTATGCAACGTCGCATTTAGGTCACGATTTGCATTGCAGGGCAACGCGACGGCGACATTAGGTCACGATTTGCCCTGCAGGGCAACGCGACGGCGACATTAGGTCACGTTTTGGCCGGCAGGGCAACGCGACGGCGACATTAGGTCACGATTTGCCATGCAGGGGCAATGCGACATACAAACAGGCGAAGGTGCATGGGTAGGAGGGATCGCGTGGGCAGGCGAAAGCACCTGGCTCACCTCCGCCTGGCTCACCTCCGCCTCGCTCACCTCCGCCTGGCTCACCTCCGCCTCGCTCACCTCCGCCTCGCTCACCTCCGCCTCGCTCACCTCCGCCTCTCTCACCTCCGCCTCCCTCACCTCCGCCTCTCTCACCTCCGCCTCTCTCACCTCCGCGCCTCTCACCTCCGCCTCTCTCACCTCCGCCTCTCTCACCTCCGCCTCTCTCACCTCCGCCTCTCTCACCTACGCCTCTCTCCCCTCCGCTTCTCTCGCCTCCGCCTCTCTCGCCTCCGCCTCTCTCACCTCCGCCTCTCTCACCTCCGCCTCTCTCACCTCCGCCCGCGCACGCTTCTCCACGTCGTCCACGCGCAGGTCTCCTCGTCGCCCGCGCGCGCTTTATCTCGTCGCCCGCGCGCGCTTTTCCTCGTCGCCCACGCGCGCTTCTTCTCGTCGCCCCCGCCTCTTCAATTCGCACGCGCTTCTCCTTGTTGCCCTCTCTGCACTCCTTCCTTCCTTCCCTCCCTCCTTCCTTCCCACGGACAGAGAGGCAGATGGGAAGGACACAGGGGGAGAGACAGAGGGGGAAGGACTGTGGCGCGGAGAGAACCAAGGGGAAGGACAGAGGGGGAGGAACAGAAGGGGAGGGGCAGAGAGGGAGAGACAGAGGGGGAGAGCATATTCTTCCCTCACTCCTTCTCCCCGTCGCCCTCCCTTACCCCAATTTTTTTACACCTCTCTTTATTTTGCCCAACCTCCCTTTCTCGCACCACCTCTGTTTACCCCCAAATCTACTCTCCTTTGCCTCACCTGCTTCCCCTCTCCGTCCTCCATGCTTCCCCCCTCCCTCCTCCCTGCTTCCCCCCTCCCTCTTGCCCTGCTTCCCCCCACCCTCCGCCCTTCGCTTTCCCCAAATGCCCCTCCTCTCCCTGGATCTCATCATCTCTCCTGTCCCTCCCACGTACCTCTCCTATCCCCCCCCCATGTGACTCTCATCTCCCGCGCTGTACCCCCCTCTCCCCCCATCTTCCCCCTCTCCCGTCATCACCCCCATCTCCTCTCTCATATCCCCCCATCTCCCCCCTCTCCCCTCATCTTCCCCCTCTCCCCTAATCTTCCCCCTAAGCCCTCATCTTGCCCCTCTCCCCTCATCTTGCCCCTCTCCCCTCATCTTCCCCCTCTCTCGTCTGTCCCCACCCCACCCTTGCCCGTTCCCCCCTTCGCCCCACTCTCAGGGAATGGCAGGCATGAGCCGCGCATGCCGTGTCTGCCCCCTGTCCGTGTCGCAGACGCGGCACCCATGACACAATTGCCACGACACCTCTGCTTTTGGCAGCAAAGCAAGCCACGCCGTGGCTGGTTCGTCTTGCATCTCTCCCTGCACGCGCAGTGGGGCTGCCCCACCCACTTCCGCCACCACCGCTGCAGCAGGCGGTGCGACATCTACCGCCGCCATGCCTCATCATGCTTCACATGCTAACGCTGCAGGGGCAGGGGCAGGTGGAGGTGGCTTTTTGAACCATGCATGCATACAAGCACAATCCCCATACCCCGCCACACACCACCCTCCTTTCCTCCCTGTATCCACCTCCATGGCCCCCCACACAGAGGCACGCCTTGCCCCCCCTGTATCCTGCCTCCATAATCCCCTACACACCGGATGGGGATGGACAGAGGGGGAGGGACAGATGGGGACGGACAGCTGGGGACGAACAGATGGGGACGGACAGAGTAGGCGAGGGATTACTTCCTGCATTTTCCCATTTTCCCTCTCCTGAATAATACCTAGTCTCTATCACGAGTGAGTGCCCACTCCATTCCCCTCCGTTTCTCACTGTTCCCCACTATTCCCCTTCTTCCTTTCCTGCCTTCACACCTCTCGTCCTTGTCTTCCCATCTCTCGACCCTTTGCTTTCACTTCAAGCAGGACTAGTGCGGGCTCAGAGGAGTTTGGCAGGGTAGAGAAGCTAGAGAAGCGTAGAGCAGCAGCAGGCACAAGAAAATGTTGCGAACACTAAACAGCTAGAGCAGTGGACAACTCTCACATTTCTCTTGAAATTTGTAGAACATGGTTACAAATTGCACCCCTCGGTGTTGTGCCTAGTTGCATCATGTAACAATGCTTTACTCGGAGATGGAAAAGAAGTTATTGCAAGGTCCAGATGTTACCTATCTACGTCATCAAATTTTGCATGCACTATCCGTCTTGAATAAAGTGATGCTCGTTTGATTGATACAATACCGTAGTTTTACAAAAAAGCCGTAGACCCCCTCTACTTATTTGGTTCGACCAAGCTGCAAAGCAGGCCCCTAGATTCGTTTTGAGGTAGTCTGACGCCTCAGAGTACACCCCTCTTACTAGTCTGGCTGTCAGAGTTACCTATTTTTTTGGGTTGCGAAGCAACCCTTTGCGATCGATTTTGCAAGATTTTATTTTCATGTTTATCATTTTTAATAGAACATGAAAATAAAATCCGTAAACTACAGTACCCTTCCCACACGTGTGCATGTTGAAGAATTTTAAATGTTGTTCACAAAATATTAAATCATATGTTTTTCTGGTCAGTGGTTTGGTGAATATATGCTGTACTGTTATATATTAGTATGTGCTACTATTAAATGGTGCTGTGGTAATGATAAAAAGATGCATGATGCATAAATAATGCTATATGATGCATAATGTTTAATAGTGTGATGTCATGAATCATGATGCACATGCATGCACACAATAAAATGCGTGACAGTTAACGACCCAAAAACTAAGCTACCGCCATCCCCTGCCTAGCATGGGGGGGAGGTCAATAGCATAGATTTTGAATAATCAACAATCACATGAAACAACACACTCTGTGAAATCTAAAAAAGAAGTCAACTCTATCAAATCCAGTTCGAAGTGGTCGCACACGAGTCACTGAGTGCGCCAATGAACCTTATGTGAAATGATAGATCTGAGCTTTCTTTTTAAAAATCACAGACATGCATTGTTAATGCAACCATACATGGATATGAATGCACATGCACACATACAAACATGCAAACACAACCACAAGCATACGCACACAAACCTGAACACTCGAACGAAATAAACAGAAACATGCAAGGAAATATACCAACACAAAACAATTATCCTACAGAACATCAGCCACTGGTATAGTTTCATATTCCAAATGAAAGTGGACTTCTTGAAGGATACAGCAAAGTCTCTGAGGAGAAAACAGGGAGAGAAATGGGAAATAGAATGGGAAGAAAAAAAAAGAGACTGAAATAACCGATGAAAACGATTTGGAGATTGAAAACGACGGATGAAAACGGATTTGTAAGAATCAGCAGATACACATTTGAACATCAGTGAATAAAGTTGGAATCAAGAACACAAGACTTACACACCACACACTAATTTGCTGCTGCCTATAAAGAAAGGGTAACGAAGAGCTATAGAAAGTGGGCGGGAGAGAACTACATGAACAAAAAAAAACGGTAGTTTGGATGCAACCAGAAACGGTAGCTTTGATTGAAACGAGAGTGATAGAAAGTGAGAGAGAACGAAAGAGAGAGAACGAGAGAGAGAGAGAGAGTACGAGAGAGAGAGAACGAGAGTGATAGAACGACAAAGAGAGAACGAGAGTGAGAGAACGACAGAGGGAATACGACAACGAGAGAACGAGAACGAGAGAACGAGAGAGACAGAACGGAAAAGAGAGAACGAGAAAGAGATAAAGAGAGAGAGAGAGAGAGAGAGAGAGAGAGAGAGAGAGAGAGAGAGAGAGAGAGAGAGAGAGAGAGAGAGAGAGAGAGAGCGAGAACGAGAGAGAGAGAACGAGAACGAGAGAGCGCGAACGAGAGAGATAGAACGAGAACGAGAGAGAAAGAAAGAGGGAGAGAGACATAGAGAGAGAGAGAACAAGAGCACGAGAGAGATAGAACGAGAATGTAAGAGAGAGAGAACGAGAGAACGAGAGAGATAGAACGAGAGAGAGAGAGAACGACATGCTGCTCGGGTCGAGTTAATTTCAATCTGGCTATCAAGGCAAAGAAGGTTGGCGTTCAAATCGACCTAACAAAAACATAAGATGAAAGGAAGTAAAAACGTCAATGAAATATGCAAATACGAGACTGTAAGCATGCAACACAGGAAAGAGGCGATGAATACTTGAAGCATGGATGCAATCTAGTGAAAGACCTAAAGCTAAAGTATCTACAACAATCCTAGAACCTAAGCCTTAAAAAACCTGCGGCCAATACTATGTTAAACGACTACGATATGAGAGTGAGAAATGTTAGTCTAGCTTGTAACGATCTGATTTTGTTTGATTTGATTTTCTTACCTTGCGCTAGTAGGTGGAGCGTGTCTGGCGGGGAGCTCATCTATCCAGAAGGAGCAGCGAGAAAAAAAAAGGAACAAACAAATCCTAGAGCAGTTTCTGATTCGTCGCAAAGCTTTAAGTCCAATTAAATTATTTGTTCATGCACAACATCAGTACTGCTGCAGATGATTGAAATTGGAAGGGAAATCGAAAAGTCTCCGGTTCGATTCCTGCAGATGCGATTTTTCATTACTCTCCAAGTGAGATGAAGTACATCTTAGTGTCATACTACAGCATCATGTACAGATTTAGTTGTACAAATGTATGTAAATACGCAAAACGCTTCGCAACCCTAAGACAATTTCGTCGCCTCTTGTTTAGTCTGAAAATTCAGACAAGCACAACTTCTTTTGTCTGAACTGTCAGAGTTACTTCAAATTTTAAGATGTTCATGCAGTTTCATAACAGCATAGCTATCATAGCATTGAAGCTGATTACAGCATACCAACGCAATTGTACGGCCAAAAGTGGGGCACTCTGATTGGTCATTTGTCAAGAGTTAGGATCACTGAGCAGTCAGGGTCGAGTCGACGTGTGGGCATCAGACAATGGCCTCGTGCAAGTGCCAAGTGTGGCAAGCTCCCAATCAGCTGACGTGGCAGCAGGCACGGTATCGCTCGGAACTTTTCTGTGCTGGGCGCGCTGGCTGCAGCAAGAGTTTTCAACTGTGTACACCCTATATGCGCGGAATATTCTCTCCTAAAGTTGCAGATTCAAAATTTTGACTCGGTTTGGGAAGGGGAAATGATGTGCGGTTCTGCTGAAGTACGAGACTCATATGTGACACGGCTTTCGGTTGAACCAATTCGCTTTTCGCCATGTGCGATTCGCTAAAATCGTTTTGGCCATGTGCGATTGGCTATCTAGTCTCACAATTTAAGTGTTATTATAAGCCCCCAATGAATTCGACACTCGAGTTAGCGTCGACAAAGTAGTGTATCCTGATACCCCTAATCGAGCAGTTTTATCCGAAGGAAATCGTTAGTGCTGGCCCGTACACACGTGGGTGTATCGAAAAAAAGTTTCGAGGAAGTTTCGTTCCGATAACCTTTCATTCAGTCGGTGGAAACCCCTGTATAACCGGTTTCAGAGTGGACCCCCGATACAAGTTTGAGGCTCAGCCTACACTGCTATAACTACTATGAAATTTCAGACAAGTCAGTTAAAAAAACTCTGAAAAATCAGACAGGGTGCATAAAAAAATTCTTTGAGTTCAGACTAGGTACAAAAAAAAAGTCTGAACGGACTCTGAATCAGACTCCAAAGTCTGATATCTAGGGCCCTGCTGCAAAGAGAACCACTCAAGAACAAGGACACGAGGGCTGGATGACCTTCAAGTTGTGCTGTCAAGGCCCAAAAACCAGAAAGGAGCGGAGAAACAGAGGGTAAACTGGAGGGGAATAAGGGGTGAGTGGGGGGGAGGATGGCGAGCATGAGGAAAGGAACAGTAAGCAAGGGGGGAGCATAATGGACAGCAGGTGGGAGAATGAGGGGAAGCAGGGGGGGAAATGAGGGGAAGCATGGGAGGAAATGAGGGGGAAGCAGGGGGGAAAATGAGGGGAAGAAAGGGGGTAAAGTAAACAAGGGGAAGCAAGGGAGGAAAGGCGGGACAGAGAGGAAGGGGGGAAGTGCAGAAGAGAGGAAGGGAGCAAGTGAGGAGATTTGGCAGGGGAGGAACAAGGGGCTAGAAGGGAGGGAAGAGGGGGCTAGCAGGGGGGAAACAAGGGGCTATCAGAGAGGGAACAGGGGGGATGCGTGGGAGAAGCAAGAGGCTAGCAGGGGGGTAAACGAGGGCATAGGAGAGGGCGAAGAGGAGGAGGAGATAGGAAGAGGGGGTGTAGGGGAAAAGGGGAGAGTAGGATTCGGGGGGATAGGGAAGATGAGAGAGGGAGGGGAGGAGATTGGACGAGTGAGGAGAGGGGAGGGAGGGGATTGGATGAGGGTTTAGGGTTGGGGAGGGAGGGGATTGGACAAGGGAGGAGAGGGAGGGAGGAGAGGAAAATGAAGGAAAGGAGAGGGAGAAAAGAGGGGAAGCAGGTGGGGAAAGGAGGGGACGCAGGGGGGGAAAGGAGGGGAAGCAGCAGGGGAAGCAGGAGGGGAAAGGAGAGAAAGCAGGGGGGAAAAGGAGGGGAAGCAAGGGGGCAAAGGAGGGGGGAGGAATGGTGGCATGCGGGGGAAGAAATGGAAGCATAATGGGGGCGGGGGGGAATGGTAGCGTGAAATGGGGAGGAATGGAAACATGCGGGGGAGGTAATGGAAGCGTGAGAGGGGGCGGGGAATGGAAGCGTGCAAAGGGGGGAATGGTGGCATGCGGGGGAATGTATGGAAGCGTATAGGGTGTGAGAAATGAGGAATGGAATGACTAAGGGAAAAGTTGGGTACAAGTACAAACTCTAGAAATGTGTTGTACCCCATATGTGCTACCCCACTATAGCCTACATAGGCTAAGTCATATAAGTCTGACACACCCCTATAGGCAAAGTGGGGGGGAACAAGGGGTCACAAGACCAGTCAAGCAAAGCAAAGCAAGCTCAGGGTGGATCACAACGTCACCACACAGTCCGAGCACAAGAGCAAGGCCACAAGGCCAGTTCACATGCAAGATAATATATAAAGATAAACAAGCAAGTGCAGGTATAGAAAGATCACAGTACAAGCAAGGTCAAGAAGTGAGCAAGTGAGGCCAAATAGGCACAAGACCTAGCATCGTACAGAAGTGCTGATGATCACAAGGCGAAAGTGCCTTGGTAAAGATATCAGCAGTGTTGGCCTCAGAGGCCATGTAAGCAAAGCGGAGCTGACCATGCTGCTGCAGCTCACGAGCAAGGAAGTAGCGAAAAGCAATGTGCATCGTTCTGTGCTCCAGTCTGTGCTCCCGACACAAGGCCAGCATGGCCTTGTTGTCTACGTACAGAACTGGAGGAGAACGAGGTGGCTCTCCTAGGTCAGTCAGCAGGTAGGTGAGCCAGCGTAGCTCCTGTGCAGCCATGGCCCCCGCGTAGATCTCAGCCTCACAGCTGGAGCCGAGAACAGAAGACGAGCAGGTAGACTGCCACGAAACAGAGCTGGAGCCAAGGCTAAAGGTGTAACCCTATGACGATCGCTGCGTAGCCTGGTCGTCAGCCCAAGAAGCGTCTGCGTGACCTGTGAGGACCACTCGACGTCGCCCTCCAAGCACTAGCCCCATGCCCGACGTACTGCACAAGTAGCGCAACACCCTCTTCGCTGCAGCCATGTGCTCTGGTCGGTGTCTCCCAGGAGCAACATAGCGTGCCAAGATGCTAAGAGGGTATGCGAGGTCACGTCGTGTGCTGGTCATCAGGTACATGAGGCAGCCAACAAGCTCTGGGTACGGGCCACTCGGCTCTACGGACTCATCCGAAGGCAGAGCTGAGAGCGAGTGGCGAGTAGACAGAGGAGTGGCGTGAGGCGAGGAGTACGTGAAGTGAAAGCGCTGAAGGACCTGCTGCACCATGTGTGACTGAGTCAGGGTAATGGTGCGCTGTGCTCTGTCCCGGGTGAACTGCAAGCCAAGGTAGCTGCGCAGTTCACCCAGGTCTGTGCACGTGTGTCTCTTCTGCAGCTCGGACTTCACGTGGACGAGTCCAGCAGTGTCACCAGTGGCAAAGACCAAGTCGTCGACGTACACGAGGATGTAGAACGGCGGCAAAGAGGTGTCGGTGCGCAGAAACAGTGACGGGTCGGCAGTAGAAGGAGCAAACCCAAGAGCCGCAAGTGTAGTCCTCACTGTGTCGTGCCACTCACGGGGCGCCTGGCGGAGACCGTAGACTGGCCGCCGGAGGCTCCACTGGGTACCAGGAGGGAACGACCCAGTGAAGCCAGGTGGGCGGCGCAGCCAGATCTCGTGCAGGCTGCCCTGCAGGAAAGCTGTGCTGAAGTCAAGAGAGTGAAGCTCGTAGTCGCGCTGAGCGGCTATGTGCAGCAGCACCCGAAGAGTGGTCATCTTCGGGTTGGGAGAGAAGGTATGAAAGTAGTCAACTCCCTGCCGCTGAGTGAAGCCTCGAGCCACGTAACGCGCCTTGAAGATAGGTGGAGAACCCGGCGGCCGCTTCACCCTGAAAATCCACATGCCACTGACGATGTTCGCCCCAGGTGGGGGAACCTCGTCGACGTAGGTGCCTGTGGACTTCCATGAAGCCATCTCTGCGTCCATGGCTGACTGCCACTGTGAGGAGTAGGGACCCTCGATCGCCTCAGCGTACGATCGAGGAGTCGGGATGTCTGGTGCATCCGGGTCTCCCTCAGGGGCAATCAGCGTGGACACGAGATGAGGCAAAGCAGCAGCAAAACACTGGAACTCCTCCTACTTGTCCTCAAGGACGTCCGTGCTAAGAGCACACTCACCCCCGACGGACGGAGGACAGACAGACTCAGACTCAGCAGCAAGACTAGTGGCGTAGTCTAGACGACATCGAGCAGCAAAGTCGACAAGCTCAGCAACTAAGGCAGACACAGCAGTGGACTCAAAGGAAGGGTCAGTGACAACAGTAGCCAGGAGACGCGTGACAGTAGGACTGGCAGCACGAAGAGAGTCAGACTCCAGGTCAACAAGGGCAGGAAGAGAGGACTCTGGAGGAGACGGCAACGGGACACGCAGAGGAGCAGTGGACGGACGTAGTGCCATTTGGTGTGTGCCTGGGACCGCAGGAGGACGCGGACGCGGAACACGACCACTAGTGCGAGCAGCACGAACAGGCGACGCAGGACGAGACGCAGGCTCAAGACGCTCAGTAAGACCTCCAATAGGACCAGTGTAGGGAGAAGGAGCAGGTAGGGGGAAGGCGGGCTGTAACTGTGACCGCGACTGGACAGGCTGTGGACTCTCTAAGGGAGGAGCAGGACCAGTAGAGGGCGGCAGACCAAGAACCTGCTCAAGGAGCGGAACGAAGTACGGCCTCGGCCGCGCAGCGCCTCTTGAATTAGCAGGGACAGCACCAGTACCCCCAGCGGCAGCATCAGTGCCAGCAGCACCTCCAGCTCCAACAGTGCCAACTCCAGCACCCTCAGAAGCACGAGCACCAGCAGCACCACCAACGCCAACACCCCCAGCAGCTCCAGCTCCAGCAGCTCCAGCAGCACCAACTCCAGCAGGACCGTCACCTCTAGTACCGCCAGCAGCTCCAGCAGTACCTCCAGCAGGACTAACTCCAGCAGCCCCAGCAGCACCCGCAGTCCCAGCAGCTCCAGTACCGCTAGTATGAGCACCTCCAGGACCAGCAGCAACAGTAGTACCTCCAGCTCTAGCAGCAAGGCTCCAGTGCCGGGCAAACCACTCGCGCAGCTCTTGCGGAGAGAGTAGCTCCCGCCTTGACGAATCATCGCCAGACGCCACACGAGCAGACCCAACACCCCCAGGCTTCGCACCCCCAGACTCTGCACCCCTAGGCTCAGCACCCCCAGGCTCCGCACCCCCAGGCGCAACACCCCCAGGCTCCACACCCCCATGCTCAGCACCCCAAGCCTCAGCACCCCTAGGCTCAGCACCCCCAGACTCAGCACCCCCAGACCCAGCACCCCCAGGCTCAGCACCCCTAGCAGCACCAGAGTCAACAGCTACCTCGGCAGGCTCGACTGCGTCTACCTGAGACACACCTGATGGGGCAGGACCCTGAGGCGGGAGAGGGTCTACCGGGGGAGGACCTGGCGCAAGGAAGAGCGGCGGGGGGGGGGGAGGGGCGCAGTGCGGTAGGGGAAGAGACGGTATTAAGGCACCGACTCGTCAAAGGTGACGTCCTGGGAGGACAGAACACGGCTCGAGGTGGGGTGGTAAAACTGCCAACCAGGCGCGTCAGGGGGGAAGCCAAGGAAGACGCAGGGAACAGCACGGGGGGACAGCTTGTCCGCAGACAAGTCGCGGACACACGACCGAGATCCCCAGACCCGAAACGCAGACGCATCGCCATCCTTCCCGGTCCACCGCAAGGTGGGGGAGGTCTCTGGCAAGGAGACCCGTGGCTGAAGGTTGAGCTGATGTGCTGCGTACTGAACCGTAAACGGCCACAGAAAGTGGGGAGCAACCGCATGGATCATGGACGTACGAGCGACGTCCATGACCATGCCAATGCGGCGCTCAGCAATCCCATTTTGCTGTGGAGAGTCCGGAAGCGTGAAGGTCTGGCGGATGCCCTGTGCACGACAGAAGGCTCCCAGACGGGCAGAGGAAAACTCCCCGCCTCTGTCAGAGTGCAGACGCAGAACAGGAAAGTCTGAGCTGAAACTCTGTCTGAGCTGGAGACGAGCTGCGCGGATCCAGTCGATCAACACCTCAGTAACGTCACCCTTGCTGCGCAAGGGGAACACCGTGGTGTAACACGAGTAGTCGTCAACCACCAACATGAAGTAACGCTCGTGACCATGGCCACGGACGCGGGCGGGGGAGCCTCTGTCGGAGGAAACTCGGAGGAGTGAGGGGTGGCGCGCTGCCGCCCCTCGACGCAGGGAACGCAGGTAGGGGCAGGCCCCGGAGGGAGGGGAGGGAGGGACCGGGGGAGTCCAGAGACAAGGACACGGGAGGCCATGCCTTGGAGACGAGGCAGGGAGGGGTGACCAAGGTGGTGGTGCCAAAGGAGAGTCTGGTGGGACAGGAGACGACACGAGCAGGGAGCAGACTCAGGACCAGACCGGGACGCTGCAGCAAACACCTGACTCGACGCAGCTACCTGACCAGACTCAGCAATCGGAGGAGAATCAGTAGTCAGTGTGTAAAGGCTCGACCTCGGCCGACGGGTAAACGTGGCCAAGTGTCGGCCTGTCCGAGCACACGTGCAGTGGGTCACCCGCTGACTCGCAGGAGTGAACTGGTCAACCCCCCGATCCTGTAGATCAGCACCACTGACCAAGTTTGTAGAGAACGAGGGGAGGTAGAGACCTGACAGGTGCCAGAGGGGGCTGCCGGACACGGTAAGACAGTCGAGAAGCGAGCAAGGACAGGACTCCTAGAGGGGTCCGCCAGGGAGACCGCAACCGGCTGACTAAGCGGCGTAAGTGTGGTGCGGTCTCGAAAGAAGGAGCGGGAAGCACCCAAGTCAAGGGTGAAGGTGTGTAAGGCCTGAGCCGACGTGGTACCTGAGAGAGCAGACTCACCAGCACCTGGGGCAGCAGACGCATTAGCACCTAGAGCAGCAGCCTCACCAGCACCTAGAGCAGCAGCCGCAATGCCCGGGTCAGGCGGAAGACACAGGTAACAGTCACCCTCATCACTAGTAGACACAACATACATGGCAGCAAGAATAGCATCATAGTCAAGATCAAAGATAGCAACCCCCGCCCTAGACAGCTCTCCCCAGCGAGGGATCTCAGTGGCGTCAGGGAACTGGTGACGCCAAGCGTCCGTCAGGCGGCCAAAGCAGCGCTGGGTGGAGTGCAAGCCCCCGCACTGCTCACCAACTCGGTCGCCGGTACGGAGGATGTAGGTACAGGGACCAGCACCCCGACCTCGCTGACGCGCAGTGTACCACTCACGAAGCCGCTGGGGGGACGGGGTCTCACGAGTGCGCTGCTGCTGCTGGCGCTGACCACCACCTGAGCCGCTCCGCTGCGCAGAGCCACCCCGACTAGCTCCACCTCTGCCGCCGCCACCTCCACCACTGCCGCCATTGCCTCCTCCTCCGCTCCCACCGCCACCGCCGTTGCCGCCTCTGCCGCCACTGCCGCCACCGAAGCCCCCACCCCCGCCACCACTCCCACCACCACCCCCACTCCCTCCGCCTCCTCCACCTCCACCTCCACCGCCCCCGCCAGCCCCTCTAGCGCCCTTGCCCCCCTTGCCCTTGCCGGTGCGGCGTCGCCCGCTAGGGGCAGACGCAGCGCCGACCGACTCGGAGCCAACGAAGTCGACGGCAGCAGCAGAGGCAACAGAGTGCAAAAAGGGGGAGGGGGAGCACCCCTCAAAGACAGGGGCACGCGGGTCACCTCTAGAGGCTCCTACAGCGACTATGCTCTTCTCTGCTGCCAGGAGGCGCTCCTCGAGGAGGTCAACGGTGAGTGTGGTGGGGCAAACTGAGAGGAAGTGGTCCCTGACTAAGCGAAGGGAGTCAGGGAGCCAGGTGACTATGTAGTAGAGGGTGATGTACATGGGGGGAGGGTTCTTGACGCAGAACTCAGCAGGAAGCGCAGCGCGGTAGCGAGTGTCACTAGTGCGAAGGTGCGTAATGAGGTCAGCGACTGTGCAAAAGGCAGCAAGGTCAGGGAACAGGTACGGCAGTATGAGGCGGCTAAGAGCAGCAGTGGTAGGGGAAGAGTAGCGTGCAACTACAGCGTTGTACAAGGTCTTAGCACTATTGTACTGACTAAAGTGCGCACGCTCAGCGGTCGGTAAGCGGCGACGCACAGCAAGACGGGCAGCAGCATTGCGTGTGGCCCACTGTGAGCGAACAGTGCTATCAACACCAGCAGGCGGGGCAGGAGAGGCACCAGAGGTGAGATCGAACAGGGAGAGTCCGTCTGCCCTATCGCACTGTAGGAAAAGCTGCAGGTCATCGACCCAGACCTTGAAGTCAACAGCACGACCCTCAGCATCAAAGGTAAGGACACTGGGGGTAGCCATGACAGCAGTGGTGTAGCAAGGAATGCTCTCACCAGTCCGAGTGGGTAGGGCCGGGGCGCGCCAGTAGTACCAGGGTTGCAACAGCGGTGGCAGCGGCTCGACAGAGGCAGTGGCGGCTCGACGGCGGCCTTGGCGGCTCGGCTGCTCGGCGGCTCGGCGGCTCGGCTGCAGGCGACTCCGCGGCTGGGCGGCTGGGCGGCTCGGTTGCTCGGCGGCTCGGCGGCTCGGCCGCAGGCGACTCGGCGGCTGGGCGGCTCGGCTGCTCAGCTGCTCGGCTGCTCAGTTGCTTGGCGGCTCGGCGGTGAAGGGGCCGGGAGAGGTGGGGCCGCAGGGGGCCGTTGAGAGCGGCACGACGGGCCGTGAAGAGGACGGCGATTGGGCCGCGAGAGGGCGGCGACGAGGCCGCAAGAGGGCGGCACTGGGGGCCGCTAGAGGGCGGCGACGCGACCGCGAGAGGGCGGCGACGAGGCCGCGAGGAGCGGCTGCAGGGCCGCGACGAGCGGCGACGCAGCCGCTAAGGGCGGCGGCGGGGCCGCGAACGGCGGCGTCGGGGCCGTGAGAGGGAGGCGACGGGGTCGCGAGAGGGCGGCGACGGGGCCGCGAGAGGTGGGGCCGCAAGGGGCCGTTGAGGGCGGCGCGATGGGCCGTTCAGGGCGGCGCGACGGGCCGCTAGGGGGCGGCGACGGGGTCGCGAGGGGCCGTGAGAGAAGGTGGGCCGCCAAGGGCGGCGCGACGGGTCGCTAAGGGGAGGGCGGCACACAGGGCGCGCCTCGGTCAGGTGCGACTCGATCTCAGGGCAGGAAAAAAAAATTTCAGTGGTGGGCCCTAGGAAGTTCCCACTAGGGAACCTGCTCTATACCATGTGAGAAACGAGGAATGGAATGACTAAGGGAAAAGTTGGGTACAAGTACAAACTCTAGAAATGTGTTGTACCCCATATGTGCTACCCCACTATAGCCTACATAGGCTAAGTCATATAAGTCTGATATAGGGGGCCGGGGGGAATGGGTGCGTGAAAGGGGGGGTAATGGTAGCATGCGGGGATAGAAATGGAAGCGTGAAAGGGGCGGGGGAGAATGGTAGGGGGTTCCTGGGAGGGAATGGAAGCATGCGGGGTTGGGAACCTAAGCGCGGCGGGAATGGAACAGATGCGTTCGGGATGAGAATATTCGATGATCTTGGTGTTGCAGGCGACGTCATGAAGTCACAGCGCGTCAAAAATGGCTACGCGCTGCGACGGGAAGAAATAGCAGCGCGACGGGTCCGGGATGGGGAATCCTGGCGTAAAGAAGGGGAGAAAACCCTAGCGTGAGAGTAGGGGAATCGTGGCGTGAGGAAATTTCAGCACGAGCTAACCCTAACCGTGGTGGGAAGAGCTTATTTCACGGATTTCGCACCTGGACGCTTCGGCGATGGAAATATCTCTATTTGTGTCTTTGTTAGGGGACCTTGAAATATATAGATTACGCAGTCACGGGTCGTTGGTTTGTGCGGTGACGATATCACACTCTACTTATTCTGAACCAGGTGGCATAGATAGGGTTACTGAGCTCCTGATAGAAGTGTCCTTGGGGGGCTCGACACTCTGACATGGGTTGTGGTCGCCGGTGGGTTTGTGCGATTAATAGGTGGGGGTGTTCTTGTCGCATTGAGGGTGTGGTTACTTTGGCGACCCTGATCAAGTTCGCCCACATCGTCCAACCTTTTCGACGGATCAGTCCTTTCGCGTGCCAATAGCAGGTTTGTTCCCAACCAAGCTTCCTAAGCTTGAACTTCTTGGCCTGTGGGTTTTAACTTCATATCCGCGGGATCAAATCCATTGTAAGTGACGTACGATACATTCTTAACTTCGAATCCCAATCCGCCACGGCCTGACAACGTCCTCACGACATTCGGCTAACTCTCATTCATATTATTATCGATTGCCAGCCAAAGTCGCGGCAAATTAATGACTTGACTTCCAAGTTAGTGCAGGCATGCGAGTGAACTAGGGGATAGTGCAACCAGCAGCTGACATTGCTGGACAGGGGGCCTGATCAGAGATAAGAAAACGGCAGGCCTGAAAGATAGTGCAAGTGGAGATAAGGAACAGGCCTGTCGAACTTCCTGGGACCCATACTTGCGCTCCCCAGCTCCTCCCCATCTGACCCTGTTTTTGGTGTAGTTGAGCATTTGGGCGCCCTTTACGATCACGGGCGCACCCCAAAGTGAAAACTTAAAATCTGGGCCTGTGAAGAGTTTGCACTTAGACGTTAAGGAAAATTTTGGGTACTCCAAAGCTGACTTAATCACTTTACAAACACGGGATGGCTAGAAAACACTTAAGGAAAAATCAATTCTCTCGTGCAACCTAAGGAGAAAGGGGGGGGGTCACTGAAAGACGCTAAGGGAAAATTCGGGTGCTCCAAGCTGACTTAAACACTTTACAAACACAGGATTGGCTAGAAAACGCTAAGGGAAAAACCCACTCGTCTCGTGCAACCTAAGGAGAAAGGGGGGGTGGGGTCAGGCAGAATTTGGGGGAGGGGGAGGGGTGGGTCCTACAACCAGAAACCAGAACTTCGAGACAGGGGAAGGCCTGGTTTGGGCCCTTAACGCATCCGGGGAAGGGTCGAGCGAGGCACTTAGTGGCATGGGTGCAGTGCGATTCTAGGACTTTTGGCAGTCGAGCTGGAGCAAAAGTAGCCCGGAATGTTCAGGGCATTAAGGGCATATGCCCTTGAATCGACAGGCCTGGTAAGGAAGTGACAAAAGAAGGCGAGGAGAAACCAAGAGAGCTGCCTCATCCCGCTCCCAACAGACCCCACGAGGCTCCAAACTGAAAGAAGCAACCAAGGGGACTCCCACCGTCATGGCGGCTGAATTCTGCCAGCTTCCTTTCCAAGCCAAGGATGGCCTGGCCCCTCACTCACAAAACCAACGCCACATCATAAAGCCAGCAGCTAAAATAGTGACCCCCTCCCTTCTAGTTGGGTCCACTTGAAAGTTGAAGTGCTTTTCTTTATTTTTTTTCAGGCGCATTATGATGCTGGTCGAGTTTCCAAACTTCAACTCAAACAAAATCATCGCAAGCATGTGCAAATGCGTCACTCAAAACATTGCGATGCGCAATTCTCATTCATATCCAGTGCCAAATTCGGATTGTGAAGCACGTCCAACTCATGCAAAGCAAGCCCAACGCACGCAAAGCAAATGCCTTAGACATGGGCCTGCAAGGGAGGCAATAACAACATGGGAAAAACAAGAAGCGAAAAAAACAGAGAATTTCAGGGCACGAGAGAAGAGACACTTAGTGCAGCAGAAACGAGGACGCGGGAAGAGAGATGCGTGAGCAAAATCTGCGGAATGGTAGGGAGATGGGAGGGGCATGGGGGAGGGTCAGATGAGGTGGAGCGAGGGCGACGGAAAGGGAGGGGAGAGAGCAAGGGAGACGGATAGGGAGGGAAGAGAGCGAGGGCAATCGAAAGGGAGGGGAGAACGCGAGGGCGACGGGAATAGAGGGGAGAGAGCACGGGCGACGGAAATGGAGGGGAGAGACTAAGGGAACGGGAACAAGGACCTGAAGGGATCAACGGGAGGGGAAGTAAATTTGTACGAAATTAGGGTCCCTATTATTATAATAAGAAAACATAAAAGAACTAGTTGGCTGCATAAGTATTTAGCATCAGGTGATTAGCCCCGCCCCGCCAGCAGCTAAAAATATCGTCACTTAACACTTTGAGCTTCAAGAAAGGGGGATAGCAAGGTCGATATTACTACGAGACGGCAGAGAATTTCGCGAGGCGACGGGAGAGAGCGGGGGCGACGGGAGAGAGCGTGGGCGACGGGACAGAGCGAGGGCGACGTGAGAGATAGAGGGCGATGGGAGAGAGGGCGACGGAAGAGAGGGCGACGGGAGAGAGGGCGACGAGACAGAGCGAAGAAGAGAGCGAGGGCAATGGGAGAGAGGGCGATGGGAGAGAGGGCGACGAGACAGAGCGAAGGAGAGAGTGCTGGCGATGGGAGAGAGGGCGACGGGAGAGAGGGCGACGGAAAGGGAGCGGAGAGAGAGAGAGCGCGATGGGAAGGGAGGGGGGAGAGAAAGGGCGACGGGAAGGGAGGGGAGAGAGAGAGCGCGATGGGAAGGGAGGCGACGGGAAGGGCGCGGATAGAGAGAGCGCGACGGGAAGAGAGGGGCGAGAGAGAGGGCGACGAGAAGGGCGCGGAGAGAGAGAGAGCGCGACGGGAAGGGAGGGGTGAGAGAGAGGGCGGCAGGACAGGAGGGGAGAGCGTGCAAGCGATGGGACGAAATGGGAAAAACGGGGTGGGCGACGAGAGAGTGTATCGAGGCAAGCGCGAATACGAAGGGGTGGGTGATGGGCGGGGGGGACGGAATAAGGCCGGCGCGAGTTCAATCCCTCGCGAATGTGAAGGTGATGAGCTGAGCGACGAAAGGGCGTTTCGGCAGCGAGCGCGTTCAACCGAATAATCTCGAGGCAAGTGTCGCTACGCGGCACGTAAGATCCCTTGCCACTAGAAGGATGAGGATTAAATTTATAAAATTGGTAGTTGTCTAGGCAAAAATGCCTACGTTTTCAGCTATTCTAAGCTTGGCTAAACTAGAGACTAGAGTGGAAAGTAGTGGAACCCAGGTCCAGCTTGAAGTTGGAGTTGGGCCCAACGATCGCAATGATCGCCGTGCAGTCGTCGTGCGAGTGCATCATGTTGAAGGCGATTCCTTGTGTAAGGCCCAAGAATTTCGTTTTTGGCGGGAGCCAATCAAATGGCTTCGATCTGCACACACGAAATGTTTGAAACAGTGCTTTGCAAACCCACTCCGGAAGACCCTTTCAAGCTGGGACGGGGTTCACTATTCTATATTTTGGTTATAAGAGCGAGCATGAGGCTCGAAGCTGTTAGGCTCGGGAGGTGCGGGGATTGGCTGGCAAAGGCCCTGAAAAGATCCTTCAGTGTGAGTATTTGAATGTTTTGGAGGGAAACAGAAGGTTCGGTGCGAGGGCAGACGGGGTCTTTGGTAAAGAGAAGTTGCGATAAAAAAGTATACCGAAACAAGCATATATTCTGGGATCTAGCGACAGTCTGTGCATTACTGATGTGTACAGCTAGTTTTCAGCCATTGTGCAAACGCCAGGGCACCCCCTTTGAGATGTTGTTGGACTGAATTATGCACATGTGACAACTGGTTCTAGTTGGGGGCTTTATTTTGCGACTTGGAAACCAACCACAATACACCACCAGAAAAAAATAACGCATGTCATGCGGCAATGCAAAGCAGCCAAGCACCGGTCACAGCATTGGTTTGGCCTCAGGGTCAAGGTCGTCTTTACCATCCTTGGAGCCTCCTGACGGCATGGTGCCCAGCCCTATGTGCCCCTTGAGGGCTGTCGGGTTCTTGGCAGGCGTGACTCCTGTAGGGGAGTGTAGGGCAGGGGCGCAGGATGAGAAAAAAGGTGATAATCAGGGAGCATGCGGGGAGAAGGGAACAAGTACAAATAGTTGTGGTGCACTAGTGCGGAAAGTACGGGTAGATGGGAAGAGAGAGCACATGGGAGAGAAGGGGAAGGGAGAGCACGTACGAGCAGAGGGGTCAAAAAGGTGCAGGCGGGAGGAGTCGCCCGCAAAGTCCTTGGTGGCGTGGAGCAGGTAGGTGCCGATGAGGATGGTGAGGAAGCCGCAGAACTCCATGAGCACTTGCTCTGCCATCTTCCCCGCCCAGTCCTTGTACATTATGACCGACGCCACTATGGTGAGCGTGGTGAACATGACGTAGTATATGGGCGTTACCATTGCTGTGTTGAACATGTCTAGGGACTGGTAAGGAAGCAGTTCAATGGGAATGAGGAGTGGGAGAAAGAAAGGGAGGTATGACGAGTAAGGACCTGAAGCATCTCAGTAGGGTGAGGGTGGTGATGATGACATAGTAGTGGGGCATCTTACTATGACATCTCCAGCACGTGTGTCATGTCGGGCACTATACAGTAACAACCAGGTAATATTGCTGAGCGTGTAGTCAGCGTCCACTCAGCATGCACTCAACACGAACTCAGAACGCACACACCTTGTCGAGGTAGCTCTGCTCTCTTGTTATGAATCAACCGGCACACACCTTGTTGAGGTAGTTGATTTGTGTGACGGCACAGGCGGCAAGGGCAACGGCAAAGAAGGTGGTTTCGGGGTAGAAGAGCTGGTTGTCACCGTACAAGGTCAGCTTCACGGCAATCCCTAGGGCCTTGCAGCTCGCCACCTGGCAGCTCACACAGGGACATGCGCAGTGGACACACCGCAGTCGCGGCAGGCACACATGGCATGAGCAAAGAGTAGTTGACAAAAGACATGCTGCCCATGCTGCCATATCCTGTGAAGGACGGGCAGAGGAAAGAGAGCTGCAAAGCACAGAGGAAAGAGCACGTCAAGAGAGTGCACTCACGGAGATGGAGCTGAGCAGCGAGCAGATAGCGAGGTAGACGAGGACGGGCATGGGGGAGGGCATGGGGGAGGGTGTGGGAGAGGGTGTGGGGGAGGGTGTGGGGGAGGGCGTGGGGGAGGGCGTGGGGGAGGGCGTAAGTTAGGGCGTGGAAGGGAGGGAGAGAAACGGAACGTCAAGGAGGAGGCAATTGGACGAGGCAGGCGGCAGAGGAGGCCAGCACTAGTGTGGCTCAGTGGCAAGCAATCCTACATGGCTCGGCGATGCCAAGTGGTCCCACCTGGTTCAGTGGTGAGCGCCCAGAGCTGCTTGACATTATCGATCTCCATCTCCTGAGGGGTGTGCAGCACGACACCCCACAACCAACTGCCCCTGCCCATCAACCTGGCTCGGCAGTAGCAACCATCCCACCTGGTTCAGTAGCGAGCGCCCAGAGCTGCTTGACGTTATCAATCTCCATCTCTTGGGGGGTGTGCAGCACGATGGCTATGGACCCCACCACACACAGCGTCGCCCCCAGCCACCCCAGCACGTGGAGCTTCTCATCCAGTAGCATGTGCGCTAGTATGGCGCTGGGAGAGGCGGCAAAGGGGGCGATGGGGGGGAACGGGATGGGAGGAGGGGAAGAGATTGAGATGTGCGTCAACAGCCAGCCAGCCACCCCAGCACGTGCAGCTTCTCGTCCAGCAGCAAGTGCGCTAGTATGACGCTGGGAGGGGCGGCGGAGGGGGGAAAGGAATTTGAGGCGCGTCAACAGCCACCCCAGCACGTGCAGTTCACATACAGTAGCATGCGCCCTAGTAAGGCACTGCCAGGGAAGGCAAGGTCGGAAACGAGAGAGCGCAGTGAAGTAGGTGGCGATTGGCAGAGAAAGATCGGTGGGAAGGAGAAGTGGGTACCACAGCACGGCCCGCAATTCTCATGGTTTTGTCCTCCACCAAACGATAGGTGGGACGGAGAAGTGGGAAATAAGTCTGTCTGTCAGACAGTGCGAAAGGGCACACACCCACCTGATGATGCTGAGAGCACCCAGTGGTGTGACGAGGATGGCTTGTGCAAAGGCATACGCCGCAAAGTTGGCAAACTCTCCCAACACCACTGGCGGATGGGAGCATGGGTGGGTGGGCACATGGGGGCATGGCGCACGGGGGCATGAGTGCATGGGTGCATAGGGGAATGGGTCATGGGGGCATGGGTGCATGGGGGCATGGGGGCAATGGGGGCATCCATGGGTGCATACGGGAATGAGGGCATGGGGACATGGGTGCACATGGTCTAATGGATGAACGAGAGGAAATGGCAAGGGAGCGAAAATCGTGCAAGGAAATGATAAAAGGCAGTGGAAGAGGGGCGAGGATCAGGGTGAAGAGAGGATGAGTGAAAGGGAACATGAGAGGAGACAAGGGGCAAGGGCAGTGTAATGGGGGATAAACAAGGATGCAGGAAAGGGCATTGTGAGGAATGATGACGGGAAGCAGAGAGCGAGAGAGAGGAGAAGAGGAGGAGGGGGACGAGAGAGAGAGGTTGGGAGGGGGAGGGGGCAGGAGAAGGAGGAAGAAACTCACTGGAGATCATTCCGACCCACCACAGTGGCTCCTTGAGGTATGAATGGCCTCCCATGCCTGCACATGCAGGTACATGCAACATGCGCGCAAGAATGCACACACACACACACACACACACACACACACACACACACACACACACACACACACACACACACACACACACACACACACACACACACACACACACACACACACACACACACACACACACACACACACACACACACACACACACACACACACACACACACACACACACACACACACACACACACACACACACACACACACACACACACACACACACACACACACACACACACACACACACACACACACACACACCACACACACACACACACACACACACACACACACACACACACACACACACACACACACACACACACACACACACACACACACACACACACACACACACACACACACACACACACACACACACACACACCACACACACACACACACACACACACACACACACACACACACACACACACACACACACACACACACACACACACACACACACACACACCACACACACACACACACACACACACACACACACACACACACACACACACACACACACACACACACACACACACACACACACACACACACACACACACACACACACAACACACACACACACACACACACACACACACACACACACACACACACACACACACACACACACACACACACACACACACACACACACACACACACACACACACACACACACACACACACACACACACACACACACACACACACACACACACACACACACACACACACACACACACACACACACACACACACACACACACACACACACACACACACACACACACACACACACACACACACACACACACACACACACACACACACACACACACACACACACACACACACACACACACACACACACACACACACACACACACACACACACACACACACACACACACACACACACACACACACACACACACACACACACACCACACACACACACACACACACACACACAACACACACACACACACACACACACACACACACACATGCACATCACCATGACCAACCATGCATGCATCACAAAGCATGCATGCACAATCCATGCATGGGTGAATCACCATCCATCCATGCAGGCACCATCCCATGCACACACCATGCAATCATACACCACCATCCATCCAACACCAAGTGCGTCAGCTGTACACAGGAAGCACCAAAGCAAGCAGGCGAGCAATCCGTGGGCCATCAGACGGTATGGGCCTCAGAGAACAACCTGCTCGGCAAGCCACCTGCGCTATCACCCACCGCCCCTCACACCCACCAGCCTTCACATGCAGCAGCCGTCCCATTGCTGGTCCCACTCACCACCCACCAACAGTCCCACGCACCGGCTCTGATACCCGAGACGACGGACATGCGGAGGGCCTTCTTTTTGACGATGAAGCTGCCGCCGATGAACGCGCTCGACGTCACCACCAGCACCAGCCCCTTCGTGCAATCGTCCATCGCGCTGGATCAGCACGGTTACTGTCCCCCCCTCTACTGCCTTGATCAAACACCTCTGACCCCCCTGCGAACCCAGACCAACCCGCTCTATCCTCGGCGATACAACACGTTTTCAGCCTCGGGGTTGTTACACCAATTCCCTCTATCCTCCGTTAATCTCCTCTAGTTTCTGCGAACACGTGTCTGAACGGAGCTAAGTGTGTAGTCGTGATTAATCGAAATCAGGGCCTACTTCGCAGAGATTGCGGTGCAAGCGTCAGGTTTGCCGACTTTCGCGAGAGCTCAGAGCCCTGTCAGCCTGGGTGGCTGCGACACACCGAGACATTGCAGACTACTACCACTACTATTTTTCAAAGAAGGATCAATAGAGAGGAGTCCAGCAGGGAGGGGATGTCACGCAGCAGCTGCAACTACCGAGGACCGCGTGATCGTAGAACCGAAGCGTGAAGTTGCCTTGAAAATAGCTTCAAAAGGGGCCCACCGTGTGCAAAATTGCAAGAACAAGGGCCCAGAGTGTGCAAAATTGCAAGAACAAGGGCCCAGCGTGTGCAAAATAACAAGAACAAGGGCCCAGCGTGTGCAAAATTGCAAAAACAAGGGCCTAGCGTGTGCAAAATTGAAAGAACAAGGGCCCAGCGTGTGCAAAATTGCAAGAACAAGGGCCTAGCATGTGCAAGATTGCAAGAACAAGGGCCCAGCGTGTGCAAGATTGCAAGAACAAGGGCCCACCGAGTGCAAACTTGCAAGAACAAGGGCCCAGCGTGTGCCAAATTGCAAGAACAAGGGCCCAATGTGTGCAAAACTGCAAGAACAAAGGCCCAGCGTGTGCAAAATTGCAAGAACAAGGGACCAGCGTGTGAAAAATTGCAAGAACAAGGGCTCAGCGTGTGCAAAATTGCAAGAACAAAGGCCCAGCAAGTGCAAAATTGCAAGAACAAGGGCCCAGCGAGTGCAAAATTGCAAGAACAAGGGCCCAGCGTGTGCAAAATTGCAAGAACAAGGGCCTGACGTATGCAAAATTGCAAGAACAAGGGCCCAGCGACTGCAAAATTTCAAGAACAAGGGCCCAGCGAATGCAAAATTGCAAGAACAAGGGCCCAGCGTGTGCAAAATTGCAAGAACAAGGGCCCAGCGTGTGCAAAAGTGCAAGAACAAGGGCCCAGCGAGTGCAAAATTGCAAGAACAAGGGCCCACCGTCTGCAAAATTGCAAGAAGAAGGGCCCAGCGTGTGCAAAATTGCAAGAACAAGGGCTCAGCGTGTGCAAAATTGCAAGAACAAGGGCCCAGCGAGTGCAAAATTGCAAGAACAAGGACCCAGCGTGTGCAAAATTGCAAGAACAAGGCCCAGCGTGTGCAAAATTGCAAGAACAAGGACCCAGCGTGTGCAAAATTGCAAGAACAAGGGCCCAGCGTGTGCAAAATTGCAAGAACAAGGGCCTACCGTGTACACACTTGCAAGAACAAGGGCCCAACGTGTGCAAACTTGCAAGAACAAGGGCCTACCGTGTACACACTTGCAAGAACAAGGGCCCAACGTGTGCAAACTTGCAAGAACAAGGGCCCAGCCTGTGCAAAATTGCAAGAACAAAGGCCCAGCGAGTGCAAAATTGCAAAGACCAGGGCCCAGCATGTGCAAAATTGCAAGAACAAGGGCCCAGCGTGTGCAAGATTGGAAGAACAAGGGCCTAGCGTGTGCAAAATTGCAAGAACAAGGGCCCAGCGTGTGCAAAATTGCAAGAACAAGGGCCCAGCGTGTGCAAGATTGCAAGAACAAGGGCCCAGCGAGTGCAAACTTGCAAGAACAAGGGCCCAGCTTGTGCAAAATTGCAAGAACAAGGGCCCAATGTGTTCAAAATTGCAAGAACAAAGGCCCAGCGTATGAAAAATTGCAAGAACAAGGGACCAGCGTGTGCAAAATTGCAAGAACAAGGGCCCAGCGTGTGCAAAATTGCAAGAACAAAGGCCCAGCGAGTGCGAAATTGCAAGAAAAATGTCCCAGCGAGTGCAAAATTGCAAGAACAAGGGCCCAGCGTGTGCAAAATTGCAAGAGAAAGGGCCTAACGTGTGCAAAATTGCAAGAACAAGGGCCCAGTGAGTGCAAAATTTCAAGATCAAGGGCCCAGCGAATGCAAAATTGCAAGAACAAAGGCCCAGCTAGTGCGAAATTGCAAGGACAAGTACCCAGCGTGTGCACAATTGCAAGAACAAGGGCCCGCCGAGTGCAAAATTGCAAAAACAAGAGCCCATCGTGTGCAAAATTGGAAGAACAAAGGCCTAGCGAGTGCAAAATTGCAAGAACAAGGGCCCAGCGAGTTCAAAATTGCAAGAACAACGGCCCAGCGAGTGCAAAATTGCAAGAACAAGTGCCCATCGTGAGCAAAATTGCAAGAACAAGGGCCCAGCGTGTGCAAAATTGCAAGAACAAAGGCCCAGCGAGTGCAAAATTGCAAGGACAAGTGCACAGCGTGTGCAAAATTGCAACAACAAGGGCCCACCGTGTGCAAGATTGGAAGAACAAGGGCCAGCGTGTGCAAAATTGCAAGAACAAGGGCCCAGTGAGTGCAAAATTGCAAAAACAAAGGCCCAGCGAGTGCAAAATTGCAAGAACAAGGGCCCAACGAGTGCAAAATTGCAAGAACAAGGGCCCAGCGTGTGCAAAATTGCAAGAGCGAGGGCCCAGCGTGTGCAAAATTGCAAGAACAAGGGCCCAGCGAGTGCAAAATTGTAAGAACAAGGGCCCAGCGAGTGCAAAGTTACAAGAACAAGGGCCCAGCGTGTGCAAGATTGCAAGAACAAGGGCCCAGCGAGTGCAAAATTGCAAGAACAAGGGCCCAGCGAGTGCAAAATTGCAAGAAGAAGTGCCCAGCGTGTGCAAAATTGCAAGAACAAGGGCTCAGCGTGTGCAAAATTGCAAGAACAAGGGCCCACCGTGTGCAAAATTGCAAGAACAAAGGCCCAGCGAGTGAAAAATTGCAAGGACAAGGGCCCAGCGTGTGCAAAATTGCAAGAACGAGGGCCCAGCGTGTGCAAGATTGCAAGAACAAGGGCCCAGTGAGTGCAAAATTGCAAGAACAAGGGTCCAGCGTATGCAAAACTGCAAGAACAAGGGCCCAGCGTGTGCACAATTGCAAGAACAAGGGCCCAGCGAGTGCAAAATCGCAAGAACAAGGGCCAGCGTGTGCAAAATTGCAAGAACAAGGGCCCAGTGAGTGCAAAATTGCAAGAACAAGGGCCCAGCGAGTGCAAAATTGCAAGAACAAGGGCCCAGCGTGTGCAAAATTGCAAGAAAAAGGGCCTAACGTGTGCAAAATTGCAAGAACAAGGGCCCAGTGAGTGCAAAATTTCAAGATCAAGGGCCCAGCGAATGCAAAATTGCAAGAACAAAGGCCCAGCTAGTGCGAAATTGCAAGGACAAGTACCCAGCGTGTGCACAATTGCAAGAACAAGGGCCCGGCGAGTGCAAAATTGCAAGAACAAGAGCCCATCGTGTGCAAAATTGGAAGAACAAAGGCCTAGCGAGTGCAAAATTGCAAGAACAAGGGCCCAGCGAGTTCAAAATTGCAAGAACAAGGGCCTAGCGAGTGCAAAATTGCAAGAACAAGTGCCCAGCGTGAGCAAAATTGCAAGAACAAGGGCCCAGCGTGTGCAAAATTGCAAGAACAAAGGCCCAGCGAGTGTAAAATTGCAAGGACAAGTGCCCAGCGTGTGCAAAATTGCAACAACAAGGGCCCACCGTGTGCAAGATTGGAAGAACAAGGGCCAGCGTGTGCAAAATTGCAAGAACAAGGGCCCAGTGAGTGCAAAATTGCAAGAACAAAGGCCCAGCGAGTGCTAAATTGCAAGAACAAGGGCCCAACGAGTGCAAAATTGCAAGAACAAGGGCCCAGCGTGTGCAAAATTGCAAGAACGAGGGCCCAGCGTGTGCAAAATTGCAAGAACAAGGGCCCAGCGAGTGCAAAATTGTAAGAACAAGGGCCCAGCGAGTGCAAAGTTACAAGAACAAGGGCCCAGCGTGTGCAAGATTGCAAGAACAAGGGCCCAGCGAGTGCAAAATTGCAAGAACAAGGGCCCAGCGAGTGCAAAATTGCAAGAAGAAGTGCCCAGCGTGTGCAAAATTGCAAGAACAAGGGCTCAGCGTGTGCAAAATTGCAAGAACAAGGGCCCACCGTGTGCAAAATTGCAAGAACAAAGGCCCAGCGAGTGAAAAATTGCAAGGACAAGGGCCCAGCGTGT
The DNA here is from genome assembly GCA_948144175.1 of Closterium sp. NIES-65. Lineage (NCBI taxonomy): Eukaryota > Viridiplantae > Streptophyta > Zygnematophyceae > Desmidiales > Closteriaceae > Closterium > Closterium sp. NIES-65. The sequence goes on from CANXME010002189.1 coordinate 341,715, forward strand.
GCAAAATTGCAAGAACGAGGGCCCAGCGTGTGCAAGATTGCAAGAACAAGGGCCCAGTGAGTGCAAAATTGCAAGAACAAGGGTCCAGCGTATGCAAAACTGCAAGAACAAGGGCCCAGCGTGTGCACAATTGCAAGAACAAGGGCCCAGCGAGTGCAAAATCGCAAGAACAAGGGCCAGCGTGTGCAAAATTGCAAGAACAAGGGCCCAGTGAGTGCAAAATTGCAAGAACAAGGGCCCAGCGAGTGCAAAATTGCAAGAACAAGGGCCCAGCATGTGAAAAATTGCAAGAACAAGGGCCCAGCATGTGCAAAATTGCAAGAACAAAGGACCGGCGTGTGCAAAATTGCACGAAGAAGGGCCCAGCGAGTGCAAAATTGCAAGAACAAGGGCCCAGCAAGTGCAAAATTGCAAGAACAAGGGCCCAGCGTGTGCAAAATTACGAGAAGAAGGGCCCAGCGTGTGCAAAATTGCAAGAACAAGGGCCCAGCAAGTGCAAAATTGCAAGAACAAGGGCCCAGTGTGTGCAAAATTGCAAGAACAAGGGCCCAGCATGTGCAAAATTGCAAGAACAAAGGCCTGGCGTGTGCACAATTGTTAGAACAAGGGCCCAGCGAGTGCAAAATTGCAAGAACAAGGGCCTAGCGAGTGCAAAATTGAAAGAACAAGGGCCCAGCGAGTGCAAAATTGCAAGAACAAGGGCCCAGCATGTGCAAAATTGCAAGAACAAGGGCCCAGCGTGTGCAAAATTGCAAAAACAAGGGCCTAGCGTGTGCAAAATTGCAAGAACAAGGGCCCAGCGTGTACAAAATTGCAAGAACAAGGGCCCAGCGTGTGCAAGATTGCAAGAACAAGGGCCCAGCGAGTGCAAACTTGCAAGAACAAGGGCCCAGCGTGTGCAAAATTGCAAAAACAAGGGCCTAGCGTGTGCAAAGTTGCAAGAACAAGGGCCCAGCGTGTACAAAATTGCAAGAACAAGGGCCCAGCGTGTGCAAGATTGCAAGAACAAGGGCCCAGCGAGTGCAAACTTGCAAGAACAAGGGCCCAGCGTGTGCAAAATTGCAAGAACAAGGGCCTTATGTGTTGAAAATTGCAAGAACAAAGGCCCAGCGTGTGCAAAATTGCAAGAACAAGGGATCAGCGTGTGCAAAATTGCAAGAACAAGGGCCCAGCGTGTGCAAAATTGCCAGAACAAGGGTCCAGCGTGTGCAAAATTGCAAGAACAAGGGCCCAGCGAGTGCAAAATTTCAAGATCAAGGGCCCAGCGAATGCAAAATTGCAAGAACAAAGGCCCAGCTAGTGCGAAATTGCAAGAACAAGGGCCCAGCGTGTGCAAAATTGCAAGAACAAGGGCCTAGCGTGTGCAAATAGCAAGAACAAGGGCCCAGCGTGTGCAAAATTGCAAGAACAAGGGCCCAGCGTGTGCAAAATTGCAAGAACAAGGGCCCAGCGTGTGCAAAATTGCAAGAACAAGGGCCCAGCGGGTGCAAAATTGCAAGAACAAGGGCCTATCGTGTGCACACTAGCAAGAACAAGGGCCCAGCGTGTGCAAAATTGCAAGAACAAGGGCCCAGCGTGTGCACAATTGCAAGAACAAAGGCCCAGCGAGTGCAAAATTGCAAGAACAAGGGCCCAGGGAGTGTAAAATTGCAAGAACAAGGGCCCAGCGTGTGCAAAATTGCAAGAACAAGGGCCCAGCGTGTGCAAAATTGCAAGAACAAGGGCCCAGCGTGTGCAAAATTGCAAGAACAAAGGCCCAGCAAGTGCAAAAATGCGAAGACAACGGCCCAGCGTGTGCAAAATTGTAAGAACAAGGGCCAAGCGTGTGCAAGATTGGAAGAACAAGGGCCCAGCATGTGCAAAATTGCAAGAACAAGGGCCCAGCGTGTGCAAAATTGCAAGAACAATCGCCCAGCGTGTGCACAATTGCAAGAACAAGGGCCCGGCGAGTGCAAAATTGCAAGAACAAGAGCCCAACGTGTGCAAAATTGCAAGAACAAGGGCCTTGTGTGTGCAAAATTGCAAGAACAAGGGCCCAGCGTGTGCAAAATTGCAAGAACAAGCCCCCACCGTGTGCACACTTGCAAGAACAAGGGCCCAGCGTGTGCAAAATTGCAAGAACAAGGGCCCAGCGTATGCACAATTGCAAGAACAAGGGCCCAGCGAGTGCAAAATTGCAAGAACAAGGGCCCAGCGAGTGCAAAATTGCAAGAACAAGGGCCCAGGGAGTGCAAAATTGCAAGAACAAGGGCCCAGCGTTTGCAAAATTGCAAGAACAAGTGCCTAGCGAGTGCAAAATTACAAGAACAAGGGCCAAGCGTGTGCAAAATTGCAAGAACAAGGGCCCAGCGAGTGCAAAATTGCAAGAACAAGGGCCCAGTGTGTGCAAAATTGCAAGAACAAGGGCCTTGTGAGTGCAAAATTGCAAGAACAAGGGCCCAGTGAGTGCAAAATTGAAAGAACAAGGGCCCAGCGTGTGCAAAATTGCAAGAACAAGGTCCCAGCGTGTGCAAAATTGCAAGAACAAAGGCCCAGCGAGTGAAACATTGCAAGAACAAGGGTCCAGCGTGTGCAAAACTGCAAGGACAAGGGCCCAGCGTGTGCAAAATTGCAAGAACGAGGGCCCAGCGTGTGCAAGATTGCAAGAACAAGGGCCCAGCGAGTGCAAAATTGCAAGAACAAGGGTCCAGCGTATGCAAAACTGCAAGAACAAGGGCCCAGCGTGTGCACAATTGCAAGAACAAGGGCCCAGCGAGTGCAAAATTGCAAGAACAAGGGCCAGCGTGTGCAAAATTGCAAGAACAAGAGCCCAGTGAGTGCAAAATTGCAAGAACAAGGGCCCAGCGAGTGAAAAATTGCAAGAACAAGATCCCAGCGTGTGAAAAATTGCAAGAACAAGGGCCCAGCATGTGCAAAATTGCAAGAACAAAGGCCCAGCGTGTGCAAAATTGTAAGAACAAGGGCCCAGCGAGTGCAAAATTGCAAGAACAAGGGCCTAGCGAGTGCAAAATTGCAAGAACAAGGGCCCAGCGTGTGCAAAATTGGAAGAACAAGGGCCCAACGTGTGCAAGATTGGAAGAACAAGGGCCCAGCGTGTGCAAAATTGCTAGAACAAGGGCCCAGCGTGTGCAAAATTGCAAGAATAAGGGCCCACCGTCTGCAAATTTGCAAGATCAAGGGCCAAGTGTGTGCAAAATTGCAAGAACAAGGGCCCAGCGTGTGCAAAATTGCAAGAACAAAGGCCCAGCGAGTGCAAAATTGCAAGGACAAGGGCCCAGCGTGTGCAAAATTGCAAGAACACGGGCCCAGCGTACGCAAGATTGCAAGAACAAGGGCCCAGCGTGTGCAAAATTGCAAGAACAAGAGCCCAGCGTGTGCAAAATTGCAAGAACAAGGGCCCAGCGTCTGAAAAATTGCAAGAACAAGGGCCCAACGTGTGCAAAATTGCAAGAACAAGGGCCCAGCATGTGCAAAATTGCAAGAACAAAGGCCTAGTGAGTGCAAAATTGCAAGGACAAGGGCCCAGCATGTGCAAAACTGCAAGAATAAAGGCCTAGCGTGTGCAAGATTGCAAGAACAAGGGCCCAGCATGTGCAAAATTGCAAGACCAAGGGCCCAGCGTGTGCAAAATTTCAAGAACAAGGGCCAAGCGTGTGCACAATTGCAAGAACAAGGGTCCAGCGAGTGCAAAATTGCAAGAACAAGGGCCCAGCGTGTGCAAAATTGCAAGAACAAGGGCGCAGCGTGTGCAAAATTGCAAGAAGGGCCCAGCGTGTGCAAAATTGCAAGAACAAAGTCCCAGCGAGTGCAAAATTGCAAGAACAAGGGCCCAACGAGTGCAAAATTGCAAGAACGAAGGCCCAGCGTGTGCAAAATTGCAAGAACAAGGGCCTGACGTGTGCAAAATTGCAGGAACAAGGGCCCAGTGTGTGCAGAATTGCAAGAACAAGGGCCCAACGTATGCAAAAGTGCAAGAACAAGGGCCCAACGAGTGCAAAATTGCAAGAACAAGGGCCCACCGTCTGCAAAATTGCGAGAACAAGGGCCCAGCGTGTGCAAAATTGCAAGAACAAGGGCTCACCGTGTGCAAAATTGCAAGAACAAGGGCCCATCGAGTGCAAAATTGCAAGAACAAGGGCCCAACGTGTGCAAAATTGCAAGAACAAGGGCCCTGTGTGTGCAAAATTGCAAGAACAAGGGCCCAGGGTGTGCAAAATTGCAAGAACAAGGGCCCACCGTGTGCACACTTGCAAGAACAAGGGCCCAGCGTGTGCAAAATTGCAAGAACAAGGGCCCAGCGTATGCACAATTGCAAGAACAAGGGCCCAGCGAGTGCAAAATTGCAAGAACAAGGGCCTAGTGAGTGCAAAATGTTGAGTGATGCTACCATTCGCATTCACGTCTGTCTGCCTCCCATCATATGTTCGTGCGTTGCATGCGTGTTGTGAGTGTGTGCAGAAATTTGTGTTTTGTGCGGTTTGGTTTTTCTGAGTGTGTGTGTGTGAATGTTATTTGGCTTGAGCAGATATCTGAAGTGACTCCTCTGCTCAAGAGCTTTCCGAGGAACCAAGTATCGCTTCAATCGGAGCACGAACAAGAAAGTTACGAACGTTGGAGTTGTATGCTTTTGATATTTGGTTGTGGTGACTATGGGAAGTTGTGGGGTTGACTCAATATGGGGTACAGACTTTTGAGGGTTGGGAAATTCGTCTTTCCTACTGTAGTTGCTGCCAAATGGTTGGGAGAAACCAAACCAGGCTGGCAAGTGTGGCCAAGTTGGGTTGAGGTGGATTGTGGAGGTTGGGATAGTGACAAAGGTCAAAGTTGGGTTGCCTATGGGGAAGGGAATTGTATGGCATGGGGTTTCCTTGGTTGGGGACTCTCTTGGGACCTTCCCTCTCGTCCTCCTCATCCCTTCCACCTGGTTTAGTGCTACTCCAATTTCTCTTGTGTGAACTTGTGTAAACTTTGTGATTGAGTTAAGATTCTATGGCAGCATACCCCCTAGTGCGCCGAAATTGATAGCTCAAGAAATACTTCACCTTTTCGCATGATTCAACTTGCGAATTGTAGCCATGGAGTAGAGCTACATTATATTCGAGTTTGATGAAGTTTTGACTGTGAACGTTTCGTCGACGGCGTTTCTTGTGAACTCGACTTATCTGTTCAGAAACTAGGCCCAACGATGTTGAGATATTTTGGCTACTAATCTTCATAGACTCCGTCCTCAGTCTCTAATAAGTGGTATCAGAGCTGATTAAGGACTTTGTGGAGAGTCTAGTGAAGTGTGAAGACCCTCATAGACCCACCATGGCCTGTGGGCGTGCCTAAGTGGAGTTCTGGAGGTTGGATGTGACTTCCGTTAAGGGGAAACTCTGCCGAAATTTCGTTGGCGCCGACACTTGTGAAGATTGTGTGGATCTACATTTTGACCAGCAAAAGGGGGAGCTGAAACCTCTGATTGGGAGCAGAGGAGATGAATCAAGGGAGTGGAGATGCAGCTGAGAAGAGGAGTGAACCGCCACCATCCAAGATCGAAGCTTTGGATGGCTCCAACTATGAGGAATGGAGCGGGCGGATGCGGAGCGCCTTCAAGCGCTACAAGCTACGGAAAATTGCAATGGGAGAGGAGAAGATGCCGGGGGAAGGAGATGCCCGCGATCGGTGGATTGAGAAGAGCGCGGTGCTGTACGACCCCATCCTCCAATCGGTCAATAACGACATGTTCCAGCACATCAAAGATTTGGTGGAGTTGAATGATTCCGGACCAAAGGCATGGAAGCTGCTACGCGACGTGATTCAGCCCAACACGCTGCCGATGGTGATTGTGTTGGAGAAGGAGTTGGCTGCCCTCTCCATGAAACCGGGAGATGATGTGAAACCGGTCCTTGACAAGATCAAGGACATCTATGCGAGGATGGCAGCGGCGGGCAGCGAAGTGTCGCAGATGCAACAGTGCACCAAGATCATCTCAGTGCTCGACAACTCGTGGGACAACCTCATCCCCACCCTCAACGTTCAGCAGGACAAATGGACGCCTGAGTGGCTACGGCAGCAGATTCTGCAAGAGGACTTCCGCAGGCGCCACACGGGAGGTGGTGCTGCAAACAAAACTGCTGAGGGGTATGGAGCTGCAGGAGGCAGCAGAGGAAGAGGGGGAGGGAGAGGCCGAGGCCGTGGGAGAGGCTTTGGCAGAGGGAGAGGCCGAGGTGACTACAATGAGGGGCTTGGGAGCTCTGGTGGCAGGGGGAGCACCCGAATGGAGGGTGCGTGCTGGTACTGCAAGAAGGCTGGACACCCGTGGTTCAAGTGTTTCAGCCGGCCTGAGGGATGGGCCCCTCCAGGCATGAAGCCGCCAAGTGGTGAACGTGCACGCGGTGGCGCTGTGCAAGGATCAGGTGCACAAGGTGATGGTGCACAAGGTAAAGCTGACCCTGGGATGTTCCTCATGGTTGAGGATGTGCAAGGGAGTGGGGGTGATGTGGGTTCAGTTGGGAAGGTTGTGATGCACCCCCTCACTCACTGGGTGATCGATTCAGGTTGCACGAGTCATATGACCCCACGGGCAGATTTGCTTGATGAGGTAAAACCTCCTGGGAAGATCAAGTTTGTGGCTGCCGCTTCAGGTGCTTTGCTCCCTGTGATTGGTGTTGGGAATGCTAAGGTGATGGGAGCCAATGGAGAGCTTGTGGGGCTTGGGAATGTGCTGTTGGTTGAAGGTTTGTCCGCTAACCTTCTTTCTGTGCGCCGGCTGCAGAAGAGCAAGGCTGAAGTTACCTTCGGCCCAACCAGCTGCCGTGCAAAGCTTGGGAAGATGCTGCTGTGGAACTTGGAGGAGAAGAGCAGCTGCATCAAGGACCTGTGGCAGCTGCCCATCATCCCTTGGAAGGGGAAACCACCAGCAACAGCAAAGGCAGCGGGAGCGGCTAAAGCAACTGCGGGAGGAGAGGAGTCTGCACCAACTGCTGCGGCCATGGATGCAGTCAAGAAGGTGCAGCAGCCACAACAGCCACATGGTGAGGTGCTTGCTGGTGTGGATGCGACAGCTGCATGGGCAAAGGCTTCATCTGGGAGTGGTGAGGCTGATTGGGAGACGTGGCATGAGAGGCTGTGCCATGTGAACATTCCTATGCTGCAGAAGTTGGTTAAGGATGGGTGCTTGAAGGGGCTGGAGGTGAAGGGGGGAGCAAAGGAGATTGGGAGCTGCCCTACCTGCCTTGAGACCAAATTCACGAAGTTTCCCTTCAGCAGCAGCACAGGACCAGCCAAGGCACCACTTGCACTAGTGCACATGGATGTGGTGGGCCCCACGAGGGCCCTTTCTCTCTCGGGCAGCCGCTACTTCTTGACACACGTGCGGTGTGGGTGTACCCTCTCAAGACTAAGGGGGAGGTGGCAGCGGCTGTTCTTAAGGAGTGGATGCCGAGAGCACAAAGGGAGAGCGGACACAAGGTGAAGGTGATCCGCACTGACAACGGAGGAGAGTTCATCGGCGCTGATTTTGAGAAGGAGCTGAAGCGGAAGGGGATCCAGCATCAGCTCACAGTGCCTTACAACCCTCAGCAGAATGGCGTGGCTGAGCGGTTCAACCGGACCCTGCAGGAAGGTGCTCGCACTCTCCTTGGGCGTGCAGGGCTGCCGGATCCGTTTTGGGTGACAGCACTGCGGCAGGTCGTTGTTGTGAAGAACCGGGTGCTGGCGACTGTGGGGGACAAGCAATGGGTCCCCTACACCAAGTGGTATGGGAGTGCGCCTGCAGTCAACATGCTGAGAACTTATGGCTGCATGGTGGTGTTTCATGTGCCTAAGGAGAAGAGGGGAAAACTGGAAGCTTCTGGGAGATGGGGTGTGCACTTGGGGCTTGCTAAGGATCACAAGGGCTGGCTGATTTGGGACTTGACCAGCCAGCAGCTGACTGTGTCAAGGGATGTGAAGTTCCTTGAGTCCTTGTACTACAAAGAGTGGAAGCAGCAGCAGCAGCAGAAGCTTCCTACGACACCGCTAATTGTCGAGGCTGATGAGGTGCAGCGGCCTTCGAGGCAGGTGGAGGTTTGTGTCTCCAAGGAGGAGATCTCTGGGGTGACTGATGATGGGGGGGAACCTGAGGTGGAGCAGCAGCAGCAGCAGCAGCAGGAGGAGCAAGGTGCTCCACAAGGTGCCGGACGTACGGCTGACCGTCCTAGGAGGGATGTGCGCCCTCCTAACAGGCTGACCTAAGCAAGCCGTGGCAAGCCAAAGGTGGTGAGGGCTGGGAGTGTGGCTGAGCAGTGTGATGAGGATGAGATAGCACACTGCTACTGGGCAGCCGTCCCTGAGCCCAAGACGCTAGCTGAGGCATTGAGCGGGCCCGATGCTGAAAAGTGGAAGCAGAGTGTGAAGGAGGAGTATGATTCTCTGCTAGAGAATGAGACGTGGGAGCTGTGTGAGCTGCCACCCGGGAAGAAGGCCATTTCTTCCAAGCTGATTTTCAGGCACAAGTACGGACCTGATGGGGCGCTGACCCGCTACAAGTCAAGGCTTGTGGCTAAGGGGTTTCAGCAGACAAAGGGAAAGGACTTCAACGAGCTCTATGCTCCTGTGGGGAAAGGCACAACACTTCGGGTGTCATTGGCAATGGCAGCAAACCGTGGATGGCGGGTGAAGCAGATGGACATCACCACCGCCTTCCTCAATGGGATCATTCTGGAGGAGCTGTACATGTTACAGCCTGAGGGTTTGGATGATGGGAGCGGCAGGGTGTGCAGGCTGAAGAAGGCCATCTATGGCCTGAAGCAGGCTCCTCGTGCATGGTACCACAAGTTAGAGGAGACTCTGCTGGCTGGGGGTTTCAAGAAGAGTGAGTGTGATCACAGCTTGTTCCTGCTGCAGGAGAAGGAGCAGTTTCTCATGCTCCTGGTGTATGTGGACGACATCCTGCTCTTCTCTGATTCGTCTGCAATGATTGAGCATGTGGAGGAGATGCTGGAGATGCAGTTCAAGTGCTCCAAGATGGGAGATGTGAAGTACTATTTAGGGATGCATGTGGAGAGGGACCTTGACAAGGGAGTGTTGAGGTTGCACCAGAGAAAGTATTGTGAGGGGCTGGCTGAGAAGTATGGGCTGCAAGATGGAGGAAAGCCAGCCACCCCACTGCCTTCGGGGTTCACTGTGGAGCCTTGTGCTGATGAGGAGGTGGTGGGTGAGAGTGACAGGAAACGTTTTCATTCCATGGTTGGGGCACTCAACTATGCGGCTAACCACACACGGCCTGACATTGCCTTTGCAACATCCAGGCTTGCCAGTGTGGTTTCACGCCCCAGTCATGAGCAGCTGGAAGCGGCCAAGAGGTGGGTCCGCTATGTGAGTGCAACGGCATCAGTGGGTTTGGAGTACAGTGCTGTGAGGCAGAGGCTGCAGAGGGGTGCAGCTGATTTGAGCAAGGGGGAGATGCTCCTGACCTGCTACACTGACGCTAGCTTCAACTCGGTGAAAGCGGATGGCACCAGCATTGGAGGCTATGTGTGCCTGTTCGGAGGTGGTGCAGTGAGCTGGCGCAGTAAGAAGCAGAATGAAGTGGGGCAGTCCTCGTGTGAGACAGAGTACATGGCCCTGCATCATGGGGCAAAGGAGGTGGTGTGGCTGAGGCGTTTGTTGGAGGAGATTGGAGTTGGTCAGAGGGAGCCGACTGTGATTTTCTGTGACAATGAGTCGGCGGTGAAGCTAGCGAAGAATGCTTGTCTTCATGGGCTGACCAAACACATCAGGCCTAAGTGGCACTGGGTGAGAAGGCTCCTGGACAAGGAGGTGCAGCTGGAGATTGTGAAGACCCATCAGCAGGCGGCTGACATTCTCACCAAGCGCCTGGCTGAATCTGAGCATTGGAAGGGCATGAAGCTTGCTGGGATGAGTGTGCATTGAGGTTGCATGCTTGAGCTATGACATGTGGGATGATGGTTGGCAGCCAGAGGGGGAGTTTGTTGAGTGATGCTACCATTCGCATTCACGTCTGTCTGCCTCCCATCATATGTTCGTGCGTTGCATGCGTGTTGTGAGTGTGTGCAGAAATTTGTGTTTTGTGCGGTTTGGTTTTTCTGAGTGTGTGTGTGTGAATGTTATTTGGCTTGAGCAGATATCTGAAGTGACTCCTCTGCTCAAGAGCTTTCCGAGGAACCAAGTATCGCTTCAATCGGAGCACGAACAAGAAAGTTACGAACGTTGGAGTTCGTATGCTTTTGATATTTGGTTGTGGTGACTATGGGAAGTTGTGGGGTTGACTCAATATGGGGTACAGACTTTTGAGGGTTGGGAAATTCGTCTTTTCTACTGTATTTGCTGCCAAATGGTTGGGAGAAACCAAACCAGGCTGGCAAGTGTGGCCAAGTTGGGTTGAGGTGGATTGTGGAGGTTGGGATAGTGACAAAGGTCAAAGTTGGGTTGCCTATGGGGAAGGGAATTGTATGGCATGGGGTTTCCTTGGTTAGGGACTCTCTTGGGACCTTCCCTCTCGTCCTCCTCATCCCTTCCACCTGGTTTAGTGCTACTCCAATTCTCTTGTGTGAACTTGTGTGAACTTTGTGATTGAGTTAAGATTCTATGGCAGCATACCCCCTAGTGCGCCGAAATTGATAGCTCAAGAAATACTTCACCTTTTCGCATGATTCAACTTGCGAATTGTAGCCATGGAGTAGAGCTACATTATATTCGAGTTTGATGAAGTTTTGACTGTGAACGTTTCGTCGACGGCGTTTCTTGTGAACTCGACTTATCTGTTCAGAAACTAGGCCCAACGATGTTGAGATATTTTGGCTACTAATCTTCATAGACTCCGTCCTTAGTCTCTAATAAGTGGTATCAGAGCTGATTAAGGACTTTGTGGAGAGTCTACTGAAGTGTGAAGACCCTCATAGACCCACCATGGCCTGTGGGCGTGCCTAAGTGGAGTTCTGGAGGTTGGATGTGACTTCCGCTAAGGGGAAACTCTGCCGAAATTTCGTTGGCGCCGACACTTGTGAAGATTGTGTGGATCTACATTTTGACCAGCAAAAGGGGGAGCTGAAACCTCTGATTGGGAGCAGAGGAGATGAATCAAGGGAGTGGAGATGCAGCTGAGAAGAGGAGTGAACCGCCACCATCCAAGATCGAAGCTTTGGATGGCTCCAACTATGAGGAATGGAGCGGGCGGATGCGGAGCGCCTTCAAGCGCTACAAGCTACTGAAAATTGCAATGGGAGAGGAGAAGATGCCGGGGGAAGGAGATGCCCGCGATCGGTGGATTGAGAAGAGCGCGGTGCTGTACGACCTCATCCTCCAATCGGTCAACAACGACATGTTCCAGCACATCAAAGATTTGGTGGAGTTGGATGATTCCGGACCAAAGGCATGGAAGCTGCTACGCGACGTGATTCAGCCCAACACGCTGCCGATGGTGATTGTGTTGGAGAAGGAGTTGGCTGCCCTCTCCATCAAGTTTGTGGCTGCCGCTTCAGGTGCTTTGCTCCCTGTGATTGGTGTTGGGAATGCTAAGGTAATGGGAGCCAATGGAGAGCTTGTGGGGCTTGGGAATGTGCTGTTGGTTGAAGGTTTGTCCGCTAACCTTCTTTCTGTGCGCCGGCTGCAGAAAAGCAAGGCTGAAGTTACCTTCGGCCCAACCAGCTGCCGTGCAAAGCTTGGGAAGTTGCTGCTGTGGAACTTGGAGGAGAAGAGCAGCTGCATCAAGGACCTGTGGCAGCTGCCCATCATCCCTTGGAAGGGGAAACCACCAGCAACAGCAAAGGCAACGGGAGCGGCTAGAGCAACTGCGGGAGGAGAGGAGTCTGCACCAACTGCTGCGGCCATGGATGCAGTCAAGAAGGTGCAGCAGCTACAACAGCCACATGGTGAGGTGCTTGCTGGTGTGGATGCGACAGCTGCATGGGCAAAGGCTTCATCTGGGAGTGGTGAGGCTGATTGGGAGACGTGGCATGAGAGGCTGTGCCATGTGAACATTCCTATGCTGCAGAAGTTGGTTAAGGATGGGTGCTTGAAGGGGCTGGAGGTGAAGGGGGGAGCAAAGGAGATTGGGAGCTGCCCTACCTGCCTTGAGACCAAATTCACGAAGTTTCCCTTCAGCAGCAGCACAGGACCAGCCAAGGCACCACTTGCACTAGTGCACATGGATGTGGTGGGCCCCACGAGGGCCCTTTCTCTCTCGGGCAGCCGCTACTTCTTGACACACGTGCGGTGTGGGTGTACCCTCTCAAGACTAAGGGGGAGGTGGCAGCGGCTGTTCTTAAGGAGTGGATGCCGAGAGCACAAAGGGAGAGCGGACACAAGGTGAAGGTGATCCGCACTGACAACGGAGGAGAGTTCATCGGCGCTGATTTTGAGAAGGAGCTGAAGCGGAAGGGGATCCAGCATCAGCTCACAGTGCCTTACAACCCTCAGCAGAATGGCGTGGCTGAGTGGTTCAACCGGACCCTGCAGGAAGGTGCTCGCACTCTCCTTGGGCGTGCAGGGCTGCCGGATCCGTTTTGGGTGACAGCACTGCGGCAGGTCGTTGTTGTGAAGAACCGGGTGCTGGCGACTGTGGGGGACAAGCAATGGGTCCCCTACACCAAGTGGTATGGGAGTGCGCCTGTAGTCAACATGCTGAGAACTTATGGCTGCATGGTGGTGTTTCATGTGCCTAAGGAGAAGAGGGGAAAACTGGAAGCTTCTGGGAGATGGGGTGTGCACTTGGGGCTTGCTAAGGATCACAAGGGCTGGCTGATTTGGGACTTGACCAGCCAGCAGCTGACTGTGTCAAGGGATGTGAAGTTCCTTGAGTCCTTGTACTACAAAGAGTGGAAGCAGCAGCAGCAGCAGAAGCTTCCTACGACACCGCTAATTGTCGAGGCTGATGAGGTGCAGCGGCCTTCGAGGCAGGTGGAGGTTTGTGTCTCCAAGGAGGAGATCTCTGGGGTGACTGATGATGGGGGGGAACCTGAGGTGGAGCAGCAGCAGCAGCAGCAGCAGGAGGAGCAAGGTGCTCCACAAGGTGCCGGACGTACGGCTGACCGTCCTAGGAGGGATGTGCGCCCTCCTAACAGGCTGACCTAAGCAAGCCGTGGCAAGCCAAAGGTGGTGAGGGCTGGGAGTGTGGCTGAGCAGTGTGATGAGGATGAGATAGCACACTGCTACTGGGCAGCCGTCCCTGAGCCCAAGACGCTAGCTGAGGCATTGAGCGGGCCCGATGCTGAAAAGTGGAAGCAGAGTGTGAAGGAGGAGTATGATTCTCTGCTAGAGAATGAGACGTGGGAGCTGTGTGAGCTGCCACCCGGGAAGAAGGCCATTTCTTCCAAGCTGATTTTCAGGCACAAGTACGGACCTGATGGGGCGCTGACCCGCTACAAGTCAAGGCTTGTGGCTAAGGGGTTTCAGCAGACAAAGGGAAAGGACTTCAACGAGCTCTATGCTCCTGTGGGGAAAGGCACAACACTTCGGGTGTCATTGGCAATGGCAGCAAACCGTGGATGGCGGGTGAAGCAGATGGACATCACCACCGCCTTCCTCAATGGGATCATTCTGGAGGAGCTGTACATGTTACAGCCTGAGGGTTTGGATGATGGGAGCGGCAGGGTGTGCAGGCTGAAGAAGGCCATCTATGGCCTGAAGCAGGCTCCTCGTGCATGGTACCACAAGTTAGAGGAGACTCTGCTGGCTGGGGGTTTCAAGAAGAGTGAGTGTGATCACAGCTTGTTCCTGCTGCAGGAGAAGGAGCAGTTTCTCATGCTCCTGGTGTATGTGGACGACATCCTGCTCTTCTCTGATTCGTCTGCAATGATTGAGCATGTGGAGGAGATGCTGGAGATGCAGTTCAAGTGCTCCAAGATGGGAGATGTGAAGTACTATTTAGGGATGCATGTGGAGAGGGACCTTGACAAGGGAGTGTTGAGGTTGCACCAGAGAAAGTATTGTGAGGGGCTGGCTGAGAAGTATGGGCTGCAAGATGGAGGAAAGCCAGCCACCCCACTGCCTTCGGGGTTCACTGTGGAGCCTTGTGCTGATGAGGAGGTGGTGGGTGAGAGTGACAGGAAACGTTTTCATTCCATGGTTGGGGCACTCAACTATGCGGCTAACCACACACGGCCTGACATTGCCTTTGCAACATCCAGGCTTGCCAGTGTGGTTTCACGCCCCAGTCATGAGCAGCTGGAAGCGGCCAAGAGGTTGGTCCGCTATGTGAGTGCAACGGCATCAGTGGGTTTGGAGTACAGTGCTGTGAGGCAGAGGCTGCAGAGGGGTGCAGCTGATTTGAGCAAGGGGGAGATGCTCCTGACCTGCTACACTGACGCTAGCTTCAACTCGGTGAAAGCGGATGGCACCAGCATTGGAGGCTATGTGTGCCTGTTCGGAGGTGGTGCAGTGAGCTGGCGCAGTAAGAAGCAGAATGAAGTGGGGCAGTCCTCGTGTGAGACAGAGTACATGGCCCTGCATCATGGGGCAAAGGAGGTGGTGTGGCTGAGGCGTTTGTTGGAGGAGATTGGAGTTGGTCAGAGGGAGCCGACTGTGATTTTCTGTGACAATGAGTCGGCGGTGAAGCTAGCGAAGAATGCTTGTCTTCATGGGCTGACCAAACACATCAGGCCTAAGTGGCACTGGGTGAGAAGGCTCCTGGACAAGGAGGTGCAGCTGGAGATTGTGAAGACCCATCAGCAGGCGGCTGACATTCTCACCAAGCGCCTGGCTGAATCTGAGCATTGGAAGGGCATGAAGCTTGCTGGGATGAGTGTGCATTGAGGTTGCATGCTTGAGCTATGACATGTGGGATGATGGTTGGCAGCCAGAGGGGGAGTTTGTTGAGTGATGCTACCATTCGCATTCACGTCTGTCTGCCTCCCATCATATGTTCGTGCGTTGCATGCGTGTTGTGAGTGTGTGCAGAAATTTGTGTTTTGTGCGGTTTGGTTTTTCTGAGTGTGTGTGTGTGAATGTTATTTGGCTTGAGCAGATATCTGAAGTGACTCCTCTGCTCAAGAGCTTTCCGAGGAACCAAGTATCGCTTCAATCGGAGCACGAACAAGAAAGTTACGAACGTTGGAGTTCGTATGCTTTTGATATTTGGTTGTGGTGACTATGGGAAGTTGTGGGGTTGACTCAATATGGGGTACAGACTTTTGAGGGTTGGGAAATTCGTCTTTTCTACTGTATTTGCTGCCAAATGGTTGGGAGAAACCAAACCAGGCTGGCAAGTGTGGCCAAGTTGGGTTGAGGTGGATTGTGGAGGTTGGGATAGTGACAAAGGTCAAAGTTGGGTTGCCTATGGGGAAGGGAATTGTATGGCATGGGGTTTCCTTGGTTAGGGACTCTCTTGGGACCTTCCCTCTCGTCCTCCTCATCCCTTCCACCTGGTTTAGTGCTACTCCAATTCTCTTGTGTGAACTTGTGTGAACTTTGTGATTGAGTTAAGATTCTATGGCAGCATACCCCCTAGTGCGCCGAAATTGATAGCTCAAGAAATACTTCACCTTTTCGCATGATTCAACTTGCGAATTGTAGCCATGGAGTAGAGCTACATTATATTCGAGTTTGATGAAGTTTTGACTGTGAACGTTTCGTCGACGGCGTTTCTTGTGAACTCGACTTATCTGTTCAGAAACTAGGCCCAACGATGTTGAGATATTTTGGCTACTAATCTTCATAGACTCCGTCCTTAGTCTCTAATAAGTGGTATCAGAGCTGATTAAGGACTTTGTGGAGAGTCTACTGAAGTGTGAAGACCCTCATAGACCCACCATGGCCTGTGGGCGTGCCTAAGTGGAGTTCTGGAGGTTGGATGTGACTTCCGCTAAGGGGAAACTCTGCCGAAATTTCGTTGGCGCCGACACTTGTGAAGATTGTGTGGATCTACATTTTGACCAGCAAAAGGGGGAGCTGAAACCTCTGATTGGGAGCAGAGGAGATGAATCAAGGGAGTGGAGATGCAGCTGAGAAGAGGAGTGAACCGCCACCATCCAAGATCGAAGCTTTGGATGGCTCCAACTATGAGGAATGGAGCGGGCGGATGCGGAGCGCCTTCAAGCGCTACAAGCTACTGAAAATTGCAATGGGAGAGGAGAAGATGCCGGGGGAAGGAGATGCCCGCGATCGGTGGATTGAGAAGAGCGCGGTGCTGTACGACCTCATCCTCCAATCGGTCAACAACGACATGTTCCAGCACATCAAAGATTTGGTGGAGTTGGATGATTCCGGACCAAAGGCATGGAAGCTGCTACGCGACGTGATTCAGCCCAACACGCTGCCGATGGTGATTGTGTTGGAGAAGGAGTTGGCTGCCCTCTCCATCAAGTTTGTGGCTGCCGCTTCAGGTGCTTTGCTCCCTGTGATTGGTGTTGGGAATGCTAAGGTAATGGGAGCCAATGGAGAGCTTGTGGGGCTTGGGAATGTGCTGTTGGTTGAAGGTTTGTCCGCTAACCTTCTTTCTGTGCGCCGGCTGCAGAAAAGCAAGGCTGAAGTTACCTTCGGCCCAACCAGCTGCCGTGCAAAGCTTGGGAAGTTGCTGCTGTGGAACTTGGAGGAGAAGAGCAGCTGCATCAAGGACCTGTGGCAGCTGCCCATCATCCCTTGGAAGGGGAAACCACCAGCAACAGCAAAGGCAACGGGAGCGGCTAGAGCAACTGCGGGAGGAGAGGAGTCTGCACCAACTGCTGCGGCCATGGATGCAGTCAAGAAGGTGCAGCAGCTACAACAGCCACATGGTGAGGTGCTTGCTGGTGTGGATGCGACAGCTGCATGGGCAAAGGCTTCATCTGGGAGTGGTGAGGCTGATTGGGAGACGTGGCATGAGAGGCTGTGCCATGTGAACATTCCTATGCTGCAGAAGTTGGTTAAGGATGGGTGCTTGAAGGGGCTGGAGGTGAAGGGGGGAGCAAAGGAGATTGGGAGCTGCCCTACCTGCCTTGAGACCAAATTCACGAAGTTTCCCTTCAGCAGCAGCACAGGACCAGCCAAGGCACCACTTGCACTAGTGCACATGGATGTGGTGGGCCCCACGAGGGCCCTTTCTCTCTCGGGCAGCCGCTACTTCTTGACACACGTGCGGTGTGGGTGTACCCTCTCAAGACTAAGGGGGAGGTGGCAGCGGCTGTTCTTAAGGAGTGGATGCCGAGAGCACAAAGGGAGAGCGGACACAAGGTGAAGGTGATCCGCACTGACAACGGAGGAGAGTTCATCGGCGCTGATTTTGAGAAGGAGCTGAAGCGGAAGGGGATCCAGCATCAGCTCACAGTGCCTTACAACCCTCAGCAGAATGGCGTGGCTGAGTGGTTCAACCGGACCCTGCAGGAAGGTGCTCGCACTCTCCTTGGGCGTGCAGGGCTGCCGGATCCGTTTTGGGTGACAGCACTGCGGCAGGTCGTTGTTGTGAAGAACCGGGTGCTGGCGACTGTGGGGGACAAGCAATGGGTCCCCTACACCAAGTGGTATGGGAGTGCGCCTGTAGTCAACATGCTGAGAACTTATGGCTGCATGGTGGTGTTTCATGTGCCTAAGGAGAAGAGGGGAAAACTGGAAGCTTCTGGGAGATGGGGTGTGCACTTGGGGCTTGCTAAGGATCACAAGGGCTGGCTGATTTGGGACTTGACCAGCCAGCAGCTGACTGTGTCAAGGGATGTGAAGTTCCTTGAGTCCTTGTACTACAAAGAGTGGAAGCAGCAGCAGCAGCAGAAGCTTCCTACGACACCGCTAATTGTCGAGGCTGATGAGGTGCAGCGGCCTTCGAGGCAGGTGGAGGTTTGTGTCTCCAAGGAGGAGATCTCTGGGGTGACTGATGATGGGGGGGAACCTGAGGTGGAGCAGCAGCAGCAGCAGCAGCAGGAGGAGCAAGGTGCTCCACAAGGTGCCGGACGTACGGCTGACCGTCCTAGGAGGGATGTGCGCCCTCCTAACAGGCTGACCTAAGCAAGCCGTGGCAAGCCAAAGGTGGTGAGGGCTGGGAGTGTGGCTGAGCAGTGTGATGAGGATGAGATAGCACACTGCTACTGGGCAGCCGTCCCTGAGCCCAAGACGCTAGCTGAGGCATTGAGCGGGCCCGATGCTGAAAAGTGGAAGCAGAGTGTGAAGGAGGAGTATGATTCTCTGCTAGAGAATGAGACGTGGGAGCTGTGTGAGCTGCCACCCGGGAAGAAGGCCATTTCTTCCAAGCTGATTTTCAGGCACAAGTACGGACCTGATGGGGCGCTGACCCGCTACAAGTCAAGGCTTGTGGCTAAGGGGTTTCAGCAGACAAAGGGAAAGGACTTCAACGAGCTCTATGCTCCTGTGGGGAAAGGCACAACACTTCGGGTGTCATTGGCAATGGCAGCAAACCGTGGATGGCGGGTGAAGCAGATGGACATCACCACCGCCTTCCTCAATGGGATCATTCTGGAGGAGCTGTACATGTTACAGCCTGAGGGTTTGGATGATGGGAGCGGCAGGGTGTGCAGGCTGAAGAAGGCCATCTATGGCCTGAAGCAGGCTCCTCGTGCATGGTACCACAAGTTAGAGGAGACTCTGCTGGCTGGGGGTTTCAAGAAGAGTGAGTGTGATCACAGCTTGTTCCTGCTGCAGGAGAAGGAGCAGTTTCTCATGCTCCTGGTGTATGTGGACGACATCCTGCTCTTCTCTGATTCGTCTGCAATGATTGAGCATGTGGAGGAGATGCTGGAGATGCAGTTCAAGTGCTCCAAGATGGGAGATGTGAAGTACTATTTAGGGATGCATGTGGAGAGGGACCTTGACAAGGGAGTGTTGAGGTTGCACCAGAGAAAGTATTGTGAGGGGCTGGCTGAGAAGTATGGGCTGCAAGATGGAGGAAAGCCAGCCACCCCACTGCCTTCGGGGTTCACTGTGGAGCCTTGTGCTGATGAGGAGGTGGTGGGTGAGAGTGACAGGAAACGTTTTCATTCCATGGTTGGGGCACTCAACTATGCGGCTAACCACACACGGCCTGACATTGCCTTTGCAACATCCAGGCTTGCCAGTGTGGTTTCACGCCCCAGTCATGAGCAGCTGGAAGCGGCCAAGAGGTTGGTCCGCTATGTGAGTGCAACGGCATCAGTGGGTTTGGAGTACAGTGCTGTGAGGCAGAGGCTGCAGAGGGGTGCAGCTGATTTGAGCAAGGGGGAGATGCTCCTGACCTGCTACACTGACGCTAGCTTCAACTCGGTGAAAGCGGATGGCACCAGCATTGGAGGCTATGTGTGCCTGTTCGGAGGTGGTGCAGTGAGCTGGCGCAGTAAGAAGCAGAATGAAGTGGGGCAGTCCTCGTGTGAGACAGAGTACATGGCCCTGCATCATGGGGCAAAGGAGGTGGTGTGGCTGAGGCGTTTGTTGGAGGAGATTGGAGTTGGTCAGAGGGAGCCGACTGTGATTTTCTGTGACAATGAGTCGGCGGTGAAGCTAGCGAAGAATGCTTGTCTTCATGGGCTGACCAAACACATCAGGCCTAAGTGGCACTGGGTGAGAAGGCTTCTGGACAAGGAGGTGCGGCTGGAGATTGTGAAGACCCATCAGCAGGCGGCTGACATTCTCACCAAGCGCCTGGCTGAATCTGAGCATTGGAAGGGCATGAAGCTTGCTGGGATGAGTGTGCATTGTGGTTGCATGCTTGAGCTATGACATGTGGGATGATGGTTGGCAGCCAGAGGGGGAGTTTGTTGAGTGATGCTACCATTCGCATTCACGTCTGTCTGCCTCCCATCATATGTTCGTGCGTTGCATGCGTGTTGTGAGTGTGTGCAGAAATTTGTGTTTTGTGCGGTTTGGTTTTTCTGAGTGTGTGTGTGTGAATGTTATTTGGCTTGAGCAGATATCTGAAGTGACTCCTCTGCTCAAGAGCTTTCCGAGGAACCAAGTATCGCTTCAATCGGAGCACGAACAAGAAAGTTACGAACGTTGGAGTTCGTATGCTTTTGATATTTGGTTGTGGTGACTATGGGAAGTTGTGGGGTTGACTCAATATGGGGTACAGACTTTTGAGGGTTGGGAAATTCGTCTTTCCTACTGTAGTTGCTGCCAAATGTTTGGGAGAAACCAAACCAGGCTGGAAAGTGTGGCCAAGTTGGGTTGAGGTGGATTGTGGAGGTTGGGATAGTGACAAAGGTCAAAGTTGGGTTGCCTATGGGGAAGGGAATTGTATGGCATGGGGTTTCCTTGGTTGGGGACTCTCTTGGGACCTTCCCTCTCGTCCTCCTCATCCCTTCCACCTGGTTTAGTGCTACTCCAATTCTCTTGTGTGAACTTGTGTGAACTTTGTGATTGAGTTAAGATTCTATGGCAGCATACCCCCTAGTGCGCCGAAATTGATAGCTCAAGAAATACTTCACCTTTTCGCATGATTCAACTTGGAAATTGTAGCCACGGAGTAGAGCTACAACATATTCGAGTTTGATAAAGTTTTGACTGTGAACTCTCCGTCGACGGCGTTTCTTGTGAACTCGACTTTTCTGTTCAGAAACTAGGCCCAACGATGTTGAGATATTTTGGCTACTAATCTTCATAGACTCCGTCCTCAGTCTCTAACACAAAATTGCAAGAACAAGGGCCCACGGAGTGCAAAATTGCAAGAACAAGGGCCCACCGTGTGCAAAATTGCAAGAACAAGTGCCTAGCGTGTGCAAAATTGCAAGAACAAGGGCCCAGCGAGTGCAAAATTGAAAGAACAAGGGCCCAGTGTGTGCAAAATTGCAAGAACAAGGGCCTTGAGAGTGCAAAATTGCAAGAACAAGGGCCCAGTGAGTGCAAAATTGCAAGAACAAGGGCCCAGCGAGTGCAAAATTGCAAGAACAAGGGCCCAGTGTGTGCAAAATTGCAATAACAAGGGCCAAGCGTATGCAAAATTGCAAGGACAAGGGCCCAGCGTGTGCAAAATTGCAAGAAAAAGGGCCCAGCGTATGCAAAATTGCAAGAACAAGGGCCCAGCGTATGCAAAATTGCAAGAACAAGGTCTCAGCGTGTGCAAAATTGCAAGAACAAGGGCCCAGCATGTGCAAAATTGCGAGAACAAGGGCCCAGCGAGTGCAAAATTTAAAGAACAAGGGCCCAGCGTGTGCAAAATTGCAAGAACAAGGGCCCACTGTGTGCAAAATTGCAAGAACAAGGGCCCAGCGTGTGCAAAATTGCAAGAACAAGGGCCCAGCGTGTGCAAAATTGCAAGAACAAGGGCCCACCGTCTGCAAAATTGCAAGATCAAGGGCCCCGTGTGTGCAAAATTGCAAGAACAAGGGCCTAGCGTGTGCAAAATTGCAAGAACAAAGGCCCAGCGAGTGCAAAATTGCAAAGACAAGGGCCCAGCGTGTGCAAAATTGCAAGAACAAGGGCCGACCGTGTGCAAGATTGCAAGAACAAGGGCCCAGCGTGTGCAAAATTGCAAGAACAAGGGCCCTGGGTGTGCAAAATTGCAAGAACAAGGGCCCAGCCTCTGAAAAATTGCAAGAACAAGGGCCCAGCGTGTGCGAAATTGCAAGAACAAGGGCCCAGCATGTGCAAAATTGCAAGAACAAAGGCCCAATGAGTGCAAAATTGCAAGGACAAGGGCCCAGCGTGTGCAAAACTGCAAGAACAAGGGCCCAGCGTGTGCAAGATTGCAAGAACAAGGGCCCAGCGAGTGCAAAATTGCAAGAACAAGGGCCCAGCGTGTGCAAAATTGCAAGAACAAGGGCCCAGCGTGTGCAAAATTGCAAGAACAAGGGCCCAGCGTGTGCAAAATTGCAAGAACAAGGGCCCAGCGTGTGCAAAATTGCAAGAACAAGGGCCCACCGTGTGCACACTCGCAAGAACAAGGGCCGAGCGTGTGCAAAATTGCAAGAACAAGGGCCTTGCGTGTGTACAATTGCAAGAACAAGGGCCCAGCGAGTGCAAAATTGCAAGAACAAGGGCCCAGCAAGTGCAAAATTGCAAGAACAAGGGCCCAGCGAGTGCAAAATTGCAAGAACAAGGGCCCTGCGTGTGCAAAATTGCAAGAACAACTGCCCAGCGAGTGCTAAATTGCAAGAACAAAGGCCCAGCGTGTGCAAAATTGCAAGAACAAGGGCCCAGCGTGTGCAAAATTGCAAGAACAAGGGCCCAGCGTGTGCAAAATTGCAAGAACAAGGGCCCAGCGTGTGCAAAATTGCAAGAACAAGGGCCCACCGTGTGCACACTCGCAAGAACAAGGGCCCAGCGTGTGCAAAATTGCAAGAACAAGGGCCTTGAAAATGTACAATTGCAAGAACAAGGGCCCAGTGAGTGCAAAATTGCAAGAACAAGGGCCCAGCAAGTGCAAAATTGCAAGAACAAGGGCCCAGCGAGTGCAAAATTGCAAGAACAAGGGCCCTGCATGTGCAAAATTGCAAGAACAAGTGCCCAGCGAGTGCTAAATTGCAAGAACAAAGGCCCAGCGTGTGCTAAATTGCAAGAAGAAGGGCCCAGCGTGTGCAAAATTGCAAGAACAAGGGCCCAGCGAGTGCGAAATTTCAAGAACAAAGGCCCTGCGTGTGCAAAATTGCAAAACAAGAGCCCAGTGTGTGCACAATTGCAAGAACAGGGGCCCAACGTGTGCAAAAGTGCAAGAACAAGGGCCCAACGAGTGCAAAATTACAAGAACAAGGGCCCAACGAGTGCAAAATTGCAAGAACAAGGGCCCAACGTCTGCAAAATTGCAAGAACAAGGGCCCAGCGTGTGCAAAATTGCAGGAACAAGGGCTCACCGTGTGCAAAATTGCAAGAACAAGGGCCCAGCGAGTGCAAAATTGCAAGAACAAGGGCCCAGCGTGTGCAAAATTGCAAGAACAAGGGCCCAGCGTGTGCAAAATTGCAAGAACAAGGGCCCAGCGTGTGCAAAATTGCAAGAACAAGGGCCCACCGTGTGCACACTCGCAAGAACAAGGGCCCAGCGTGTGCAAAATTGCAAGAACAAGGGCCTTGCGTGTGTACAATTGCAAGAACAAGGGCCCAGCGAGTGCAAAATTGCAAGAAGAAGGGCCCAGCAAGTGCAAAATTGCAAGAACAAGGGCCCAGCGAGTGCAAAATTGCAAGAACAAGGGCCCAGCGTGTGCAAAATTGCAAGATTAAAGACCCAGCGAGTGCAAAATTGCAAGAACAAGGGCCCACCGTCTTCAAAATTGCAAGAACAAGGGCCCACCATCTGCAAAATTGCAAGAACAAGGGCTTAGCGTGTGCAAAATTGCAAGAAAAAGGCCCAGCGAGTGCAAAATTGCAAGAACAAGGGCTTAACGTGTGCAAAATTGCAAGAACAAGGGCCCAGTGTGTGCAAAATTGCAAGAACAAGGGCCCAGCATTTGCAAAATTGCAAGAACAAGGGCCCACCAAGTGCAAAATTGCAAGAACAAAGGCCCAGCGAGTGCAAAATTGCAAGAACAAGGGCCCACCGTCTGCAAAAGTGCAAGAACAAGGGCCCAGCGTGTGCAAAATGGCAAGAACAAGGGCCCAGCGTGTGCAAAATTGCAAGAACAAGGGCCCAGCGTATGCAAAATTGCAAGAACAAAGGCCTAGCGGGTGAAAAATTACAATAACAAGGGCCCAGTGTGTGCAAAATTGCAAGAACGAGGGCCCAGCGTGTGCAAAATTGCAAGAACAAGGGCCCAGCGTGTGCAAAATTGCAAGAACAAGGGCCCAGCGTGTGCAAAATTGCAAGGACAAGGGCCCAACGTGTGCAAAATTGCAAGAACAAGGGCCCAGCGTGTGCAAAATGGCAAGAACAAGGGCCCAGCGTGTGCAAAATTGCAAGAACAAGGGACCAGCGTGTGCAAGATTGCAAGAACAAAGGCCCAGCGTGTGCAAAATTGCAAGAACAAGGGCCCAGCGTGTGCAAAATTGCAAGATTAAAGGCCCAGCGAGTGCAAAATTGCAAGAACAAGGGCCCAACGTGTGCAAGATTGCAAGAACAAGGGCCCAGCGAGTGCAAAATTGCAAGAACAAGGGCCTAGCGAGTGCAAAATTGCAAGAACAAAGGCCCAGCGTGAGCAAAATTGCAAGAACAAGGGCCTGACGTGTGCAAAATTGCAGGAACAAGGGCCCGGCGTGTGCACAATTGCAAGAACAAGGGCCCACCGTGTGCAAAAGTGCAATAACAAGGGCCCAGCGAGTGCAAAATTGCAAGAACAAGGGCCCACCGTCTGCAAAATTGCAAGAACAAGGGCCCAGCGTGTGCAAAATTGCAAGAACAAGGGCTTAGCGTGTGCAAAATTGCAAGAATAAGGCCCAGCGAGTGCAAAATTGCAAGAACAAGGGCCCAACGTGTGCAAAATTGCAAGAACATGGGCCCAGTGTGTGCAAAATTGCAAGAACAAGGGCCCAGCGTTTGCAAAATTGCAAGAACAAGGGCCCACCGAGTGCAAAATTGCAAGAACAAAGGCCCAGCGAGTGCAAAATTGCAAGAACAAGGGCCCACTATCTGCAAAAGTGCAAGAACAAGGGCCCACCGTGTGCAAAATTGCAAGAACAAGGGCCCAGCGTGTGCAAAATTGCAAGAACAAGGGCCCAGCGTGTGCAAAATTGCAAGAACAAAGGCCTAGCGAGTGAAAAATTACAAGAACAAGGGCCCAGTGTGTGCAAAATTGCAAGAACGAGGGCCCAGCGTGTGCAAAATTGCAAAAACAAGGGCCCAGCGTGTGCAAAATTGCAAGAACAAGGGCCCAGCGTGTGCAAAATTGCAAGAACAAATGCCTAGCGAGTGCAAAATTGCAAGGACAAGGGCCCAACGTGTGCAAAATTGCAAGAACAAGGGCCCAGCGTGTGCAAAATTGCAAGAACAAGGGCCCAGCGTGTGCAAAATTGCAAGAACAAGGGACCAGCGTGTGCAAGATTGCAAGAACAAACTCCCAGCGAGTGCAAAATTGCAAGAACAAGGGCCCAGCGTGTGCAAAATTGCAAGAACAAAGGCCCAACGTCTGCAAAATTGCAAGAACAAGGGCCCAGCGTGTGCAAAATTGCAAGAACAAGGGCCCAGCGTCTGCAAAATTGCAAGAACAAAGGCCCAGCGAGTGCAAAATTGCAAGGACAAAGGCCCTGCGTGTGCAAAATTGCAAGAACAAGGGCCCAGCGTGTGCAAGATTGCAAGAACAAGGGCCCAGCGTGTGCAAAATTGCAAGAACAAGGGCCCAGCGTGTGCAAAATTGCAAGATTAAAGGCCCAGCGAGTTCAAAATTGCAAGGACAAGGTCCCAGCGTGTGCAAAATTGCAAGAACAAGGGCCCAACGTGTGCAAAATTGCAAGAACAAAGGCCCAGCGTGAGCAAAATTGCAAGAACAAGGGCCTGACGTGTGCAAAACTGCAGGAACAAGGGCCCAGCGTGTGCACAATTGCAAGAACAAGGGCCCACAGTGTGCAAAAGTGCAATAACAAGGGCCCAGCGAGTGCAAAATTGCAAGAACCAGGGCCCACCGTCTGCAAAATTGCAAGAACAAGGGCCCAGCGTGTGCAAAATTGCAAGAACAAGGGCTTAGCGTGTGCAAAATTGCAAGAAAAAGGCCCAGCGAGTGCAAAATTGCAAGAACAAGGGCCCACCGTGTGCAAAATTGCAAGAACAAGGGCCTAGTGTGTGCAAAATTGCAAGAACAAGGGCCCAGCATTTGCGAAATTGCAAGAGTTAGGGCCCAGCGTGTACAAAATTGCAAGAACAAGGGCCCTGCGTGTGCAAAATTGCAAAAACAAGGGCCCAGCGTGTGCAAGATTGGAAGAACAAGGGCCCAGCCTATGCAAAATTGCAAAAACAAGGGCCCAGGGAGTGCAAAATTGAAAGAACAAGGGCCCAGTGTGTGCAAAAATGCAAGAACAAGGGCCTTGTGAGTGCAAAATTGCAAGAACAAGGGCCCAGTGAGTGCAAAATTGCAAGAACAAGGGCCCAGCGTATGCAAAATTGCAAGAACAAGGGCCCAGCGTTTGCAAAATTGCAAGATTAAAGGCCCAGCGAGTGCAAAATTGCAAGAACAAGGGCCCAACGTGTGCAAGATTGCAAGAACAAGGGCCCAGCGAGTGCAAAATTGCAAGAACAAGGGCCTAGCGAGTGCAAAATTGCAAGAACAAAGGCCCAGCGTGAGCAAAATTGCAAGAACAAGGGCCTGACGTGTGCAAAATTGCAGGAACAAGGGCCCGGCGTGTGCACAATTGCAAGAACAAGGGCCCACCGTGTGCAAAAGTGCAATAACAAGGGCCCAGCGAGTGCAAAATTGCAAGAACAAGGGCCCACCGTCTGCAAAATTGCAAGAACAAGGGCCCAGCGTGTGCAAAATTGCAAGAACAAGGGCTTAGCGTGTGCAAAATTGCAAGAATAAGGCCCAGCGAGTGCAAAATTGCAAGAACAAGGGCCCAACGTGTGCAAAATTGCAAGAACATGGGCCCAGTGTGTGCAAAATTGCAAGAACAAGGGCCCAGCGTTTGCAAAATTGCAAGAACAAGGGCCCACCGAGTGCAAAATTGCAAGAACAAAGGCCCAGCGAGTGCAAAATTGCAAGAACAAGGGCCCAGCGTGTGCAAAATTGCAAGAACAAGGGCCTAGTGTGTGCAAAATTGCAAGAACAAGGGCCCAGCATCTGCGAAATTGCAAGAGTTAGGGCCCAGCGTGTACAAAATTGCAAGAACAAGGGCCCTGCGTGTGCAAAATTGCAAAAACAAGGGCCCAGCGTGTGCAAGATTGGAAGAACAAGGGCCCAGCCTATGCAAAATTGCAAGAACAAGGGCCCAGCGAGTGCAAAATTGAAAGAACAAGGGCCCAGTGTGTGCAAAAATGCAAGAACAAGGGCCTTGTGAGTGCAAAATTGCAAGAACAAGGGCCCAGTGAGTGCAAAATTGCAAGAAC
This sequence comes from Closterium sp. NIES-65, assembly GCA_948144175.1. Lineage (NCBI taxonomy): Eukaryota > Viridiplantae > Streptophyta > Zygnematophyceae > Desmidiales > Closteriaceae > Closterium > Closterium sp. NIES-65. The sequence goes on from CANXME010002189.1 coordinate 368,488, forward strand.
AAGGGCCCAGCGTATGCAAAATTGCAAGAACAAGGGCCCAGCGTTTGCAAAATTGCAAGAACAAGGGCTCAGTGAGTGCAAAATTGCAAGAACAAGGGCCCAGCGAGTGCAAAATTGCAAGAACAAGGGCCCAGCGTGTGCAAAATTGCAAGAACAAATGCCTAGCGTGTGCAAAACTGCAAGAACAAGGGCCAAGCGTGTGCAAAATTGCAAGAACAAGGGCCCAGCGTGTGCAAAATTGCAAGAACAAGGGCCCAGCGTGTGCAAGATTGGAAGAACAAGGGCCCAGCGTGTGCGAAATTGCAAGAACAAGGGCCCAACGAGTGCAAAATTGAAAGAACAAGGGCCCAGTGTGTGCAAAAATGCAAGAACAAGGGCCTTGTGAGTGCAAAATTGCAAGAACAAGGGCCCAGTGAATGCAAAATTGCAAGAACAAGGGCCCAGCGTATGAAAAATTGCAAGAACAAGGGCCCAGCGTGTGCAAAATTGCAAGAACAAGGGCTCAGTGAGTGCAAAATTGCAAGGACAAGGGCCCAGCGAGTGCAAAATTGCAAGAACAAGGGCCCAGCGTGTGCAAAATTGCAAGAAGAAGTGCCTAGCGTGTGCAAAACTGCAAGAACAAGGGCCAAGCGTGTGCAAAATTGCAAGAACAAGGGCCCAGCGTGTGCAAAATTGCAAGAACAAGGGCCCAACGTGTGCAAGATTGGAAGAACAAGGGCCCAGCGTGTGCAAATTTGCAAGAACAAGGGCCCAGCGAGTGGAAAATTGAAAGAACAAGGGCCAAGTGTGTGCAAAATTGCAGGAACAAGGGCCTTGTGAGTGCAAAATTGCAAGAACAAGGGCCGAGTGAGTGCAAAATTGCAAGAACAAGGGCCCAGCGTATGCAAAATCGCAAGAACAAGGGCCCAGCGTGTGCAAAATTGCAAGAACAAGGGCCCAGTGAGTGCAAAATCGCAAGAACAAGGGCCCAGTGTGTGCAAAATTGCAAGAACAAGGGCCTAGCGTGTGCAAAATTGCAAGAACAAGGGCCCTGCGTGTGCAAAATTGCAAGAACAAGGGCCCAGCGAGTGCAAAATTGCAAGAACAAGGGCCCAGCGAGTGCAAAATTGCAAGAACAAGGGCCCAGCGTGTGCAAAATTGCAAGAACAAGGGCCCAGCGTGTGCAAAATTGCAAGAACAAGGGCCAAGTGTGTGCAAAATTGCAAGAACAAGGGCCCAGCGTGTGCAAAATTGCAAGAACAAGGGCCCAGCGTGTGCAAGATTGGAAGAACAAGGGCCCAGCGTATGCAAAATTGCTAGAACAAGGGCCCAGCGTGTGCAAAATTGCAAGAACAAGGGCCCACCATCTGCAAAATTGCAAGATCAAGGGCCCAGTGTGTGCAAAATTGCAAGAACAAGGGCCTAGCGTGTGCAAAATTACAATAACAAAGGCCCAGCGAGTGTAAAATTGCAAGGACAAGGGCCCAGCGTGTGCAAAATTGCAAGAACAAGGGCCGAGCGTGTGCAAGATTGCAAGAACAAGGGCCCAGCGTGTGCAAAACTGCAAGAAGAAGGGCCCAGCGTGTGCAAAATTGCAAGAACAAGGGCCCAGCGTTTGAAAAATTGCAAGAACAAGGGCCCAGCGTGTGCAAAATTGCAAGAACAAGGGCCCAGCATGTGCAAAATTGCAAGAACAAACGCCCAGTGAGTGCAAAATTGCAAGGACAAGGGCCCAGCGTGTGCAAAACTGCAAGAACAAGGGCCCAGCGTGTAAAAGATTGCAAGAACAAGGGCCCAGCGTGTGCAAAATTGCAAGAACAAGGGCCCAGCGTGTGCAAAATTGCAAGAACAAGGGCCCTGCGTGTGCACAATTGCAAGAACAAGTGCCCAACGAGTGCAAAATTGCAAGAACAAGGGCCCAGCGTGTGCAAAATTGCAAGAACAAGGGCGCAGCGTGTGCAAAATTGCAAGAAGAAGGGCCTAGCGTGTGCAAAATTGCAAGAACAAAGGCCCAGCGAGTGCAAAATTGCAAGAACAAGGGCCCAGCGAGTGCAAAATTGCAAGAACAAAGGCCCAACGTGTGCAAAATTGCAAGAACAAGGGCCTGACGTGTGCAAAATTGCAAGAATAAGGGCCCAGTGTGTACACAATTGCAAGAACAAGGGCCCAACGTGTGCAAAAGTGCAAGAACAAGGGCCCAACGAGTGCAAAATTGCAAGAACAAGGGCCCACCGTCTGCAAAATTGCAAGAACAAGGGCTCACCGTGTGCAAAATTGCAAGAACAAGGGCTCACCGTGTGCGAAATTGCAAGAACAAGGGTTCACCGTGTGCAAAATTGCAAGAACAAGGGCCTAGCGAGTGGAAAATTGCAAGAACAAGGGCCCAACGTGTGCAAAATTGCAAGAACAAGGGCCCGGTGTGTGCAAAATTGCAAGAACAAGGGCCCAGCGTGTGCAAAATTGCAAGAACAAGGGCCCACCGTGTGCACACTTGCAAGAACAAGGGGCCATCGTGTGCAAAATTGCAAGAACAAGGACCCAGCGTATGCACGATTGCAAGAACAAGGGCCCTGCGAGTGCAAAATTGCAAGAACAAGGGCCCAGCGCGTGCAAAATTGCAAGAACAAGTGTCCAGCGTGTGCAAAATTGCAAGAACAAGGGCCAAGCATGTGCAAAATTGCAAGAACAAGGGCCCAGCGTATGCAAAATTGCAAGAACAAGGGCCCAGCGTGTGCAAGATTGGAAGAACAAGGGCCCTGCGTGTGCAAAATTGCAAGAACAAGGGCCCAGCGAGTGCAAAATTAAAAGAACAAGGGCCGAGTGTGTGCAAAATTGCAAGATTAAGGGCCTTGTGAGTGCAAAATTGCAAGAACAAGGACCCAGCGTGTGCAAAATTGCAAGAACAAGGGCCCAGTGTGTGCAAAATTGCAAGAACAAAGGCGCAGCGAGTGCAAAATTGCAAGAACAAGGGCCCAGCGTGTGCAAAATTGCAAGAAAAAGGGCCCAGCGTATGCAAAATTGCAAGAAAAAGGGCCCAGCGTATGCAAAATTGCAAGAACAAGGTCTCAGCGTGTGCAAAATTGCAAGAACAAAGGCCCAACGAGTGCAAAATTGCAAGGACAAGGGCCCAGCGTGTGCAAAATTGCAAGAACAAGGGCCCAGCATGTGCAAAATTGCGAGAACAAGGGCCTAGCGTGTGCAAAATTGCAAGAACAAGGGCCCAGCATGTGCAAAATTGCGAGAACAAGGGCCCAGCGAGTGCAAAATTGAAAGAACAAGGGCCCACTGTGTGCAAAATTGCAAGAACAAGGGCCCAGCGTGTGCAAAATTGCAAGAACAAGGGCCCAACGTGTGCAAAATTGCAAGAACAAGGGCCCAGCTTGTGCAAAATTGCAAGAACAAGGGCCCTGCGTGAGCAAAATTGCAAGAACAAGGGCCTAGCGTGTGCAAAATTGCAAGAACAAGGGTCCAGGGTGTGCAAAATTGCAAGAACAAGGGCCCAGCGAGTGCAAAATTGCAAGAACAAGGGCCCAGCGAGTGCAAAATTGCAATAACAAGGGCCCAGCGTGTGCAAAATTGCAAGAACAAGGGCCTAGCGTGTGCACACTTGCAAGAACAAGGGCCCAGCGTATGCAAAATTGCAAGAACAAGGGCCCAGCGTGTGCAGAACTGCAAGAAAAAGGGCCCAGCGAATGCAAAACTGCAAGAACAAGGGCCGAGCGTGTGCAAAATTGCAAGAACAAGGGCCCAGCGTGTGCAAAATTGCAGGAACAAGGTCCCAGCTTGTGCACAATTGCAAGAACAAGGGCCCAGCGTGTGCAAAAGTGCAAGAACAAGGGCCCAGCAAGTGTAAAATTGCAAGAACAAGGGCCCAGTGAGAGCAAAATTGCAAGAACAAGGGCCCAGCGTGTGCAAAATTGCAAGAACAAGGGCTTGGCGGGTGCAAAATTGCAAGAACAAAGGCCCAACGGGTGCAAAATTGCAAGAACAAGGGCCCAGTGTGTGCAAAATTGCAAGAACAAGGGCGCAGTGTGTGCAAAATTGCAAGAACAAGGGCCCAGCGTGTGCAAAAGTGCAAGAACAAGGGCCCACCGAGTGCAAAATTGCAAGAACAAAGGCCCAGCGAGTGCAAAATTGCAAGAACAAGGGCCCACCGTCTGCAAAAGTGCAAGATCAAGGGCACAGCGTGTGCAAAATGGCAAGAACAAGGGCCTAGCGTGTGCAAAATTGCAAGAACAAGGGCCCAGCGTGTGCAAAATAGCAAGAACAAAGGCCTAGCGAGTGAAAAATTACAAGAACAAGGGCCCAGTGTGTGCAAAATTGCAAGAACAAGGGCCCAACGTGTGCAAAATTGCAAGAACAAGGGCCCAGCGTGTGCAAAACTGCAAGAACAAGGGCCCAGCGAGTGCAAAATTGCAAGAACAAATGCCCAGCGAGTGCAAAATTGCAAGGACAAGGGCCCAACGTGTGCAAAATTGCAAGAACAAGGGCCCAACGTGTGCAAAATTGCAAGAACAAGGGCCCAGCGTGTGCAAAATTGCAAGAACAAGGGCCCAGTGTCTGCAAAATTGCAAGAACAAGGGCCCAGCGTGTGCAAAATTGCAAGAACAAGGGCCCACCGTGTGCAAAATTGCAAGAACAAAGGCCCAGCGAGTGCAAAATTGCAAGGACAAGGGCCCTGCGTGTGCAAAATTGCAAGAACAAGGGCCCAGCGAGTGCAAGATTGCAAGAACAACGGCCCAGCATGTGCAAAATTGCAAGAACAAGGGCCCAGCGTAAGCAAAATTGCAAGAACAAGGGCCCAGCGTCTGCAAAATTTCAAGAACAAGGGCCCAGCGTAAGCAAAATTGCAAGAACAAGGGCCCAGCGTAAGCAAAATTGCAAGAACAAGGGCCCAGCGTGTGAAAAATTGCAAGAACAAGGGCCCAGCGTGTGCAAAATTGCAAGAACAAAGGCCCAGCGAGTGCAAAATTACAAGGACAAGGGCCCAGCGTGTGCAAGATTGCAAGAACAAGGGCCCAGCGTGTGCAAAATTGCAAGAACAAGGGCCCAGCGTGTGCAAAATTGCAAGAACAAGGGCCCAGCGTGTGCACAAATGCAAGAACAAGGGCCCAGCGAGTGCAAAATTGCAAGAACAAGGGTCCTGGGTGTGCAAAATTGCAAGAACAAGACCCCAGCATGTGCAAAATTGCAAGAAGAAGGGCCCAGCGTGTGCAAAATTGCAAGAACAAGGGCCCAGCGAGTGCGAAATTTCAAGAACAAAGGCCCAGCGTGTGCAAAATTGCAAGAACAAGGGCCTGATGTCTGCAAAATTGCAAAACAAGAGCCCAGCGTGTGCACAATTGCAAGAACAAGGGCCCAGCGTGTGCAAAAGTGCAAGAACAAGGGCCCAACGAGTGCAAAATTGCAAGAACAAAGGCCCAACGTCTGCGAAATTGCAAGAACAAGGGCCCAGCGTGTGCAAAATTGCAAGAACAAGGGCTCACCGTGTGCAAAATTGCAAGAACAAGGGCCCAGCGAGTGCAAAATTGCAAGGACAAGGGCCCAGCGTCTGCAAAATTGCAAGAACAAGGGCCCAGCGTGTGCAAACTTGCAAGAACAAGTGCCCACCGTATGCACACTCGCAAAAACAAGGGCCCAGCGTATGCAAAATTGCAAGAACAAGGGCCCAGCGAGTGAAAAATTGCAAGAACAAGGGCCCAGCGAGTGCAAATTTGCAAGAACAAGGGCCTAGCAAGTGCAAAATTGCAAGAACAAGGGCCCAGCGAGTGCAAAATTGCAAGAACAAGGGCCCTGCGTGTGCAAAATTGCAAGAACAAGTGCCCAGCGAGTGCTAAATTGCAAGAACAAAGGCCCACCGTGTGCAAAATTGCAAGAACAAGGGCCCAGCATGTGCAAAATTGCAAGAACAAGGGCCCAGCGTGTCCAAAATTGCAAGAACAAAGGCCCAGCGAGTGCAAAATTGCAAGAACAAGGGCCCAGCGAGTGCAAAATTGCAAGAACAAAGGCCCAGCGTGTGCAAAATTGCAAGAACAAGGGCCCAGCATGTGCAAAATTGCAAGAACAAGGGCCTAGCGTGTGCAAGATTGCAAGAAAAAGGGCCCAGCGTGTGCAAAATTGCAAGAACAAGGGCCCAGCGTAAGCAAAATTGCAAGAACAAGGGTCCAGCATCTGCAAAATTTCAAGAACAAGGGCCCAGCGTGTGCAAAATTGCAAGGACAAGGGCCCAGCGTGTGCAAAATTGCAAGAACAAGGGCCCAACGAGTGCCAAATCGCAAGAACAAGGGCCCCGTGTGTGCACAATTGCAAGAACAAGGGCCCAGCGTGTGCAAAATTGCAAGAACAAGGGCCCATCGTGTGCACACTCGCAAGAACAAGGGCCCAGCGTGTGCAGAATTGCAAGAACAAGGGCCCAGCGTGTGTACAATTGCAAGAAGAAGGGCCCAGCGCGTGCAAAATTGCAAGAACAAAGGCCCACGAGTGCAAAATTGCGAGAACAAGGGCCTAGCGAGTGCAAAATTGCAAGAAGAAAGGCCCAGCGTGTGCAAGATTGCAAGAACAAGGGCCCTGCGTGTGCAAAATTGCAAGAACAAGGGCCCAGCGTGTGCAAGACTGGAAGAACAAGGGCCCAGCGTGTGCAAAATTGCAAGAATAAGGGCCCAGCGAGTGCAAAATTGCAAGAACAAGGGCCCAGCGTGTGCAAAATTGCAAGAACAAGGCCCTGTGAGTGCAAAATTGAAAGAACAAGGGCCCACTGAGTCCAAAATTGCAAGAACAAGGGCCCAGCGTATGCAAAATTGCAAGAACAAGGGCCCAGCGTGTGCAAAATTGCAAGAACAAGGGCCCTGTGAGTGCAAAATTGCAAGAACAAGGGCCCAGCGAGTGCAAAATTGCAAGAACAAGGGCCCAGCGTGTGCAAAATTGCAAGAACAAGGGCCAAGTGAGTGCAAAATTGCAAGAACAAGGGCCTAGCGAGTGCAAAATTGCAAGAACAAGTACCCAGCGTGTGCAAAATTGCAATAACAAGGGCCCAGCGTGTGCAAAATTGCAAGAACAAGGGCCCAGCGTGTGCAAAATTGCAAGAACAAAGGCCCAGCGAGTGCAAAAGTGCAAGGACAAGGGCCCAGCGTGTGCAAAATTGCAAGAACAAGGGTCCAGAGTGTGCAAGATTGGAAGAACAAGGGCCCAGCGTGTGCAACATTGCAAGAACAAGGGCCCAGCGAGTGCAAAATTGAAAGAACAAGGGCCCAGCGAGTGCAAAATTGCAAGAACAAGGGCCCAGTGTGTGCAAGATTGGAAAAACAAGGGCCTAGGGTGTGCAAAATTGCAAGAACAAGGGCCCAGAGAGTGCAAAATTGAAAGAACAAGGGCCCAGCGTGTGCAAAATTGCAAGAACAAGGGCCTAGTGAGTGCAAAATTGCAAGAACAAGGGCCCACTTAGTGCAAAATTGCAAAAACAAGGGCTCAGCGAGTGCAAAATTGCAAGAACAAGGGCCCAGCGTGTGCAAAATTGCAAGAACAAGGGCCAAGCGAGTGCAACATTGCAAGAACAAGGGCCCTGCGTGTGCAAAATTGCAAGAACAAGGGCCCAGTGATTGCAAAATTGCAAGAACAAGGGCCCACTGAGTGCAAAATTGCAAGAACAAGGGCCCAGTGATTGCAAATTTGCAAGAACAAGGGCCCAGCGAGTGCAAAATTGCAAGAACAAGGGCCCAGCGTGTGCAAAATTGCAAAATCAAGGGCCCAGAGTGTGCAAGATTGCAAGAACAAGTGCCCAGCGTGTGCAAAATTGCAAGAACAAGGGCCCTGTGAGTGCAAAATTGCAAGAACAAGGGCCCACTGAGTGCAAAATTGCAAGAACAAGGGCCCTGCGAGTGCAAAATTGCAACAAAAAGGGCCCAGCGTGTACAAACTTGCAAAAAAAAGGGCCCAGAGTGTGCAAAATTGCAAGAACAAGTGCCCAGCGTGTGCAAAATTGCAAAAACAAGGGCCCAGCGTGTGCAAAATTGCAAGAACAAGGGCCCATCGCGTGCAAATTTGCAAGAACAAGTGCCCAATGAGTGCAAAATTGCAAGAACAAGGGCCCAGCGTGTGCAAAATTGCAAAAACAAGGGCCCAGAGTGTGCAAGATTGCAAGAACAAGTGCCCAGCGTGTGCAAAATTGCAAAAACAAGGGCCCAACGTGTGCAAAATTGCAAGAACAAGGGCCCAGTGAGTGCAAAATTGCAAGAACAAGGGCCCACTGAGTGCAAAATTGCAAGAACAAGGGCCCAGCGAGTGCAAAATTGCAAGAACAAGGGCCCAGCATGTGCAAAATTGCAAAAACAGGAGCCCAGAGTGTGTAAAATTGCAAGAACAAGTGCCAAGCGTGTGCAAAATTGCAAAAACAAGGGCCCAGCGTGTGCAAAATTGCAAGAAAAAGGGCCCAGCGCGTGCAAATTTGCAAGAACAAGTGCCCAGCGTGTGCAAAATTGCAAGAACAAGGGCCCAGCGTGTGCAAAATTGCAAGAACAAGGGCCCAGCGTGTGCAAAATTGCAAGAACAATGGCCCAGCGTGTGCAAGATTGGAAGAACAAGGGCCCGGCGTGTGCAAAATTGCAAGAACAAGGGCCCAGCGAGTGCAAATTTGAAAGAACAAGGGCCCAGTAAGTGCAAAATTGCAAGAACAAGGGCCCAGCGTGTGCAAAATTGCAAGAACAATGGCCCAGCGTGTGCAAGATTGGAAGAATAAGGGTCTGGCGTGTGCAAAATTGCAAGAACAAGGGCCCAGCGAGTGCAAATTTGAAAGAACAAGGGCCCAGTCAGTGCAAAATTGCAAGAACAAGGGCCCACTGACTGCAAAATTGCAAGAACAAGGGCCCACCATGTGCAAAATTGCAAGAACAAGGGCCCAGCGAGTGCAAAATTGAAAGAACAAGGGCCCAGCGTGTGCAAAATTGCAAGAACAACGGCCCAGCGTGTGCAAGATTGGAAGAACAAGGGCCCAGCGTGTGCAAAATTGCAAAAACAAGTGCCCAGCGCGTGCAAAATTGCAAGAACAAGGGCCGAGCGAGTGCAAAATTGAAAAAACAAGGGCCCAGCGTGTGCAAAATTGCAACAACAAGGGCCCAGCGTGTGCAAATTTGCAAGAACAAGGGCCCAGCTTGTGCGAAATTGCAAGAACAAGGGCCCAGAGTGTGCAAGATTGGAAGAACAAGGGCCCAGCGTGTGCAAAATTGCAAGAACAAGTGCCCAGCGTGTGCAAAATTGCAAGAACAAGGGCCCAGCGTGTGCAAAATTGCAAGAACAAGTGCCCAGAGTGTGCAAAATTGCAAGAACAAGGGCCCAGCGTGTGCAAAATTGCAAGAACAAGGGCCCTGCGACTGCAAAATTGAAAGAACAAGGGCCCAGCGTGTGCAAGATTGGAAGAACAAGGGCCCAACGTGTGCAAAATTGCAAGAACAAGGGCCCTGCGAGTGCAAAATTGAAAGAACAAGGGCCCAGCGTGTGCAAAATTGCAAGAACAAGGGCCCACTGACTGCAAAATTGCAAGAACAAGGGCCCAGCATGTGCAAAATTGCAAGAACAAGGGCCCAGCGAGTGCAAAATTGAAAGAACAAGGGCCCAGCGTGTGCAAAATTGCAAGTACAAGGGCCCAGCGTGTGCAAGATTGGAAGAACAAGGGCCCAGCGAGTGCAAAATTGAAAGAACAAGGACCCAGCTTGTGCAAGATTGCAAGAACAAGGGCCCAGTGAGTGCAAAATTGCAAGAACAAGGGCCCACTGAGAGAAAAATTGCAAGAACAAGGGCCCAGCGAGTGGAAAATTGCAAGAACAAGGGCCCAGCGTGTGCAAATTTGCAAGAACGAATGCCCACCGTGTGCAAAATTGCAAAAACAAGGGCCCAGCGTGTGCAAAATTGCATGAACAAGGGCCCAGAGTGTGCAAGATTGGAAGAACAAGGGCCCAGCGTGTGCAAAATTGCAAGAACAAGGGCCCAGCGAGTGCAAAATTGAAAGAACAAGGGCCCAGCGAGTGTAAAATTGTAAGAACAAGGGCCCACCGTGTGCAAGATTTGAAGAACAAGGGCCCAAAGTGTGCAACATTGCAAGAACAAGGGCCAAACGAGTGCAAAATTGAAAGAACAAGGGCCCAGCGTGTGCAAAATTGCAAGAACAAGGTCCCAGTGAGTGCAAAATTGCAAGAACAAGGGCCCAAAAAGTGCAAAATTGAAAGAACAAGGGCCCAACGTGTGCAAAATTGCAAGAACAAGTGCCCAGTATGTGCAAAATTGCAAGAACAAGGGCCTAGCGTATGCAAAATTGCAAGAACAAGGGCCCAGCGTATGCAAAATTGCAAGAACAAAGGCCCAGTGAGTGCAAAATTGCAAGGACAAGCACCCAGCGTGTGCCAAATTGCAAGAACAAGGGCCCAGAGTGTGCAAGATTGGAAGAACAAGGGCCCAGCGTGAGCAAAATGGCAAGAACAAGGGCCTAGCGAGTGCAAAATTGAAATAACTAGGGCCCAGCGAGTGCAAAATTGCAAGAACAAGGGCCCAGCGTGTGCAAGATTGGAAGAACAAGGGCCCAGCATGTGCAAAACTGCAAGAACAAGGGCCCAGCGAGTGCAAAATTGAAAGAACAAGGCCCAACTTGTGCAAAATTGCAAGAACAAGGGCCCAGTGAGTGCAAAATTGCAAGAACAAGGGCCCACTCAGTGCAAAATTGCAAGAACAAGGGCCCAGCGAGTGGAAAATTGCAAGAACAAGGGCCCAGCGTGTGCAAATTTGCAAGAACAAGTGCCCAGTGTGTGCAAATTTACAAGAACAAGGGCCCAGTGTGTGCAAAACTGCAAGAACAAGGGCCCAGCTTGTGCAAAATTGCAAGAACAAGGGCCCAGCGAGTGCAAAATTGCAAGATCAAGGGCCCAGCGAGTGCAAAATTGAAAGAACAAGGGCCCAGCGAGTGCAAAATTGCAAGAACAAGGGCCCAGCGTGTGCAAGATTGGAAGAACAAGGGCCCAGCGTGTGCAAAATTGCAATAACAAGGGCCCTGAGTGTGCAAGATTGGAAGAACAAGGGCCCAGCGTGTGCAAAATTGAAAGAACAAGGGCCCAGCGAGTGCAAAATTGAAAGAACAAGGGCCCAGCGAGTGCAAAATTGCAAGAACAAGGGCGCAGCGTGTGCAAGATTGGAAGAACAAGGGCCCAGCGTGTGCAAAATTGCAAGAACAAGGGCCCAGCGAGTGCAAAATTGCAAGAACAAGGGCCCAGTGAGTGCAAAATTGCAAGAACAAGGGCCCACTGAGTGCAAAATTGCAAGAACAAGGGCCCAGCGAGTGCAAAATTGCAAGAACAAGGGCCCAACGTGTGCAAATTTGCAAGAACAAGTGCCCAGCGTGTGCAAAATTGCAAGAACAAGGGCCCGGCGAGTTCAAAATTGCAAAAACAAGTGCCCAACGTGTGCAAAATTGCAAAAATAAGGGCCCCGAGTGTGCAAGATTGCAAGAACAAGTGCCCAGCGTGTGCAAAATTGCAAGAAAAAGAGCCCAGCGTGTGCAAAATTGCAAAAACAAGGGCCCAGCGTGTGCAAAATTGCAAGAACAAGGGCCCAGAGTGTGCAAGATTGGAAGAACAAGGGCCCAGCGTGTGCAAAATTGCAAGAACAAGGGCCCAGCGTGTGCAAAATTGAAAGAACAAGGGCCCAGCGAGTGCAAATTTGCAAGAACAAGGGCCCAGCGTGTGCAAGATTGGAGGAACAAGGGCCCAGTGTGTGCAAAATTGCAAGAACAAGGGCCCAGTGAGTGCAAAGTTGAAAGAACACGGGCCCAGCGTGTACAAAATTGCAAGAACAAGGGCCCAGTGAGTGCAAAATTGCGAGAATAAGGGCCCACTGAGTGCAAAATTGCAAGAACAAGGGCCCAGCGAGTGCAAAATTGCAAGAACAAGGGCCCAACGTGTGCAAATTTGCAAAAACAAGTGCCCAACGTGTACAAAATTGCAAGAACAAGGGCCCAGCGTGTGCAAAATTGCAAGAACAAGGGCCCAGCGTGTGCAAAATTGAAGAACAAAGGCCCAGCAAGTGCAAAAGTGCAAGGACAAGGGCCCAGCGTGTGCAAAATTGCAAAAACAAGGGCCCAGAGTGTGCAAGATTTGAAGAACAAGGGCCCAGCGTGTGCAAAATTGCAAGAACAAGGGCCCAGCGAGTGCAAAATTGAAAGAACAAGGGCCCAGCGAGTGCAAAATTGCAAGAACAAGGGCCCTGCGTGTGCAAGATTGGAAGAACAAGGGCCCGGCGTGTGCAAAATTGCAAGAACAAGTGCCCAATGAGTGCAAAATTGCGAGAATAAGGGCCCACTAAGTGCAAAATTGCAAGAACAAGGGCCCAGCAAGTGCAAAATTGCAAGAACAACGTGTGCAAATTTGCAAGAATAAGTGCCCAGCGTGTACAAAATTGCAAGAACAAGGGCCCAACGTGTGCAACATTGCAAGAACAAGGACCCAGCGTGTGCAAAATTGCAAGAACAAAGGCCCTGCAAGTGCAAAAGTGCAAGGACAAGGGCCCAGCGTGTGCAAAATTGCAAAAACAAGGGCCCAGAGTGTGCAAGATTTTAAGAACAAGGGCCCAGCGTGTGCAAAATTGCAAGAACAAGGGCCCAGCGGGTGCAAATTTGAAAGAACAAGGGCCCAGCGAGTGCAAAATTGCAAGAACAAGGGCCCAGCGTGTGCAAGATTGGAAGAAAAAGGGCCCAGCGTGTGCAAAATTGCAAGAACAAGTGCCCAGCGTGTGCAAAATTGCAAGAACAAGGGCCCAGCGTGTGCAAAATTGAAAGGTCAAGGGCCCAGCGTGTGCAAAATTGCAAAAACAAGGGCCCACCGAGTGCAAAATTGAAAGAACAAGGGCCCAGCGTGTGCAAAATTGCAACAACAAGGGCCCAGCGTGTGCAAAATTGCAAGAACAAGGGCCCAGCGTGTGCAAGATTGAAAGAACAAGGGCCCAGCGTGTGCAAAATTGCAAGAACAAGTGCCCAGCATGTGCAAAATTGCAAGAACAAGGGCCCAGCGTGTGCAAAATTGCAAGAACAAGGGCCCAGCGTGTGCAAGATTGGAAGAACAAGGGCCCAGCGTGTGCAAAATTGCAATAACAAGGGCCATGAGTGTGCAAGATTGGAAGAACAAGGGCCCAGCGTGTGCAAAATTGAAAGAACAAGGGCCCAGCGAGTGCAAAATTGAAAAAACAAGGGCCCAGCGAGTGCAAAATTGCAAGAACAAGGGCGCAGCGTGTGCAAGATTGGAAGAACAAGGGCCCAGCGTGTGCAAAATTGCAAGAACAAGGGCCCAGCGAGTGCAAAATTGCAAGAACAAGGGCCCTGTGAGTGCAAAATTGCAAGAACAAGGGCCCACTGAGTGCAAAATTGCAAGAACAAGGGCCCAGCGAGTGCAAAATTGCAACAACAAGGGCCCAGCGTGTGCAAATTTGCAAGAACAAGTGCCCAGCGTGTGCAAAATTGCAAGAACAAGGGCCTGGCGAGTTCAAAATTGCAAAAACAAGTGCCCAGCGTGTGCAAAATTGCAAAAATAAGGGCCCAGAGTGTGCAAGATTGCAAGAACAAGTGCCCACCGTGTACAAAATTGCAAGAAAAAGAGCCCAGCGTGTGCAAAATTGCAAAAACAAGGGCCCAGCGTGTGCAAAATTGCAAGAACAAGGGCCCAGAGTGTGCAAGATTGGAAGAACAAGGGCCCAGCGTGTGCAAAATTGCAAGAACAAGGGCCCAGCGTGTGCAAAATTGAAAAAACAAGGGCCCAGCGAGTGCAAATTTGCAAGAACAAGGGCCCAGCGTGTGCAAGATTGGAGGAACAAGGGCCCAGTGTGTGCAAAATTGCAAGAACAAGGGCCCAGTGAGTGCAAAGTTGAAAGAACACGGGCCCAGCGTGTATAAAATTGCAAGAACAAGGGCCCAGTGAGTGCAAAATTACGAGAATAAGGGCCCACTGAGTGCAAAATTGCAAGAACAAGGGCCCAGCGAGTGCAAAATTACAAGAACAAGGGCCCATCGTGTGCAAACTTGCAAAAACAAGTGCCCAACGTGTACAAAATTGCAAGAACAAGGGCCTAGCGTGTGCAAAATTGCAAGAACAAGGGCCCAGCGTGTGCAAAATTGAAGAACAAAGGCCCAGCAAGTGCAAAAGTGCAAGGACAAGGGCCCAGCGTGTGCAAAATTGCAAAAACAAGGGCCCAGAGTGTGCAAGATTTGAAGAACAAGGGCCCAGCGTGTGCAAAATTGCAAGAACAAGGGCCCAGCGAGTGCAAAATTGAAAGAACAAGGGCCCAGCGAGTGCAAAATTGCAAGAACAAGGGCCCTGCGTGTGCAAGATTGGAAGAACAAGGGCCCGGCGTGTGCAAAATTGCAAGAACAAGTGCCCAGTGAGTGCAAAATTGCAAGAATAAGGGCCCACTAAGTGCAAAATTGCAAGAAGAAGGGCCCAGCGAGTGCAAAATTGCAAGAACAACGTGTGCAAATTTGCAAGAATAAGTGCCCAGCGTGTACAAAATTGCAAGAACAAGGGCCCAACGTGTGCAACATTGCAAGAACAAGGACCCAGCGTGTGCAAAATTGCAAGAACAAAGGCCCTGCAAGTGCAAAAGTGCAAGGACAAGGGCCCAGCGTGTGCAAAATTGCAAAAACAAGGGCCCAGAGTGTGCAAGATTTTAAGAACAAGGGCCCAGCGTGTGCAAAATTGCAAGAACAAGGGCCCAGCGGGTGCAAAATTGAAAGAACAAGGGCCCAGCGAGTGCAAAATTGCAAGAACAAGGGCCCAGCGTGTGCAAGATTGGAAGAACAAGGGCCCAGCGTGTGCAAAATTGCAAAAACAAGGGCCCAGAGTGTGCAAGATTTGAAGAACAAGGGCCCAGCGTGTGCAAAATTGCAAGAACAAGGGCCCAGCGAGTGCAAAATTGAAAGAACAAGGGCCCAGCGAGTGCAAAATTGCAAGAACAAGGGCCCTGCGTGTGCAAGATTGGAAGAACAAGGGCCCGGCGTGTGCAAAATTGCAAGAACAAGTGCCCAATGAGTGCAAAATTGCGAGAATAAGGGCCCACTAAGTGCAAAATTGCAAGAACAAGGGCCCAGCAAGTGCAAAATTGCAAGAACAACGTGTGCAAATTTGCAAGAATAAGTGCCCAGCGTGTACAAAATTGCAAGAACAAGGGCCCAACGTGTGCAACATTGCAAGAACAAGGACCCAGCGTGTGCAAAATTGCAAGAACAAAGGCCCTGCAAGTGCAAAAGTGCAAGGACAAGGGCCCAGCGTGTGCAAAATTGCAAAAACAAGGGCCCAGAGTGTGCAAGATTTTAAGAACAAGGGCCCAGCGTGTGCAAAATTGCAAGAACAAGGGCCCAGCGGGTGCAAATTTGAAAGAACAAGGGCCCAGCGAGTGCAAAATTGCAAGAACAAGGGCCCAGCGTGTGCAAGATTGGAAGAAAAAGGGCCCAGCGTGTGCAAAATTGCAAGAACAAGTGCCCAGCGTGTGCAAAATTGCAAGAACAAGGGCCCAGCGTGTGCAAAATTGAAAGGTCAAGGGCCCAGCGTGTGCAAAATTGCAAAAACAAGGGCCCACCGAGTGCAAAATTGAAAGAACAAGGGCCCAGCGTGTGCAAAATTGCAACAACAAGGGCCCAGCGTGTGCAAAATTGCAAGAACAAGGGCCCAGCGTGTGCAAGATTGAAAGAACAAGGGCCCAGCGTGTGCAAAATTGCAAGAACAAGTGCCCAGCATGTGCAAAATTGCAAGAACAAGGGCCCAGCGTGTGCAAAATTGCAAGAACAAGGGCCAAGCGAGTGCAAAATTGAAATAACAAGGGCCTAGTGTGTGCAAAATTGCAACAACAAGGGCCCAGCGTGTGCAAAATTGCAAGAACAAGGGCCCAGCTTGTGCAAAATTGCAAGAACAAGGGCCCAGAGTGTGCAAGATTGGAAGAACAAGGCCCAGCGTGTGCAAAATTGCAACAACAAGGGCCCAGCGTGTGCAAAATTGCAAGAACAAGGGCCCAGCTTGTGCAAAATTGCAAGAACAAGGGCCCAGAGTGTGCAAGATTGGAAGAACAAGGCCCAGCGTGTGCAAAATTGCAAGAACAAGTGCCCAACGTGTGCAAAATTGCAAGAACAAGGGCCCAGCGTGTGCAAAATTGCAAGAACAAGTGCCCAGCGTGTGCCAAATTGCAAGAACAAGGGCCCAGCGTGTACAAAATTGCAAAAACAAAGGCCCAGCGAGTGCAAAAGTGCAAGGACAAGGGCCCAGCGTGTGCAAAATTGCAAGAACAAGGGCCCAGAGTGTGCAAGATTGGAAGAACAAGGAACCAGCGTGTGCAAAATTGCAAGAACAAGGGCCCAGCGAGTGCAAAATTGAAAGAACAAGGGCCCACCGAGTGCAAAATTGCAAGAACAAGGGCCCAGCGTGTGCAAGATTGGAAGAACAAGGGCCCAGCGTGTGCAAAATTGCAAGAACAAGTGCCCAGCGTGTGCAAATTTGCAAGAACAAGTGCCCAACGTGTGCAAATTTACAAGAACAAGGGCCCAGTGTGTGCAAAACTGCAAGAACAAGGGCCCAGCTTGTGCAAAATTGCAAGAACAAGGGCCCAGAGTGTGCAAGATTGGAAGAACAAGGGCCCAGCGTGTGCAAAATTGCAAGATCAAGGGCCCAGCGAGTGCAAAATTGAAAGAACAAGGGCCCAGCGAGTGCAAAATTCCAAGAACAAGGGCCCAGCGTGTGCAAGATTGGAAGAACAAGGGCCCAGCGTGTGCAAAATTGCAATAACAAGGGCCCTGAGTGTGCAAGATTGGAAGAACAAGGGCCCAGCGTGTGCAAAATTGAAAGAACAAGGGCCCAGCGAGTGCAAAATTGAAAGAACAAGGGCCCAGCGAGTGCAAAATTGCAAGAACAAGGGCCCAGCGTTCTCAAGATTGGAAGAACAAGGGCCCAGCGTGTGCAAAATTGCAAGAACAAGGGCCCAGCGTGTGCAAATTTGCAAGAACAAGTGCCCAGCGTGTGCAAAATTGCAAGAACAAGGGCCCGGCGAGTTCAAAATTGCAAAAACAACTGCCCAGCATGTGCAAAATTGCAAAAATAAGGGCCGAGAGTGTGCAAGATTGCAAGAACAAGTGCCCAGCGTGTGCAAAATTGCAAGAAAAAGAGCCCAGCGTGTGCAAAATTGCAAAAACAAGGGCCCAGCGTGTGCAAAATTGCAAGAACAAGGGCCCAGAGTGTGCAAGATTAGAAGAACAAGGGCCCAGCGTGTGCAAAATTGCAAGAACAAGGGCCCAGCGTGTGCAAAATTGAAAGAACAAGGGCCCAGCGAGTGCAAATTTGCAAGAACAAGGGCCCAGCGTGTGCAAGATTGGAGGAACAAGGGCCCAGTGTGTGCAAAATTGCAAGAACAAGGGCCCAGTGAGTGCAAAGTTGAAAGAACACGGGCCCAGCGTGTACAAAATTGCAAGAACAAGGGCCCAGTGAGTGCAAAATTGCGAGAATAAGGGCCCACTGAGTGCAAAATTGCAAGAACAAGGGCCCAGCGAGTGCAAAATTGCAAGAACAAGGGCCCAACGTGTGCAAATTTGCAAAAACAAGTGCCCAACGTGTACAAAATTGCAAGAACAAGGGCCCAGCGTGTGCAAAATTGCAAGAACAAGGGCCCAGCGTGTGCAAAATTGCAAGAACAAAGGCCCAGCAAGTGCAAAAGTGCAAGGACAAGGGTCCAGCGTGTGCAAAATTGCAAAAACAAGGGCCCAGAGTGTGCAAGATTTTAAGAACAAGGGCCCAGCGTGTGCAAAATTGCAAGAACAAGGGCCCAGCGAGTGCAAAATTGAAAGAACAAGGGCCCAGCGAGTGCAAAATTGCAAGAACAAGGGCTCAGCGTGTGCAAGATTGGAAGAACAAGGGCCCAGCGTGTGCAAAATTGCAAGAACAAGTGCCCAGCGTGTGCAAAATTGCAAGAACAAGGGCCCAGCGTGTGCAAAATTGAAAGAACAAGGGCCCAACGTGTGCAAAATTGCAAAAACAAGGGCCCATCGAGTGCAAAATTGAAAGAACAAGGGCCCAGCGAGAGCAAAATTGCAAGAACAAGGGCCCAGCGTGTGCAAGATTGGAAGAACAAGGGCCCAGCGTGTGCAAAATTGCAAGAACAAGTGCCCAGCGCGTGCAAAATTGCAAGAACAAGGGCCGAGCGAGTGCAAAATTGAAAAAACAAGGGCCCAGCGTGTGCAAAATTGCAACAGCAAGGGCCCAGCGTGTGCAAAATTGCAAGAACAAGGGCCCAGCTTGTGCGAAATTGCAAGAACAAGGGCCCAGAGTGTGCAAGATTGGAAGAACAAGGGCCCAGCGTGTGCAAAATTGCAAGAACAAGTGCCCAGCGTGTGCAAACTTGCAAGAACAAGGGCCCAGCGTGTGCAAAATTGCAAGAACAAGTGCCCAGCGTGTGCAAAATTGCAAGAACAAGGGCCCAGCGTGTGCAAAATTGCAAGAACAAGGGCCCAGCGACTGCAAAATTGAAAGAACAAGGGCCCAGCGTGTGCAAGATTGGAAGAACAAGGGCCCAGCGTGTGCAAAATTGCAAGAACAAGGGCCCTGCGAGTGCAAAATTGAAAGAACAAGGGCCCAGCGTGTGCAAAATTGCAAGAACAAGGGCCCAGCTTGTGCAAAATTGCAAGAACAAGGGCCCAGAGTGTGCAAAATTGAAAGAACAAGGGCCCAGCGTGTGCAAAATTGCAAGAACAAAGGCCCAGCAAGTGCAAAAGTGCAAGGACAAGGGCCCAGCGTGTGCAAAATTGGAAATATTAGGGCCCAGAGTGTGCAAGATTTTAAGAACAAGGGCCCATCGTGTGCAAAATTGCAAGAACAAGTGCCCAGCGTGTGCAAACTTGCAAGAACAAGGGCCCAGCGTGTGCAAAATTGCAAGAACAAGTGCCAAGCGTGTGCAAAATTGCAAGAACAAGGGCCCAGCGTGTGAAAAATTGCAAGAACAAGGGCCCAGCGACTGCAAAATTGAAAGAACAAGGGCCCAGCGTGTGCAAGATTGGAAGAACAAGGGCCCAACGTGTGCAAAATTGCAAGAACAAGGGCCCTGCGAGTGCAAAATTGAAAGAACAAGGGCCCAGCGTGTGCAAAATTGCAAGAACAAGTGCCCAGCGCGTGCAAAATTGCAAGAACAAGGGCCGAGCGAGTGCAAAATTGGAAAAACAAGGGCCCAGCGTGTGCAAAATTGCAACAGCAAGGGCCCAGCGTGTGCAAAATTGCAAGAACAAGGGCCCAGCTTGTGCAAAATTGCAAGAACAAGGGCCCAGAGTGTGCAAGATTGGAAGAACAAGGGCCCAGCGTGTGCAAAATTGCAAGAACAAGTGCCCAGCGTGTGCAAACTTGCAAGAACAAGGGCCCAGCATGTGCAAAATTGCAAGAACAAGTGCCCAGCGTGTGCAAAATTGCAAGAACAAGGGCCCAGCGTGTGCAAAATTGCAAGAACAAGGGCCCAGCGACTGCAAAATTGAAAGAACAAGGGCCCAGCGTGTGCAAGATTGGAAGAACAAGGGCCCAACGTGTGCAAAATTGCAAGAACAAGGGCCCTGCGAGTGCAAAATTGAAAGAACAAGGGCCCAGCGTGTGCAAAATTGCAAGAACAAGGGCCCAGCTTGTGCAAAATTGCAAGAACAGGGGCCCAGAGTGTGCAAAATTGAAAGAACAAGGGCCCAGCGTGTGCAAAATTCC
Organism: Closterium sp. NIES-65; assembly: GCA_948144175.1. Taxonomy (NCBI): domain Eukaryota; kingdom Viridiplantae; phylum Streptophyta; class Zygnematophyceae; order Desmidiales; family Closteriaceae; genus Closterium; species Closterium sp. NIES-65. The sequence goes on from CANXME010002189.1 coordinate 388,197, forward strand.
AAGAACAAAGGCCCAGCAAGTGCAAAAGTGCAAGGACAAGGGCCCAGCGTGTGCAAAATTGCAAAAATAAGGGCCCAGAGAGTGCAAAATTGCAAGAACAAGGGCCCATCGTGTGCAAAATTGCAAGAACAAGGGCCCAGCGAGTGCAAAATTGAAAGAACAAGGGCCCAGCGAGTGCAAAATTGCAAGAACAAGGGCTCAGCGTGTGCAAGATTGGAAGAACAAGGGCCCAGCATGTGCAAAATTGCAACAACAAGGGCCCAGCGTGTGCAAAATTGCAAGAACAAGGGCCCAGCTTGTGCGAAATTGCAAGAACAAGGGCCCAGAGTGTGCAAGATTGGAAGAACAAGGGCCCAGCGTGTGCAAAATTGCAAGAACAAGTGCCCAGCGTGTGCAAAATTGCAAGAACAAGGGCCCAGCGTGTGCAAAATTGCGAGAACAAGTGCCCAGCGTGTGCAAAATTGCAAGAACAAGGGCCCAGCGTGTGCAAAATTGCAAGAACAAGGGCCCAGCGACTGCAAAATTGAAAGAACAAGGGCCCAGCGTGTGCAAGATTGGAAGAACAAGGGCCCAACGTGTGCAAAATTGCAAGAACAAGGGCCCTGCGAGTGCAAAATTGAAAGAACAAGGGCCCAGCGTGTGCAAAATTGCAAGAACAAGGGCCCACTGACTGCAAAATTGCAAGATCAAGGGCCCAGCATGTGCAAAATTGCAAGAACAAGGGCCCAGCGAGTGCAAAATTGAAAGAACAAGGGCCCAGCGTGTGCAAAATTGCAAGAATAAGGGCCCAACGTGTACAAGATTGGAAGAACAAGGGCCCAGCGTATGCAAAATTGCAAGAACAAGGGCCCAGCGAGTGCAAAATTGAAAGAACAAGGACCCAGCTTGTGCAAGATTGCAAGAACAAGGGCCCAGTGAGTGCAAAATTGCAAGAACAAGGTTCCACTGAGAGAAAAATTGCAGGAACAAGGGCCCAGCGAGTGGAAAATTGCAAGAACAAGGGCCCAGCATGTGCAAAATTCCAAGAACAAGGGCCCAGCGAGTGCAAAATTGAAAGAACAAGGGCCCAGCGTGTGCAAAATTGCAAGAACAAGGGCCCAGCGTGTGCAAGATTGGAAGAACAAGGGCCCAGCGTATGCAAAATTGCAAGAACAAGGGCCCAGCGAGTGCAAAATTGAAAGAACAAGGACCCAGCTTGTGCAAGATTGCAAGAACAAGGGCCCAGCATGTGCAAAATTGCAAGAATAAGGGCCCAGCGAGTGCAAAATTGAAAGAACAAGGGCCCAGCGTGTGCAAAATTGCAAGAACAAGGGCCCAGCGTGTGCAAGATTGGAAGAACAAGGGCCTAGCGTGTGCAAAATTGCAAGAACAAGTGCCCAGCGCGTGCAAAAATGCAAGAACAAGGGCCGAGCGAGTGCAAAATTGAAAAAACAAGGGCCCAGCGTGTGCAAAATTGCAACAACAAGGGCCCAGCGTGTGCAAAATTGCAAGAACAAGGGCCCAGCTTGTGCGAAATTGCAAGAACAAGGGCCCAGAGTGTGCAAGATTGGAAGAACAAGGGCCCAGCGTGTGCAAAATTGCAAGAAAAAGTGCCCAGCGTGTGCAAAATTGCAAGAACAAGGGCCCAGCATGTGCAAAATTGCAAGAACAAGTGCCCAGCGTGTGCAAAATTGCAAGAACAAGGGCTCAGCGTGTGCAAAATTGCAAGAACAAGGGCCCAGCGACTGCAAAATTGAAAGAACAAGGGCCCAGCGTGTGCAAGATTGGAAGAACAAGGGCCCAACGTGTGCAAAATTGCAAGAACGAGGGCCCTGCGAGTGCAAAATTGAAAGAACAAGGGCCCAGCGTGTGCAAAATTGCAAGAACAAGGGCCCACTGACTGCAAAATTGCAAGAACAAGGGCCCAGCATGTGCAAAATTGCAAGAACAAGGGCCCAGCGAGTGCAAAATTGAAAGAACAAGGGCCCAGCGTGTGCAAAATTGCAAGAACAAGGACCCAGCGTGTACAAGATTGGAAGAACAAGGGCCCAGCGTATGCAAAATTGCAAGAACAAGGGCCCAGCGAGTGCAAAATTGAAAGAACAAGGACCCAGCTTGTGCAAGATTACAAGAACAAGGGCCCAGTGAGTGCAAAATTGCAAGAACAAGGTTCCACTGAGAGAAAAATTGCAGGAACAAGGGCCCAGCGAGTGGAAAATTGCAAGAACAAGGGCCCAGCGTGTGCAAATTTGCAAGAACGAATGCCCAGCGTGTGCAAAATTGCAAAAACAAGGGCCCAGCGTGTGCAAAATTGCAAGAACAAGGGCCCAGCTTGTGCAAAATTGCAAGAACAAAGGCCCAGCGAGTGCAAAAGTGCAAGGACAAGGGCCCAGCGTGTGCAAAATTGCATGAACAAGGGCCCAGAGTGTGCATGATTGGAAGAACAAGGGCCCAACGTGTGCAAAATTGCAAGAACAAGGGCCCAGCGAGTGCAAAATTGAAAGAACAAGGGCCCAGCGAGTGTAAAATTGTAAGAACAAGGGCCCACTGTGTGCAAGATTGGAAGAACAAGGGCCCAGCGTGTGCAACATTGCAAGAACAAGGGCCAAGCGAGTGCAAAATTGAAAAAACAAGGGCCCAGCGTGTGCAAAATTGCAAGAACAAGGTCCAAGTGAATGCAAAATTGCAAGAACAAGGGCCCAAAGAGTGCAAAATTGCAAGAACAAGGGCCCAACGTGTGCAAAATTGCAAGAACAAGTGCCCAGTATGTGCAAGATTGCAAGAACAAGGGCCTAGCGTATGCAAAATTGCAAGAACAAGGGCCGAGCGTGTGCAAAATTGCAAGAACAAAGGCCCAGCGAGTGCAAAATTGCAAGGACAAGCACCCAGCGTGTGCAAAATTGCAAGAACAAGGGCCCAGAGTGTGCAAGATTGGAAGAACAAGGGCCCAGCGTGTGCAAAACTGCAAGAACAAGGGCCCAGCTTGTGCAAAATTGCAAGAACAAGGGCCCAGTGAGTGCAAAATTGCAAGAACAAGGGCCCACTGAGTGCAAAATTGCAAGAACAAGGGCCCAGCGAGTGGAAAATTGCAAGAACAAGGGCCCAGCGTGTGCAAATTTGCAAGAACAAGTGCCCAGCGTTTGCAAAATTGCAAGAAAAAGGGCCCAGTGTGTGCAAAACTGCAAGAACAAGGGCCCACCTTGTGCAAAATTGCAAGAACAAGGGCCCAGAGTGTGCAAGATTGGAAGAACAAGGGCCCAGCGTGTGCAAAATTGCAAGATCAAGGGCCCAGCGAGTGCAAAATTGAAAGAACAAGGGCCCAACGAGTGCAAAATTGCAAGAACAAGGGCCCAGCGTGTGCAAGATTGGAAGAACAAGGGCCCAGCGTGTGCAAGATTGGAAGAACAAGGGACCAGCGTGTGCAAAATTGCAAGAACAAGGGCCCAGCGAGTGCAAAATTGAAAGAACAAGGGCCCAGCGAGTGCAAAATTGCAAGAACAAGGGCCCAGCGTGTGCAAGATTGGAAGAACAAGGGCCCAGCGTGTGCAAAATTGCAAGAACAAGGGCCCAGCGAGTGCGAAATTGCAAGAACAAGGGCCAAGTGAGTGCAAAATTGCAAGAACAAGGGCCCACTGAGTGCAAAATTGCAAGAACAAGGGCCCAGCGAGTGCAAAATTGCAAGAACAAGGGCCCAGCGTGTGCAAATTTGCAAGAACAAGTGCCCAGCGTGTGCAAAATTGCAAGAACAAGGGCCCGGCGAGTTCAAAATTGCAAGAACAAGTGCCCAGCGTATGCAAAATTGCAAAAATAAGGGCCCAGAGTGTGCAAGATTGCAAGAACAAGTGCCCAGCGTGTGCAAAATTGCAAGAAAAAGAGCCCAGCGTGTGCAAAATTGCAAAAACAAGGGCCCAGCGTGTGCAAAATTGCAAGAACAAGGGCCCAGAGTGTGCAAGATTGGAAGAACAAGGGCCCAGCGTGTGCAAAATTGCAAGAACAAGGGCCCAGCGAGTGCAAAATTGAAAGAACAAGGGCCCAGCGAGTGCAAAGTTGCAAGAACAAGGGCCCAGCGTGTGCAAGATTGGAGGAACAAGGGCCCACTGTGTGCAAAATTGCAAGAACAAGGGCCCAGTGAGTGCAAAGTTGAAAGAACACGGGCCCAGCGTGTACAAAATTGCAAGAACAAGGGCCCAGTGAGTGCAAAATTGCGAGAATAAGGGCCCACTGAGTGCAAAATTGCAAGAACAAAGGCCCAGCGAGTGCAAAATTGCAAGAACAAGGGCCCAACGTGTGCAAATTTGCAAGAACAAGTGCCCAACGTGTACAAAATTGCAAGAACAAGGGCCCAGTGTGTGCAAAATTGCAAGAACAAGGGCCCAGCGTGTGCAAAATTGCAAGAACAAAGGCCCAGCAAGTGCAAAAGTGCAAGGACAAGGGCCCAGCGTGTGCAAAATTGCAAAAACAAGGGCCCAGAGTGTGCAAGATTTTAAGAACAAGGGCCCAGCGTGTGCAAAATTGCAAGAACAAGGGCCCAGCGAGTGCAAAATTGAAAGAACAAGGGCCCGGCGAGTGCAAAATTGCAAGAACAAGGGCCCAGCGTGTGCAAGATTGGAAGAACAAGGGCCCAGCGTGTGCAAAATTGCAAGAACAAGTGCCCAGTGAGTGCAAAATTGCGAGAATAAGGGCCCACTAAGTGCAAAATTGCAAGAACAAGGGCCCAGCGAGTGCAAAATTGCAAGAACAACGTGTGCAAATTTGCAAGAATAAGTGCCCAGCGTGTAAAAAATTGCAAGAACAAGGGCCCAGCGTGTGCAAAATTGCAATAACAAGGGCCCTGAGTGTGCAAGATTGGAAGAACAAGGGACCAGCGTGTGCAAAATTGCAAGAAAAGGGCCCAGCGAGTGCAAAACTGAAAGAACAAGGGCCCAGCGAGTGCAAAATTGCAAGAACAAGGGCCCAGCGTGTGCAAGATTGGAAGAACAAGGGCCCAGCGTCTGCAAAATTGCAAGAACAAGGGCCCAGCGAGTGCAAAATTGCAAGAACAAGGGCCCAGTGAGTGCAAAATTGCAAGAACATAGGCCCACTGAGTGCAAAATTGCAAGAACAAGGGCCCAGCGAGTGCAAAATTGCAAGAACAAGGGCCCAGCGTGTGCAAATTTGCAAGAACAAGTGCCCAGCGTGTGCAAAATTGCAAGAACAAGGGCCCGGCGAGTTCAAAATTGCAAGAACAAGTGCCCAGCGTGTGCAAAATTGCAAAAATAAGGGCCCAGAGTGTGCAAGATTGCAAGAACAAGTGCCCAGCGTGTGCAAAACTGGAAGAAAAAGAGCCCAGCGTGTGCAAAATTGCAAAAAAAAGGGCCCAGCGTGTGCAAAATTGCAAGAACAAGGGCCCAGAGTGTGCAAGATTGGAAGAACAAGGGCCCAGCGTGTGCAAAATTGCAAGAACAAGGGCCCAGCGAGTGCAAAATTGAAAGAACAAGGGCCCAGCGAGTGCAAAGTTGCAAGAACAAGGGCCCAGTGTGTGCAAGATTGGAGGAACAAGGGCCCACTGTGTGCAAAATTGCAAGAACAAAGGCCCTGCAAGTGCAAAAGTGCAAGGACAAGGGCCCAGCGTGTGCAAAATTGCAAAAACAAGGGCCCAGAGTGTGCAAGATTTTAAGAACAAGGGCCCAGCGTGTGCAAAATTGCAAGAACAAGGGCCCAGCGGGTGCAAAATTGAAAGAACAAGGGCCCAGCGAGTGCAAAATTGCAAGAACAAGGGCCCAGCGTGTGCAAGATTG
>CANXME010002190.1:0-135000 GCA_948144175.1 Closterium sp. NIES-65
GTGACCTGCCGTGTGTTGTGTGCTGTCATATGTCACCTCACATGATGTCTGCGACTCCTCACGTGATGCATACGACGCCTGGCGTGTGAACAACTGCCGAACGACGCTCTCTGGTGCACGCCAGCGTCGGGAGGCAGGTCAACTCCGCCGCTCTCAGCGTCGGCCTCATCCACGCATTGCAGGTGAGCCATGGCGCGAGATTATCAGGTACGTTTGATGTTCATGCGTCAGTTTTCAGTCGACTCAAACGCCATGTTGACTCTGCTGCTCGCAGTGGCTTCCTCATGCACGCGCTGCAACTGAGCCTGGCGTGATGTCACCAGTGTAACTTGAGTTGATTCAAATGCGTCTTTCAAGTCACCAGCCGATTTTCAACCTACTGAACAGACTCCGCACCGAGATAACCATTTGAGTCGTTCCAATTCAAGTTCATCCTCGCCTTGGCACAATGCTATCTCTCAATGCTACCCCATTTCTCCCATCTCTACTCAAACCAGGTGCTGCACCCAGGAGTTGGTTATTTCCGCCCCTTCGACCAGACGTTGCACGGCGGTAACCCGCGTGGACCTGATGACGAAAGCGTTTCACATCAACACGCCCCCAGAGGGACATGTTCGCGCGTTAGAGAGTCGACTCAATCAACCCCCAACCCTGCCTTCATTCTTACCCAGGTGCTGCGCCCGGGAGTTGGTTATTTCCGGCCCATCGACCAGACGTCGCACGGTGGTAACCGCTGTGGATCTGATGAAGAAGGTGTTTCACATCAACACGCCCCCAGAGGACATGTACGCGCTCACCCAGGACCAGGCCTACTCGCTGCTGGCGGCTGACAAGATCGACGATTTGCTGGAGGCGGTCATATCAGGTGGGTTCCAGTCATGTCTCTAAGTCTTTGGTAATGGGGCTGGGTCAGAATCCTCTTCACTTAAGATCTGCTTGCTTCCAGAGGACATGTTCGCGCTCACCCAGGACCAGGTGTACTCGCTGCTGGCGGCTGACAAGATCGACGACTTGCTAGAGTTTAACCCTCCGCCCTTCACCCCTCTCCACCCTTCCCGCTAGCCCCTCAAGAGCTCCCTAACTGCTTCCTAGCCTTGCCTCCCCCTTCTGCTTCCCCCCCCTCTCCGCAATATTCCTCCCCCCTCACGCGAACGCCCCTCCACCAGCGTTATGAGCGCCACAAGAGGCACCACGACTTTGTGGTGGTGGAGGGCACGTCCATGCGGGATGGGTCCACACGGGATGGGTGGTGAAGCTCCCCCGTTCCCTATCTTACCTTCCCTCTCCCCACCTCTCTCCCCTCCCACCAGCGTATGAGCGCCACAAACGGCACCACGACTTTGTGGTGGTGGATGGGCACGTCCATGCGGGATGGGTCCACACGGGATGGGTGGTGAAGCCCCCGTTCCCTATCTTACCTTCCCTCTCCCCGCCTCTCTCCCCTCCACCAGCGTATGAGCGCCACAAGCGGCACCACGACTTTGTGGTGGTGGAGGGCACGTCCATGCGGGATGGGTCCAACACCGTCGCCCATCAACGGGCTCATGCGTCCGCCCTCGAGTCCCCCGCCCTGCTGCTCACTGATTGCATCGCCGCTTCGCACCACCACCCGAAGCACCACGAGGTAAAACACCCACCTCCCCCCCCCGCACACACACACACACACACACACACACACACACACACACACACACACACACATACATCTCGAGTGACCTGCTATACTTCTCACTGACTGCATAGCCGCCTCCCACCACCACTCCAAGCACCACAAGGTAAGTTTGAGTCGACCCAACACGTCGCCCATCAACAGGCTCATTGCGTCCACCCTCGAGTGCCCCGCGCTGCTCCTCACTGACTGCATCGCCGCTTCGCACCACCACCCGAAGCACCACAAGGTAACACACGCATACACACACACACACACACACACACACACACACACACACACACACACACACCACACGCACACACACGCACACGCACCTGCTGGTGCTGCTAGGGACTTGATGCAAACCCGAACCCCCCTTCCTCCCTCTCCCCCTCCCCCTCGCCCCTCCCCCCTTCCCCGCCCCCTCCCCCTCCCCCTGTCCCCACCAGGCGGGGGGCCGGTTTGAGGCGTGGGACTTTGAGAAGGAGGCGGCGAGCTGCATCTTGGACCATGCGCGCATCATGAGGCAGAGCAGCGTCGACATCGCCGGCGCCCTGCTCTACCGCACGCCCAGGACGTCCAGAGGAACCACCCGCCTCAGGCAGTACATCACTGAAGCGGGGATTCCCTTCCTGGGCGCCCTCCCTGCCGACAAGTCTTTGGAGTCCTTCCAGGTGCGTCCTGTGCTGTGCTGCTCTCTAGCAGATGGGTGTGTCGTAGGCAAGGACCCAAGGCGCCCTGCCTCTACCGCACGCCGAAGAAATCCCGGGGAACAACCAGGCTCAGGCAATACATTACTGAAACTGGAATCCCGTTCCTGGGCGCTCTCCCTGCCGACAAATCCCTGGAGTCGTTTCAGGTACGTCCTGTGCTGTGCTGTGCTTCCCTGCTAGCAGCAGAGCAGCGTCGACATCGCCGGCGCCCTGCTCTACCGCACGCCCAGCGTGTTTTTTGAGAATTCTCAAAAAACACGCCCAGGACCTCCCGGGGCACCACCCACCTCAGGCAGTACATTACCGAGGCTGGAATCCCCTTCCTGGGGGCGCTGCATGCAGACAAGTCTCTTGAGTCCTTCCAGGTACGTCCTGTGCTGTGCTGCTCTGCTGGTTGCATGGCGTCGCACATACAAGGAGGGCCTCTTGTGCCATTCACCTCTCTGCCTGTCCCTCCCCTTCAGGTGGAGGACGTGATGAGGGTGCTGCACGCGCAGGTACTCTACAGGAAGGGCACCCGTTGTCGTTCCTCATTCCGCCGTTTTCCCTGTTGTCCTGCCCCTCTTTCCGCCCCTCTTTCCGCCCCTCTTTCCGCCTCTCTTTCCGCCTCTCTTTCTGCCTCCCTGCCTCCCGCTCTGCCTGTGTCTCTCAGGTGGAGGACGTGAGGAGGGTGCTGCACGCGCAGGTGCTCTACGGAGAGGACACCCCCCACGCGGCCAACAGCATGGCCACCGAGATCACCAAAACCATGGTGGCAACTCTGCACCTCGCTGAGATCCTCACGCTCATCCCGCCCTCCGACGACCCCGCTAGAGGCGCCCTCGTTATAGCGCACGCCAGCCGCCCGGATATCCTGCTCGGGATGATCGATCTGCATGAGACGCATCTGAGCACCCAGGTGGCGGCGATGGTGCTGACGGGAGGGGCGCCTCCTCCTGCTGAGGTGGACGAGCTGATTCGGGTGAGTGTGGGTTGACCTCGGTTGAGTCTGGTTGACTTGGGATGATCGATCTGCATGAGACGCAGCTGAGCACGCAGGTGGAGGCAATGGTGCTGACAGGGAAGGCTCCGCCTCCTGCTAAGGTTGACGAGTTGATCCGGGTGAGTGGCTTGACCCCGGTTTGACTCTGATCGACTTGGGTTGACTTGTAGCAGCAGCAGCACCAGCCCAGCAGGTGGGGTGGGGGATATCCTGCTGGGGATGATAGATCTGCATGAGACGCATCTGAGTACCCAGGTGGCGGCAATGGTACTCACTGGGGGTGCTCCGCCTCCTGCTGAGGTGGACAAGCTGATCCGGGTGAGTGAGGGTTGACCTGAGTTGACCTGGGCTGGCTGGTGTTGACTTGAAAAAGCAACAGTAGCCCAGCAGGTGAGGTTTTCTCCTCGGGATGATCGACCTGCATGAGACGCATATGAGCACACAGGTGGCGGCTATGGTGCTGACGGGGGGGGCGCCGCCCCCTGCTGAGGTGGACGAGCTGATCCGGGTGAGTGGCTTGACCGTGGTTGATTTGGGTTGACCTCGGTTTACTCTTTACTTGTTGCTTTACCGCTGTGTTTCCTCTCCTTCCCCTTCCTTCCTCTCCAGCAATATTTGTTTTAGATTCCTCAAATGCACCTGTTTTCCTTGTCATGTCCTGGCCTCTTCATTCCTCTCTCCTCCCGTCATCTCTCGTCCCCTTCACGCCTTTCCCCATCACCTCCTTTTTTTCCCATGCCACGCCTCCCCCTTCCCCAGACCCGCCCCACGCGAGTGTCCCTCCCAGTGCTGCTGGCCCCCAAGGCCACCTACGACACATGCCTGGAGCTCGCAAAGGCTGACTCGGAGTTGCACGCTACCTCCACCAGGAAGATTGAAAGGGCTGAGGTGAGAGCGGAGGGGGGTCTAGTTGAAGAGACGAGATGGCTGGGGCCGAGGGGTGCGGATGGGTTGCTGGTAAGGTGGAAGGGGTGGACAGCGGTGCTGCTGCTGGCCCCCAAGGCTATGTACGACACGTGCCTGGAGCTCGCTAAGGTTGACTCGGAACGGCATGCCGTTTGAGAATTGTCAAAAGTTCACCCGGAAGATCGAGAGGGTTGAGGTGCGAGCGTGGGGGGCCGAGAGGGGTGAAATATTCAGGACTTGGAGAACTCTCAAGACCCAATAGATTGCGTGTCCTCAAAGTGCTTGTCCTCTATCAAGTCCTCTTCAAGGAGCACTCCCCAATCCCTTTGCTGTTCTTTTGTTCGTTCCCTCTCTCCCCCCCCCTCTCTTCAGGTCATGTTTCACGAGCATGTGGACATGCGAGTACTCAACCAAGTCCTCTTCAAGGAGCGCCCTCTCCGCATGAACCCCAAGCTATTCCAACACGGCATCTTTGAGAAGGCTAGAGCCGCCCAGTCACACGTCGTGCTGCCAGAGGTACGCCTGCCACCCGCACCGCACTGCATGCCTAATATTGCCACCTGCACCCCATCGCACCGCTTTAGAAACCTCTCCGCATGAATGAACCCCAAGCTCTTCCAACACGGCATCTTTGAGAAGGCCAGAGCCGCTCAATCACACGTCGTGCTGCCAGAGGTATGAAAGTTACTGCCATTCTCACCGCATTGCACCCCTACTAACCACTTCTTATGAACCCCAAGCTCTTCCTGCACGGCATCTTTGAAAAGGCCAGAGCCGCCCAGTCGCACGTGGTGCTGCCAGAGGTATGCTTCTAACTGCCACCCCCACCTCACTGCACCAACCTCTCCGCACAGCATTTTTTAAAAGGCCAGAGCCGCCCTGCTAGAGATACAGCTATCACTCATCACCCCAGCACCATGTGCATGTGAACCACACTGCAAGCACCATCCCGTCCCACCCGCCAAGGAGCAGAGCCATGCAGGGTGCAGGCAGCAGGGGAGGTACTCCGCAGGTCGCCCTGCCAATTCCCTCCCTCCTGCCTTTCCGCCTTACTCTTTCTCCCCGCTCTTTATTTCCCATCCCACCCACCAGGGAGCAGAGCCGCGCACGGTGCAGGCAGCAGGGGAGGTTCTCAGGCGGTCCCTCTGCCAGCTCACGCTCGTGGGCAAGCCGGACCTCATCCTCACCCAGGCCAAGCCAATTCCCACCTTTTCCCACTGCACAATATCCCCCATGCCACAGGGCGCAGAGCCACGCACGGTGCAGGCAGCAGGAGAGGTGCTTCGGCGTTCCCTCTGCCAACTGACGCTCGTGGGCAAGCCGGATCTCATCCTCACCCAGGCCAAGCAGCTCCGTGTGGACCTCACTGAAGCTACCCCTCTCTTCTCCCTTCCGCCCCCCTCTCCCTACCTCCCTCCCTCCCTCCCTCCCTCCCTCCCTCCCTCCCTCCCTCCCTCCCTCCCTCCCTCCCTCCCTCCCTCCCTCCCCTCCCTCTCTTTCGTCTCCTTTCCCCTTTTTGTCCCCCTTGTTTCCTCCCTCCTCTTTCCGCCAGGGTGCAGAGCCGCGCACGGTGCAGGCAGCAGGTGAGGTGCTCAGGCGTTCCTTGTGCCAGCTGACTCTGGTCGGCAAGCCAGACCTCATCCTCACCCAGGCCAAGCAGCTTCGGGTGGACCTCACCGGAGCTAACATCGTCAACCCAGCCTCGGCGCCGAACCTGGAGACCTACGTGGATATTCTCTATGAGGCTCGGAAGTCCAAAGTGAGTAACAGAGGTGGGGAGAAGGGAAGGGGAGGAGAAGGGAAGGGGGGAAGGGGGGGGGGAAAAGGGGGGACGGAAAAAGGGGGAGAAGGGAAGGGAGTGAGGGGGGGAAAGGGTGGAGAAGGGAAAAGGGGGACTTTAGGCAGGTACCTCGGATTTGCCTGCCTGTCAGGCAGGTTCTGAGTCTACAAAAAGGTATGACCATCACACTGCAACACCTGCATGAACATTCTCAATGGGTTCCTATTGAGGCACCTTAAAATACAATCACTACGACAGCCACATGAACTTTCTGTATGAATTCCCCTGGCCCCCTTCCTCCCACCTTCCCCATCCCTCCCCACTCCCTCCCAAAAGAACCACCACCACCACCCACTCACTCCTCACTCCTTTCCCTCACTCCTTTCCCTCACTACTTTCCCTCACTCCTTTCCCTCATTCCTTTCCCTCACTCCTTTCCCTCACTCCTTTCCCTCACTAATTTCCCTCACTCTTTTCCCTCACTACTTTCCCTCATTCCTTTCCCTCACTACTTTCCCTCACTCCTTTCCCTCACTACTTTCCCTCACTCCTTTCCCTCACTACTTTCCCTCACTCCTTTCCCTCACTACTTTCCCTCACTACTTTCCCTCCCTCCTTTCCCTCACTACTTTCCCTCACTCCTTTCCCTCAATCCTCCCAACTCCTCGCAACTCCTCTCCATACCTCTTCAGGGCATGACCCGTGCAGAGGCACAGGAGGTGCTGGTGACGGACGCCAACTACTTTGGCACGGCCATGGTGGCAGCAGGTGGTGGTGGTGTCGTTCCCAACTCCTCCCCATCCCTCTTCACCCCTCTCCTCCCCTCTGTTCAGGGCATGACCCGTGCAGAGGCACAGGAGGTGCTGATCACGGACGCCAACTACTTTGGCACAGCCATGGTGGCAGCAGGGGATGGTGGACTGTGGTGCCGTGCCCCCTCCCAACTCCTCCCAACTCCTCCCCACTCCTCCCAACTCCTCACTCTTTCCCACTCCTCCCTCCCCACACCCTCTTCAGGGCATGACCCGAGCAGAGGCGCAGGAGGTGCTGATCACGGACGCCAACTACTTTGGGACAGCCATGGTGGCAGCAGGGGACGCCGATGGCATGGTGCTTGCAGGGCATAATAGCAAGGCCAAACCCTTCCGTTCCGCCTTCCAACTCCTCCCAACTCCTCCACAAACTCCTCCAGGGCATGACCCGAGCAGAGGCACAGGAGGTGCTGATCACGGACGCCAATTACTTTGGCACAGCCATGGTGGCAGCAGGGGACGCCGATGGCATGGTGTCAGGGGCCATTCACACCACCGCCAACACCGTTCGACCTGCCCTGCAGATCATCAAGGTAGGGTGTGGGTGTGAGTGAGTGAGTGAGTGAGTGAGTTGAGTGAGTGTGTGGGTGGGTGTCTGAATGTGCGTGTGAGTTTGTGGGTTGATTGCAAGCCTGTGTGTGTGTGAGTGAGTGGGTGGGGTTTGGGTGCACAGCCATGGTGGCAGCAGGGGACGCCAATGGCATGGTGTCGGGGGCTATTCACACCACTGCCAATACTGTGCGGCCCGCCCTGCGAATTATTAAGGTGAGATGTGGGGGGGTGGGGGTAGATGTTGGAATGTGCGTGTGAGCCTGTGGGTGGGAGTGCAGGCCAGTGGGTGCGAGTAAGTGGGTGGGGTGTGGGGGCACAGCCATGGAATGGTGTCAGGTGCTATTCACACCACTGCCAACACTGTTCGACCTGCGCTGCAGATCATCAAGGTGAGCCAAGTCTGTTGACTTTTGAGTCGACTCAAAAGGTGAGCCAAGTCTGTTGACTTTTGAGTCGACTCAAAAGGTGAGCCAAGTCTATGTGTGTGTGAGTGAGTCGGTGGGGTGTGGGGGCAAGCCATGGTGGCAGCAGGGAACGCCAGTGGCATGGTGTCAGGGGCCATTCACACCACCGCCAACACTGTCCGACCCGCTCTGCAGATCATCAAGGTGAGTTGTGCATGTGCGTGAGTGCAGGCCGCTGGGGTGCGCGAAAGTGGGGTGACCAACACTGTGCGACCTGCTCTGCAGATCATCAAGATTAGCAATGTGTGGCTTTGTGCATGGGGTTCTGGATGTACGTGTGTGAGTCTGTGCATGTGAGTGGGTGGAGTCTGAGTGGTTTGGGTCTGAGTGCGTGCATGTACGTGTTTGTGCCATCAACACCACTCCCCACTTCCTTCCCTCCCCTCCGCCTTACACCCCAGTTTTGCTGCCTTTGCCGCCCATTCGTGGCCCCTGTGCGCCCGTCCCCTCCTTGTTTTCCTTGTCTGCTTGTCCCTTTCTTTTCCCCCTCTCTGCCCTTCCATCCCTCTCCCTCACAGACCCTCCCAGAGACCCCCATCGTCTCATCTGTCTTCTTCATGTGTCTGCCCGACAAGGTTCTTTGTGTCACATCCCGACCGGGGATTGCGCCACCAGCACCAGTCCCCCCTTTCCCCCCGTCCCTTCCACCTTACATCCCGATTCTCCTGCGTTTGCCCACCCATCTCAGCCCCCCTGTCTGCCCGTCCCTTCCTTCTCCTCCCTGTCTACCCTTCTCCTCTTTTCCCCCTGTTTGCCTCCCCCTCTCTCTGTCACAGACCCTCCCAGAGACCCCCATCGTCTCATCTGTCTTCTTCATGTGTCTGCCCGACAAGGTCCTCGTGTACGGTGATTGCGCCATCAACAAAATCTCCCCTACCCCCACTGTGGATCCCGTTTTCTCCCTTCTTTCAACCATTCCCCTCCCCCATTCCTCCCCCTTTTTCCGCTCCCCCATTCCTCCCCCTTTTTCCGCCCCTTTCCCCCTCCCCGCTTCCCCCCTTCTCTTCCACCCGCCAACCGCCCCCCCCCCGGCCCTGCTGTCTCCCCCACAGACCCTCCCAGAGACCCCCATCGTTTCATCAGTGTTCTTCATGTGTCTGCCTGACAAGGTTCTCGTGTACGGTGATTGCGCCATCAACACCAATCCGACGGCTGAGGAGCTTGCGATGATCGCCATGTCATCCGCTGACACGGCGGCAGCCTTTGGCGTGGAGCCACGTGTGGCTCTGCTGTCGTACGCCACTGGGGATTCCAACACAGGTGGGATGATGGGTGGTGGGGTGGTCGGGTGGGATGGTGGGATAGCAGTTCATTAGAAAAAAGTTAGCTCGTAGCCATTTCATAGCAAACCAGGTGCACTGACTGCAGCCTTTGGCGTGGAGCCCACCCACGTGTCGCTCTGCTGTCGTATGCCACTGGGTACTCCAGCACAGGTGGGATGGTGGAATAGAGAGGTTCATAAGAAGTGTTATCTCCTAGCCATATCATAGCGAACCAGGCGCACGGAGTGCAGCCTTTGCTGTGTCGCTCTGCTGTCGTATGCCACTGACTGGGGACTCCAGCACAGGTGGGTGGGACCGTGGGGGATCAAAGCATTCATTCCTAAACTAGCCTCTGTGCTCTCACTGCTTGATGCGTCTCTTCTTCTCTAACCCTCTGCTCCTCTCCTCTACCATTCTGTCTCCTCGCTCCCCAAGGCCAGCTGATTCAGAAGGTGTCAGGTGCAACAGCCGTCGTGCATGAGCGCTGGAGGCCTGACCTGACCTCATGGTGGAGGGTGGTTGACGTGTCCTGATCACAGACTGTGATGCACCACCCTACCCTCCCCTCCCTCTGCAGGCCCGCTGATTCAGAAGGTGGCGGACGCAACAGCAATCGTGCATGAGCGCCGGCCAGAACTCATGGTGGAGAGGCCGTTGATGCTTGACGAGGGGTGGTTGATGTGTCTTGATCACCGACTGTGATGCACCACCCTACCGTCCCCCAAATCGCGGATGCAACAGCCATAGTCCATGAGCGCCGGCCAGACCTCATGGTGGAGGGGCGGGAAGGAGGACTGCAGTATGATGCCCTGATTCATGGTTTCCTTGCTATCCTTTCCTCTCCTCTCCTGTCCCGGTCCTCTCACTCGCAGGTCCGCTGATTCAGAAGGTGGCGGATGCTACAGCCATCGTGCATGAGCGCCGGCCAGACCTCATGGTGGAGGGGCCGCTGCAGTACGACGCTGCTGTGAACATGGAGACAGCCAAGACGAAGCTCAAGGGACGGACGAGTGAAGTGGCAGGGCAGGTGAGTCGTTAATAAGGTGAAAGGGAGGGTGCCAGGCAGGTGAGGAAATGGGTGGGATTCGGTAGATGGAGGGGTGGAGGCCAGAGCTCATGGTGGAGGGGCCGCTGCAGTACGATGCTGCTGTGAACATGGAGACAGCCAAGGCGAAGCTCAAGGGGAAGACCTCTGAAGTCGCAGGGCAGGTGGGTGCAGTGCGGTGGAGTGAGGTGAGGTGGAAATGGGTAATGCAGGGGTGTAGCGCAGCGCAGGCCAGAGCTCATGGTGGAGGGGCCGCTGCAGTACGATGCTGCTGTGAACATGGAGACAGCCAAGACGAAGCTCAAGGGGAAGACCTCTGAAGTGGCAGGGCAGGTGAGCGAGTGGGTTTAGCGCGGTGGAGATGGAAAATGGAGGGATATTGGGCCCGTTGCATTCAGTACCCAGTGCTGCTGTTAACATGGAAACAGCCAAGACGAAGCTCAATGGGAGGACGTCTGAAGTCGCAGGGCAGGTGGGTGCAGTGCGGTGGAGTGTGGTGGATATGGGAAGTTAAGGGGTGTAGCGCAGCACAGGGCAGACCTCGTGGTTCATGGTGGAGGGGCCGCTGCAGTACCCAGTGCTCATGGCAGGGCAGGTAATCGCATGGGTGGAGTGCGGTGGAGGTGGGCAGGCCAGAGCTCATGGTGGAGGGGCCGCTGCAGTACGATGCTGCTGTGAACATGGAGACAGCCAATACGAAGCTCAAGGGGAAGACGTCTGAAGTGGCAGGACAGGTGGGTGCAGTGCGATGGAGTGCGGTGTAGTGTGGTGGATATGGGAACCGGAGGGGTGGAGCGCAGTGCAGGCCTCACCTCATGGTGAACATGAAGACAGCCAAGACGAAGCTCAAGGGGAAGACGTTTGAAGTCGCAGGGCAGGTGGGTGCAAGGAGTTTCTTGCTGCGGGAGTTTCTAGTTACGAGTATGTCTGGACTTCGATCCCCTCATTCCCTCTCTCTCCCTTCCCTCATTCCCTCCCGGTCCCTCCTTTCCCTCACACCTCCCCTGCACCTCCAGCCTGAGTGCCCATTTGCCCTCATCTTAACCCTCCACTCACTCTTTGTCTCTCCTTTCCCCCATCCACCCCTATTAATCTTCCTTACCCCTCTCCCTGCCTCAATCCCGCCGCTTCCTCTCCAGGTATCGGTGCTCATTTTCCCGGATCTCAACACCGGCGACAACACGTACAAGGCAGTGCATGGGAGGCTGTTCCCCCATCCCCCCCTCTTAATCTCCTTAACCCCCCTCCCTTTCTCCTCTGCCCCACTCCCTCCCGGCCCCACCAGGCATCGGTGCTCATCTTCCCTGATCTCAACACGGGCAACAACACCTACAAGGCAGTACGAGAGTGATCTCTCCCTCTTGTAATCCCATCCCCACCTCTTAAACTCCTGTACCCCTCCCCCTGCCCCACTCCCTCCCCTCTCCTTTCCTCTCCAGGCATCGGTGCTCATTTTCCCGGATCTTAACACGGGCAACAACACGACTCTTGAGGCGCCTCATAAGCCCTTATTCCCTCCCCTGCCCAACTTCCTCCCTTCTCCTTGCCCCTCCAGGCATCGGAGCTCATCTTCTCTGATCTCAATGCGGGCATCAACACGACTCTTGAGGCGGCTCATAGCACTCCCTCCCTTCTCCCTACCCCACTCCATCCCTTCTCCCTCCCCCACTTCCTCCCATGCCCCTCCAGGCATCGGTGCTCATCTTCCCGGATCTCAACACCGGCAACAACACGTACAAGGCAGTGCAGCAGGTGAGATAGTTGTAGCAGGCAGGGTAGAGCAGCTGGTGGGGTATACATTCTCTCGTTCACATTCTACCTCTCATACTTTCCGCGAGAGACTTCTCAAGTTTCTCGGAAACTTATAGTAAAACACTTTCTGAAAAAACTTTGGAGTCCCTCGCTCCTGGGCCCGTAGTTTGCCTGCTATTTTGTGCTCCCTCCCCTTCTTCCCTCCCATTCCCACTCCCACTCGCTCACTCTTGCCTTCTTCTCCCCCCCCCCCCCCCCCCCCTGTCCAGTCCACGGGAGCCGTTGCCATGGGACCGGTGCTGCAGGGGCTGAGGAGACCCGTGAACGATTTGAGCCGGGGTTGCACTGTGAAAGATATAGTCACAACCATCGCAATCACGGGCGTGCAAGCAGCTGCCATGAAGACCAGCAGCATCAGGCAGGGCGGTTCTGCATAAGACTGTGTCATACATGCCGTATGGATGCGTGTGTGATGAGAAACTCAGAGGCCTATGGGAAGTTTTTTTTTTCTTTATTTCTCGGTGATGCTGGATGGTATCTTTACAAGGCTATGGATTGTTTTGTCTGGAAAACTAGAACAACTTATTCTGGTTTTGTTGTGGGCCAGTAACGAGCGGGCCGTTGGCTGTGAATGTAGACCACTGGGAGTATGGAGTGGCAGTGGGAGTGTTCAGAGTGGGTGGTTGAGTGAGCATTAGGGCGTATTCCTGGCTCCGTGTCATTCGGGATTCGTGTCATTCGAAATTTGCGGGAGCTAATCCGAAAATCCACTTTCCCGAGTTTTGAATTTTCCGATTGGATCCCACAATTTCGGAGGATACAGATACTGGATGACCCGGAGACAGAAATACGCCCTTACGGTGTGTCATGTACCTCGATACAACGGTATTGTGTTCCCAAATCGAGAGGTGGCAGGACCACTGCCACGCGAAGAACTACTGTGCACCACCCGGTCGGGTTGGAGATCACGTGGCACACAGTGGTTCTTCCACCTATCGGGCTGGAGACACTCGATTTCCACGCGGAAAGCACCAGCCTTGATTGGCCTTATCCATTACGTGGAACAGCTCAGCAGGAGTCATGATCTTCCCTCCTTGCTGGGCAGCTTTCCGTACCGTGGCACGCGATTACGACAATTTGGAGTGGTGGGCGAATTCTGGAGCCTGTTGCGTGGCATGCGACCTGGGTTGACTCCAAGGGACGTGCTTTTGAGAATTGCTGACATGGCGATTTATATTTATGACGCGAACATCGTGGACAGAAACAGTTGCTACGGTGTGACTCCTCCTGACCAGTCTCATATCAAATAAGTTTAACAAAGTGTTTTATAAGTTCACCGTGTTTATCACCGCCTTGTCATGTTTGTCACTATGGTTCGGAATGAATTCACCAGCAAAATGCCCTGATTGCTGACAAATAGCCATTTTTGCAGGCCGAAATATCCTTCCGCGTTGCTCGCACGGAGCGCGTCGTCGTAATGCTGGCATTCAAGCCAAGCCAAAGCAGCCTTCAGCAACAGCAATATCGAAACACCATGCCCGTCATTCGTCATTCGATTTCCCCGATATGCCAGCCAACTAAATGCTCCATTCCGCCATAGCTGTCCATCGATCGACTGTACTGTGTATGGTAGACACGCACAGCTCCTTGTTTCTCTGCCCGCAACAGAAGGATGAGCATGAACACTGCTGTCCCCAAGAGCAGAAGCTCTTCAACTTTGCAATGCTGGCGTGTCTTTCTCGCCAGTTCCTTCTCTCCTTCCTTATGCCGCCTCCCCCCCGACCCCACCCCCCCATCCCGTTTCCCTTCAACTTTCTAGACCATTTTAGGGATCTCAATTTGCTCCTCTGTCACTCCCATCCGCATTTTTGGAACGAGCAGAACCCGCGGTCCGTATTCGTAAATACACAGTGCTGGGTATAATCTCAAAGCCACCTGTAGATAATCGACTGCAGTAACGCACAAAAAGGCCCCGTAGAAAATCGTCGACACATTCCTGCGCGAATTTGAAATTCTCTGCGTCAATTTCGACAACCGTCATATGCAATCGCCGTTCTCCGCCGATTGTCGCGTCTCCATCGTCCCGTCGTCTCAATTCGTGATTGTCAAGCGCCTAACAAACAGACGTATCTCCCTGATTCCCTCACTCGTCGTCGCCCGCGTCTCATTCGTTGCGCCCGTCGTCGTCGTCGTCGTCGCCGCGCCTCCTCCGATCGCCCAGCATCATGTTGCGCTTATTTGCCGCGCATGCGGCGCAGCAATTCCAGCGCCACGCCGCCAATCGCGCGTTCAGCGCGCTCGCCGCTTCCGCTGCAGGCGGAATGGGCGGCGTCGCGGCGCGGAGGTGGGGCAGCGTGTGGAAAAAGTGCCGCCCGGATGCCGCCGCTGCTGCCCCCGGCGCCGCCACGTGCGGCGCACCGTTCGATTTCACGCAAGCCCCGTATTCGTCCACTGTTGATCTCGATTTCTCGCAGCTCACGCCACTGGCGTTCGCGAGACGCTTCAGCGCCGGTACCGCCGCGTCTGGCGGCAACATCCCCGTAGAAAGCGCCAATAAGCCGTCCGATAAGGCCGCTGCAAGCAGTGGCATTGGAGGTTCGGACAACGTCTACCTCCATCACACCAAGTACGCGTCAACAGTAACAGCTATTATCGAGATTTTCTCGAAAAACGACAAAGCTACAATCACTTGTTGCAGCTTCTGATACCTTAGGGTGGAAATACGGCGTCGTTCTTTTTCCTCACAAGAAAAAAATATTAAAACCCACTTATCTTCCAATCAATTTTTGTCTGACATGTTTTATCCTTTGGTTTACTATCCAATCGCAGCGTGGGTTCCAACGTGCAAGCCGCCGCGGTTACCGTCGGCCTGATTCACGCGCTCGAGCCGCTTTGCCCAGGCATTGGATATTTCCGCCCGATCGACTGCACCACGCACGGCGGAAACCGCGCGGAGCTGATGCGGAAAATCTTCCGCCTATCCTCCCCCGCGCGCGACATGTACGGCGTTACGCAGGACCGCGCGACGACTCTGCTACACGCGAATCGCGTGGACGATTTACTCGATGACGTGCTGATGTCATACGAGCGGTGCCGACGCGAGCACGATTTTATGGTGGTGGAGGGGACGTCGTTAAAAGACGGGACTATCTCGGCGCCCGTTAATGGGCTGATTGCGTCCGCGTTAGGAGCGCCTGCGATACTGTTAACGGACGCGCGAGTTGCTGCTGAGTCCAGCCACGTATGTCCGCTCCTACTCTCTTCCTCTCTTCTCCTCCTCTGCTCTCCTCCCCTTCTCCTGCCCTCCTGCTCGCCCCTCCCCTCGCTGCTTCTTTTCCCAATTCCGCTCTTCAAACTTTCAAACTTCTACTACCACCTCCCCCCACCCCCCGCCCCCCCGCCCGTTCCCCCGTCCCCGACTTCCCTTCCCCGTCGCGTTTTTCAAATCAAATAATCTTGACCATTCTTACAAATCTCCCCATTCCCCCCCACCTTTCCCCCCTCTCTTATCCCCTCTCCTCCCCACTCTCCTCCCGACCTCTTCTTCTTCCCCTCTCCTTCACCCTTCCCCCTCCCCCACCGCATCCCCCCCTGCAGACAAACTTCACCATGGGGGAGATCGACTGGGAGGCGGACGCGGCGCAGAGCATGCAACCCAATTCCCCCCGTTCCCCGCTGTTTCCCCCTCCGCCTCTCCTTATTCCCTCCCCATATCCCTCCCCCAATTGCGCAGCCAAACTTCACCATGGAGGAGATCGACTGGGAGGCGGACGCGGCGACTCGCCGGAGCATGCACCCCGATTCCCCCGTTTCCCCGAGCCCCCCTTATTCTCTCCCCCTCCTCCCGCCCCCCCTTTCCCCCCTTTGCGCAGCCGAACTTCACCATGGAGAAAATCGACTGGGAGGAGGACGCGGCGCAGAGTATGCTGGACCACGCGCGCATCCTAACGCCCCCTCTTTCCGCCCTTCCCCCCTTCCGCCTCCCCTTATCCCCCGCCTCCCCCCTTTGCGCAGCCAAACTTCACCATGGAAGAGATCGACTGGGAAGCCGACGCCGCGCAGAGCATGCTGGACCACGCGCGCATCCTACGGAGCACGCACGTCCACGTGGCAGGCTCCTTAATCTACCGCGCGCCCAGTGACAGCTTCAATACTCGTAGCAGCAACAGTGGTACCACAACCACCACTCGTAGTAACGCCATTGGTGAACGTCCCTCCTCCCCCCGCGGCGCCCTCCGCTCCCCGCACTCCGCGGCCATGCGCCCCCGCTCCCCCTCCCCCCCCCGCTCCGCTCTCCGCTCCGCCCACGGCTCCGCCCACCCCCTCCGCTTCCCCTCCCGCCCCGCCTCCGCCTCCCGGGCAGCCTCCCGGTCCGGGCCGCGCCTGCGTGACTATATCGAAGCCCACTCGCGCTCCCAGGCGTATATCCGCCCGTCAGAGCATCACCAGCATCAGCCAATCCCGGTGCTCGGAATAATACCAGAAGATTCCTCGTTACAGTCACTCTCGGTAGAGGAACTGAGACGGGCTGTTCTGGGGGAGGTGTTATATGGGCCGCAATCTTCCTTTGCTGCGGCTGGAGTGGCGGGAACGAGGCGCATCAACATCAGCCGCAGCCGCAGCCGCAGCAGCAGCAGCAGTAGCAGCTACTTTTTCAGCATTCCCGCAATGACTCCAGCTGTCGCAGCTACATCCCGCCACGTCAGCGGCAGCCATGACACGTCAGAACCCAGCATGTACGACGTCAGCCGCCACCTGGGAATGGGGTCCAAGGCGTCACAGATGGATGTGACTAAAACGATCGTGGCGACGGCGCCGTTTCACGAACTTGTGGATGAAATCCCGAGCGCGTGTGACTATAACGAGAACGGGGTGTACAGTGGCAGTAGCGAGGGCGGAGTGTGCATTGTAACGCACGCGAGCGACACGGACGTGCTCCTGGGGGCAATGCAGCTCAGTCAGGCGAAAGCTGACAAGCGGGTGGCGGCGGTTGTCTTATCCGGAGGCACGCCACCGACTCTCACCATCGACCACATGATAAGGGTAAGATTTTATTCTCTTGATCTATATAATACTTGTCGTTTTATTTTCCACCTCTTACTGCATGCGCTCCCTTTCTTGTGTGATTCTCTTGTCCCCCTCCCAGTACCTATCCTTCATGGTTTCCTCCTTGGCAATCTTCCCCCTCCACAATCCCCCCCACACCCTCCCACCCCACAATCACCCTCCACTCCCTCTCCCCCCTTCCTCCTTCCTCCCCCAACTTCTCACCTGCATTCAACCAACCTGTCAGCCTTGCTCCCGCTCCCCCTCTCCCCGCTCGCCCCACGAACCAGCTTCAACGAAATTCTCATCTCACTTTTTCCCCATGCGTCCCTCCCTTCCTCTCCCCTTCTCCCCCTCCTCCTTCCCCCTACCCCTTCCCCTCCCCCTTCCCGCTGTCCCCCATTCCACAGTCAACCAACCTGTCCGCCTCGCTCCCGGTCCTCCTCTCCCCGCTCGATCCGCACGTCATCTGCCTCTCAATCGCCCGCGCCCACTCCGCCCTCCACGCCTCCTCCCCCGCCAAAATCCGCCGCGCCCGGGACCTCTTCCAAGAGCCCTTTAGGAATTCTCATTCTAATTTCTTTCTCCTATACCCCTCTTCCTCCTTCCCCCCTCCCTCCCGTCCCTCCCCTCCCCCTTTCCCATTATCCCTCCCCTACAGTCCACCAATCTGTCCGCCTCGCTCCCGGTCCTCCTCTCCCCCCTCGACCCGCACGTCATCTGTCTCTCAATCGCCCGCGCCCACTCCGCCCTCCACGCCTCCTCCCCGGCCAAAATCCGCCGCGCCCGGGACCTCTTCCAAGAACACGCCGACACGCCCGCCATCCACCGCATCCTCTTCCAGGAAGCTTCCTCCGCCCACCCCGCGCACGTCACCCCGCGCGTGTTCGAGTGCGGGATTTTCTCCAAGGCCCGGGAGGCTCAATCCCACGTGGTCCTGGCAAAGGGGACCGAGCCAAAGGTGGTGCAAGCGGCGGGGGAGGTCCTGAGAAGATCGCTTTGCAAGCTGACCCTTCTCGGGAATCCCGAGGAGGTGCTTTTGCAGGCGAAAAATCAGTGCGTGGATTTATCCGGAGCTAATATTGTCGATCCCGGAGCTAGCCCGGACCTGGATCGGTACGTGGAGTTGATTTGCCAGGCACAGCTGGAGCGGGGGGTGACGATGAGCGTGGAGGAGGCTCGGCGGCTGCTGCTTTCCGACCCTGCGTCGTTTGGTTCGGCGATGGTTGCTGCGGGGGAGGCGGACGGGATGGCGGTCGGCGGGATTCGGCCGAACGGGAACGGGAGGATTGTGCGGGGGGTGATCAAGACGCGCCCGGAAATGCCCGTGGTTTCGGGGGTAGTTTTCATGTGTCTCCCGGATAAAGTGCTGGTTTATGGAGACAGCGCGGAAAACACCCTTCCTCTGATTGGTTCCAGCTCCACAGCTGTGGCCCCGAGCCTGGGCGCTTCGGCGCCGACCAATGGGATCGCCACTGCCGATCCAACGGCTGAGGAGCTTGCGATGATCGCCATGTCATCGGCTGACACGGCGGCAGCCTTTGGCGTGGAGCCACGTGTCGCTCTGCTGTCCACACAAGCAAGCCAGCAGGGAGCTGCCCGTGCTGCTCAAGGTGAGGGGATAAAGGATAATGGCTCGAGTTGAGGGGATAAGGGAAAGACACACCAGGAGCATGGGAGGGAAGGTTGGGGGGCAGGAGGGGTGTGGGGGGCTCGACGGTGAAGGGGGGGATTGGGGAGGGGAAAGGGGGTGGGATGGTGGGGAGGGAGGGAAGAAACGGACAGAAGAGCGGGTGTTTCCTGGTCCGTTGTACTGACTTCATTACTTACTCCTGATGTAATAAAGATGTCACACACATCAGACCTTAACTCAATCCCACCCTTCTTGCATCATCCCCTCCCTACTTCCTTGCCCCCACCCTACCTCCCCTTCATCTCCCCTCCCAGGTCGTCTCACGGAGAGAATAGAGGAGGCGGCGCATATAGTGAAGGAGCAACGGCCTGGCCTTGCAGTCGAAGGGCCTCTGCCATATGACACCGCCGTGGGTGACAAAAAAGGAAGTGGCGGGTCCATTATTTGTGATAACTCGGATGTGGCGGGGAAAGCTACAGTGCTGATTTTCCCGGATATGCACAGCAGCACGGATATGTACAAGCAGCAACGGACATCGGGAGGTGTAGCGATGGGGACTATACTGCAGGGATTGAGGCGGCCTGTCAGTGACTTGACAAATAGCGATACTGTGAGGGACCTGGTTACCACGATTGCCATAACTGGTGTGCAGGCAGCTACTATGGCATCTGATCATGGTACATCTTGTTAAATATTTAGTTGTAGTTAGTATGCCGATTTGCTTCATTGTCTGTTAAATAGAGTGTACTACCGTACAATAATAGTTGGGTCACCAAGCGCCCTCTTGTTATGTGTAAGGATTTACAGAATCCTTACTGAGGCACTCGTTAGCGAGGCCATCCCGAGGGTCACGCGACGAACCTGTCCTTTCTATTTCGTCGCACCGAACCACCCCCGAGTCGCCTCCGCACCGATCGCATCCATCACCGAGCCATCCTCGCCCAACCTCCCCGCCTTGCTAGGTTTTCCCCTATTTAGGCCTCGTCACTTCTATTGTATTCAGCAATTCGGTAATCAGTCATTCTCGTTCTTCGTTTTACTGCGCACTCTGCAAGTTCATTCATAACATTATAAATGAACTTGCAGAGTACGCAGAATATCGAGAATGAGAATTACAGAATGGAGAAACAATGAAGTAGCGAGGCCGAAATAGGGGAAAACCTAGCTAGGCGGGGGGTTCGGGATGGGATGGCTCGGTGATGGTTGCGATTGGAGCGGAGGCCGATTCGGGGTTGGTTCGGTGCGACGAAATAGGCAAGACAGGCTCGACGTGTGACCCTCGGGATTGGCTCGCTAACGAGTGCCTCAGTAAGGATTTGTAAATCCTTACATCTCCAAGTTTCAACGTAACAGAGAACTGCCGTGCCGTTCCCATTACAATCTGTTCAAGAAAGTACTACAAAATGATACCAGTTAGTACGACCATTGCAGTTGTGTTGTGGCGGGGCATAATCCGACCTCTGACCTGACCCGAACAGACTGAACCGAACAGGGCTGGGCGAAGTAGGAATGCTCCGCACTTGACGGTGGCTTTCGGTTTTGGCAGTGTGGAGTTGAATAGCTCCTTCAATTCATGAATTGAAAGCTCGACAGTTGTCATGTCGCATCGGCGGTCCCCAAATCCAACGAGCCCTGGCTGACGGATGACGACAACTGTCTGGTTTTCCCGACGGTCCGTCTAATCCCATGTGACAAGCAGTTTGTTTCACAGCTGCCGTGCCACGCGTCCACACGCCCTTTTTGTCGCTGAGTTGTACCAGTCAAAACGTAATTGACCGTGCGGGGTGTTCAACCTCGTTCTTCGGTTTTTGCAGTGCTGTGCTGACTGGAGCGTGAGCGTGATGCAACAGAAAAGAATCTGCGCACCGACACTCACCATTTCGTAATCATGGGAAGGCAACAGCCACCCCCGCAGCCACATTTCGTTAGCAAATCAACGAGTTTGAACAACCAAACCGAATGTCCCTGGGGGCAGCGAGTGGCTGACTTGAATTGAAAGCAGCCGAAAGCTTTTCCCATCAGCCCAACCCGTTGCATGCACTCCACCTGCCCAGTGGAAAACAATACCACTGGCCAGAGGCAGGCAGCCCGTTTGAAATGTCGAAGTGGGCGTTTCGTTCTCCACGAGGAGAGATGAGGGGAGATGGGGGGATGGTTTGGGGCAGGTATGCAAACTGTTTGCGGGTACGGGCAGGGGTCAGCCACGCCCGAGCAGAATGAAGGAACGAACGATCTGAACTGGACGAGCAAACGAAGGGGGCCTACCGAGACGAACTATTCGGCCAAGCCGCGCCAAGAGGTTGGGATAGGGCTGGGCAGCTGTTTTGACGGAACGGAACAAGTGGGTACCGTAGAGAAGCAGGGTAGCGTGGTTGGGTACGGCACGTAGGGGGAGGGAAGTGTTTTGACTTGATATAACTTCGGTGTGCGCGCGGCGTGTTGTTGATTTGAGCGGAGCATAGCGAAGCGCGCGCCCAGCCCAAGCCAGTGCGGTTGCCCGCCGCGTGCAGCGCGGTGCAGCTGGCAAGGCAAACCCACCTCCCCCATCACCACCGGCCGCGGGGTGACAGCTGCGCTGCGCTGTGGTCCGAAGCGGTGCAATGCACTCCACACCCTGCTGTTGCATCTGCTCTCTCACTCGCACCAAACCAGAAAGAATTACCTTCCATTCACCCCCATTGCCAGAAATCCGCGCCCCCTCCACCTCCGCATATCGCGTCACAGTTATTCCACCAGTCGTCGTTTGTCGCCGATCGCGTACCCCACTGGTTTTTAACTTTGAAGTCGTTCACATCCTGACCCAGCGATATTTAGTGTTAGCATCCAATGCAAGGTTCATAAGACTCGTGAATCGCCGTGGCTCCAGTTGTCTGAACTCGTATTCCAAGACTTCTGACTTCGCTCTAGCCACTCTGCTCTGCCCAAGCTCAGCGAAAATAATTACGGATTAATCGTTTTCTTTCTACTCAGCCGCGACCGCGAGTCCTTCATAGGAGAGTTCTTGCTGCCACAAATAGCATCTTCACACCAATAGTATACAGTCATGGAGCATCGGTCAACTTCAGCATCCTCACACCATCACCATCAGCACCGCATCGAACTCCTCCCAACCGCCGCGCTTCGCGCGAACTTCACCGCAGTCGACGTGCTCGGCAAGGGGCAGTACGGCGTCGTCTGGCGCCTCGTCGACCGCCGAACCGCGCGCGAGTTCGCATGCAAGCGCGTATCGCGAGCCGCGTGCGGGGAGAACGCGCACGCCGCGGCGCGGCGGGAGATCGAAATCATGGCGAAGCTTCGCGGAAAGGGCTCGGGACATATAATTGGATTGGAAGCGGTGTACGCGGACCGAGATTCGTTATACATGCTCATGGAGCTCGGGACCGGAGGGGACCTTTTAGCGAGGATACAGAACGAAGGGATGCTTAGCGAAGCGGAGTCACGAGATATTTTCGCGTCGGTGGCTCGCGCCGTTAAGGAGTGTCACGATCACAGCATAGTTCATCGCGACATCAAACCCGAGAACATCCTTCTCTGCCCGAAGAAAACTGCTCCCGGAGTCGCTGCGACGGATTCTTTTTCGCACAACCTTTCGCAATCGTCCTCCGCGGCGGGTAACCCGCAACACGTCGCGAAACTCACAGATTTCGGCCTGTCGCTGGAGCTGCCACGCTGGCAGCAGGTGGTTGGGTACGCGGGGAGCTACCCATACGAAGCGCCTGAAGTGATGGCTTTAGAGCCGTACGATGAATCTGCTGATATCTGGAGCCTCGGCGTGTTACTGTACGCGATGCTTTCGGGAACATGGCCTCTGTTCCGTAATAACGTTAGAGAGCTCGACGATATCGCGGATTGGGAGGCGCCCTGCTGGTCGTCGATCTCGGACGACGCGAAGAATCTCATCCGTTGGATGCTCGCCGTGGACCCCCTCATGCGCCCCACGATCGACCAAATACTCGCTGACACGTGGCTGGCTCCGCCTCCCCCTCCGCCCTCCCGCCGCTTCACCACAGCAGATGACGTCTCCGCCGCGTTTCCCGCCGCTATTTCCGCCCTTGTTGCAATCCCTGACATCAAGTTCCCCCAACCTGACTTTCCCGAGCCTAACTTATCCAAACCTGCACCCAAGAAGCTGGAGATTTCTCTCCCCGAAGCTCCAGAACACCCGGTCAGCCCAATAAAAAACTCTCCTCGTGGAAACTACTTCAGCAGCCCCAAGCACGCGGCAGCAGCGTTGAAGCACGTGGTCCCCACGTGCCTGGCTTTCAAGATGCGCGCCGGGCGGCGAGGATCGTCTCGTGTGGCGCCGACAGCTGTCTGCCTCTCGCAGTCAGTTGACGGGGCGGCAGGAGCCAGGCAGAGCCGCCCAATCGCGGCGTAAACGGGCGGCGGAGCTCGCGACAACAGCCCACTCTCAAGGATTCCTTGCGACGCGGTTATCGTGCAGCTTCGGAGAATGATTGCTTCGGTTATCACGGTTCTGTACATCACTCGGACATCTCAACCGGCACCACAATCGGCATCACAGGGAGAGTTGCCCAATTGCCCATCTTCCCTCGGCCTCTCAGGTTTGGGCAAATGTGCAACTCCCTCCCTCCTCCCTCCATCCTCCTCCCCCTTCTTCCCTCATTCCCTCCTCCCTCCTTCCTCCTCACCCGTCCCTAGTACTTCCTCCCTCCCTCCTCCCTGTTTCCTCCTCCCTCCACCCTCCGCCCTCCCCTCTCTTCCTTTCTCATCCCCCAATCCTAACCTCCACTGTCCCATCAGCTTCCTCCTCCTGTCACACCGAGTCCCTTCACTGATTGCAGCAGCTTCTGTGAATTCAGCGGTCAGAAAATTGTGTGACAGACCTCCCTCCCAGTAAAGCAGCACAGTAGTGTGCTGTGCTAGATCCCACTAGTCAGTACAATACGTTTGATATTAACCTTTTACGGTAGATGGTACATAATTTCAGTTGTAGAGCTCTGTACAGTTGTACACAACAAAATATTATACATATAATTCTACATATTACGGTATCTTGACGAGCCAAAGCCCTGAAATTGAAGGCTGTGACGAACTTTGCCAGGATGATCGCCAGAACTGATACCGTAACACCATGTGGGTACCATGCCCACATCCATGCACCATCTGTGTCCCTGCCCCAATGTTTTTAGAAACGGATGGTAGCATTTCATCAATAGACAGTAAACATCGCCCCAAAAGACGGAAACACAAAAAATAAGTGTACAATTCAATCTGCAAATGAGTGGGTTCATCATTTGAGTCCCTACCCTAGGAAGGTGATGCAGCAGGAAGGGTCGAATTTAAAGTCCACTCAGTTTGAGACCTGCAATTGAGGGGGTGGTGACGGAGAAATGAACCCTGGTATGGATACAGGTCTAATCTCCCCCGTTTCTTCATCATCTGAATCCCTCGAAGGGTGATGCAGCAAAAAGGGCCGTTTTAGTCCACTCAATTTGAGACCTCCAAATGAGTGGGCACAGGTGACGGCGGGGTAAACCCTGGTATGGGTACAGGTCTAATCTCCCCCGTCTCTTCATCATCTGAATCCCTCGAAGGGTGATGCAGCAAAAAGGGTTCCCGGGAAGGGTCAGGGGGAGAGAGGGAGGAGGAGGAGGCGGTTGAAGCTGCGATGAACCGGGGAGTGGGGAAGTGAGAGGAGGGGAGAGTGGGGATGGAGGTGGGTGGGGTGGCAGAGGGAGGGAAGGAGGAGAGGGAGAGTCCGGGAGGGTGCAGTGCGGTGATGGGGTTTGTGGGGGAGTGGGGAGATGGGGAGGAGTGGGAGGAGGAGGATGAAGAGGTGGAAGAAGAGGAGGAGGAACGGGAAGGTCTGGCTCTCCTGCTGCTTCCAGGCGCGGAATGTGAGGGGTTGGGTGCGGTATTAGAGGAGTTGGATGCGGTGGGCAGGGATGGGAGGGGTGAGAAGGAGCGGATGAGGGGGTAGAGCAGGGAGGAGACGAAGAGAGCAGTTGAAGCAGCGACAGAGGAAGACGCGGCGAGAGCGGCGGTAGTGGTGGTGGTGTTGGTAGCGGTGGGGGTGGAATTGAGAGGAGGAGGGGAGGAAAGGGAGGGGTGGGTGCGGGGGTGTGCGTCTCGCTTGCAGACGGGGCAGAAGGGGCGGCGGGTGGTCAACCACTGGTCAACGCAGTCAACGTGGAACTCTGCAGGGAAGCGAGGGGGAGAGGTATTGGGAAGAGCACAGCAAAGAGAAACGAGTCAGAAGAGAGGCAGAAGGGTCGGCGGGTGGTCAACCACTGGTCAACGCAGTCAACGTGGAACTCTGCAGAAAAGCTGAGAAAGAGGCCAACGTACCATGAGAAAAGAGAACAGATCATGCATCCCATTCCGCTCATCCCATTCCGCTCATCCCATTCCGCTCATCCCATTCCGCTCATCCCATTCCGCTCATCCCATTCCGCTCATCCCATTCCGCTCATCCCATTCCGCTCATCCCATTCCGCTCACTCACCATGCGAGCAGGGCAGAAGGCGCAGCCTATCCCCCCACTCATAATCCTCCAGGCAGATCGCACACGTCTCCATCTCTCTGCCCCCTCCCTCTCCCCCCTCTCCTCCCTCCTCCCCTCCTCCTCCCCCCCCTGATTCCACTGCCCCCTCTGTCCCCTCACCTCCCTCTCCTCCCTCTCGTCCCTTTCTTCCTTCTCCCCCCTCTGCCCCCATTGCAGCAGCAGCATTGTCACTGCTATTATCACCGCCGGTACAAACACCAATGCTACAATCACCATCCTCACTCCCATCTGCAACTGACACAGCCACACACCCTCTGGGTAGCAGTGGCCTGCTTTCCTCCGCCTGCTCCGGTGCTACAGCTGCTGCTACAGCTGCTACAGCCGTAGCTCGTCCTGCTGTTCTTTCCCTCCCTAATTCGCCTTCCTCTGGTGATGCTACAGCTGCTGCTACAGATGCTGCTGCAGCCCCGCCTGCCTCCTTTCCACCTACCCCTGTCCCCTTCAACCCTTTTCCCCCACAGCTGCTACAGCCGACCCTGCTACAGCCACCACCAAACACTGACACACTACCCGAATGCTTCCCTTTTGGCGGGAAAACCAATTCTGGAAGCGCCTTGACCTCCTCCTCTGACAGCCCGGGCGGCTCCTGACGCGCCGCTAGCAGCCGACTGGCGCCGCCCGCGCCCATGGCTGTGGCGGCGGCTGCTACAGCCTGCCGCAGCCTGTGCCGTCTGATAAAGAGAAACGAGGCGAGGACTAAAGAGAGGGAGAGGAGGGAGACTAGGGATGCGGTAATTACAGACCAGGCCGCATTGTCGAAGGTAGGGAGGAGAACGCAGATGGTAGGGGGAGATTCGGGGGAGGAGAAGGGGAGAGAGAAGGGGGAGAAGGGGGAGGGGAAGGGGGAGAAGGGGGAGGAGGAGGCGGAGGAGGAGGAGGAGGAGGAGGAGGAGGAGGAGGAGGAGGAGGAGGAGGAGGAGGAGGAGGAGGAGGAGGAGGAGGAGGAGGAGGAGGAGGAGGAATCGGAATCGGGCGATTGGGAAAACCCGTTGATGATGTTGATAAGGGCGTGGCCGGAGGAATGAGTGACGAAGACTGCTGGAATGGCGATTCCCCACATGTGCCGCCCTGACACTGGGAGGGGGAGGGGGATGGTAGCGAGAGAGGGTTGGGAGGAGGGACAGAAGGGAGAAGCGGTTTGTTGATAAGGGTGTGACCAGCGGATTAAGTGACGAAGACTGCTGGAAAGGCGATGCCCCACATGTGGCGCCCTGGCACTGGGAGGGGGTAGGGAGAGACGGGTGGGTGTGAAAAGGGACGGCAGGGAGAGGGGGTTGGAAGGGAGAAGGGAGAAACGAGACGTCTTGAAACAAAAGTGATGGGATGGTGATTACCCACATATGTGGTGCCCTGACACTGGGAAGGGGGCAGAGGAGCGAGGGATGGGACGGGAGGGGGTTGTGAGGGAGACGGAGTGGTGGGAGGTGGTGGGAGGGAGAGACGAGGAATGAGTGGGCAAGAATTGCTGGGGAGGGCTAAGTGTGAAAATTTTCCGGAAAGGCAATCCCTGACATGTGCTGCTTCCAATCCCCCCATCCCCCCCCTTTCCGGGGGATTGCCCTTTCCTCCTCCCTCCCCCCCTTCCAATCCCCCCATCCCCTTTCCCCCACCGCCATCCCCCCCCTCACCTCCCCTTTTCAACAACAGACCCACCCCTCCCCACCCCACCCCACTCCATGCCACTCCACGTACTCGTTATAAGCCTCCTCCCGTACACCACCGCGGCGGCGTACCCCGCGCGCTGCGCGTTAAGAGCCTTCACGTCGAAAAGGCAGTTGCCCCTCTCTATAAGCACAAACTCCGCCTCCGCGAATCCCTCCGCCGATTGCCCCGCGGATTGCCCCGCGGATTCCCCCTCCGCGGACTCCGCCCCCGCGGGGTTCGTGAGCGGCTCGCATGCGTCGTAGGGGACGGCGCAGCGGAGCACTCCGCGCATGCCCGTCGAGGGGATGAGGCCGCCTGGGGGAAGCGGGAAGCAAGGAGGAAGGTGGAAAGGAAAGAGAAGAGGAAGGGGTACAGAAAGGGGAAGGGGAATGGGATGGGGCAAGGGGAAAGGGAACGGGAAGGGGAGGCGGAGGGGGAAGCGGAGGCGGAGGGGGAAGCAGAGCGGAAAGTGAGCACTTAAGCTCCTCGCGACCTATGTAGGGGGCGGCGCGGCGGAGCACTTTGCGCATGCCCGTCGTGGGGATGAGGCCGCCTGGCGGAAGGGGAAGGTGGGGGGGAAGGGAAAGGGGAAGCGGAAGGGGAAGGGGGGAATAGGGGGGCGCAAACAAGATCGGTTGTGGTTTTTTTTCAGTGTATTTTTAATAAAACATTGCTGGGGAGGAACGACTCAAAGCTTCTCGGAGCCGCTGCAGGGAACGCGGGGCGGAATACTCCGCGCGCGCCCTGCGCGGAACGCTCGCGGCGGAAGTCACAGCGCTTAAGGCGGAAGGCGTAACAGGGCGAGGGGACGGTGGGGGAAAGGCAGGAGCATATACGCGGAGAGACAGGTTACTTAAAAGAGAAGGGACAATAATCTGGAAAAGCGAAAAAAAACAGTAATGAAAACAGCTTGACTTCCATAGAATGTAAAAGAATATGTACTATTTTATACGAAAAAAGATACAAGCATTCCTTCGTCTGGTAGTTTTCTCGGAAAGCCGAAGCACACGTGAAGGAATTCCGAAGGAATATTCTAACGCGTGCGTGTGATTTTAAGATGCGAAAAGCCCGCTGGAAGAAGGGAGGGGTAAGAAGGCGGAGGGAAGGGGTGAGGGGAAGAGGAAGTGGGGGAAGAGGAAGGGGGGGAAGAGGAAGGGGGGGAAGAGGAAAGGGGGGAAGAGGAAGTGGGGGAAAGCGACGGCCGTACCGAACGCGGCGTCGGCGTCTTCAAACGAGTACGTGGCGTTGTCCGGAGCAATCATGATGATGACGCCAGCAACCGGCGCGACACGCTGACACGCGACTACTAGGAACGCGACGAAGCACCATAGCGTCTGACTGACAGGTGCGCAGCTGCGCGCGTGACTGCGCGCGTAACTGTGCGCTGCTGCGCCGCTCCAGCTGCTTCGCGAGTGACTGCGCGCGTGACTGCGCGCCTCACTGCGCGGTGCTGCGCTCCCCCAGCTGCTGCGCGGCTGGCTGCACGGCTGGCCCGCTCAGTGCCGAGCCTCCGACCGCGTTTTGTGATGGCTCTCATTTAAGCAGCTCCGATATTGAGTAACCTACGAGAATGCCGTGCTGGCGCCACGGTCCCTAAGCGGTACTGATATGTACTAAGCTACTGATACCGATACCGACAGCTATCCATCATCTAGATTCGTCGCCATGAGTAGTAAGCTTATAACGGGTACGAGTTGATACTGAACTGCACACACATAATTCGAGAGTCCTGGAACGCGGAAAACCGTAGCCAAGAAAACGTTGAATCGAAGCTGGTGTGAACTAGTTCGTCTGTTGTCTCTTCAAGCGAAGTCCCCATGCGTCGAATCCAACAACCAATGCTGTCAGAACGAGCAAATAGGTCGTCTTCTAATTCCGCCATGCCCAGAAGAGTGTTCGAGAACGCGGTGCACGGGCTGAATTTACGGTCCAACACGGTTTCACAGGAATCCACAGAGGTGGAGTGTGTTTCCGGTGTGTGGAACGTTCACAGCACAGGAAGAATCTGATCTGAGTCGTACCTGTCCGTGGTGGCGGAACACGAATGAGTTCGCGGGGACGTGGCACAACGGTTCTGGTGGTCACGTCCGTGTAGCCATATGGTCAGAAGGGTTTCTGTACGGCGAATTACGTTACGGAGAGGTAACGAGGCGATGAAGTGCACCGCTGGCAAACCCTAAAATTGGGAAATGCTGCACTTCTTATTACATTCTGAAAGCACCACTCAGGACCGTAAGCAGCCAGACTGCAACGCTTTAGAGTACATTGAACCCCGAACGGGCTGAAATGAAATGACGAGGGTACCGTAGCCCGTCGTGTGAAATTGGGGGGGAAATCTTCGAGATTCCAACTCGGACTTGCTTGAAGAACATATTTATTTGTAAAAAGGAAATCAAATATTTATTTGTACACTTAATTGCAAGGAGAAAGTTGCTAGGGTGCTCGGGATCGTACCCAGTGATCTCCGGGCACCAGAGCAACTCTTCCTGTTATCCTATAACCCTACACCAGCTGCGAACACTCGTACAGGATCACCTACAAACGAAGATGCTTAGAGAACTTCGATGGGGATGCACGACGCCTCTCTGTGGCGTGTGATCGGGGAGAAAGCCTTCATGACGTGGTTCAGAACGGTGCGGGGCGATAGCTTTCCGCCGCGGCGAGGCTTCTCTGTATTTCTCCCGCAATCACTGTCAGTGCTATTGGTTGCACTCGCCGAAGACATGCTTCCCACCGTGTCGGAATTGGCTTTGACAATTCCCGAGGTGATGTAAGCGTCGGATTGCGTATCAACGGCATCCGTTCGTCCGTCGGACAAATCGACGGTCTCCATCTCTTCCTGAGCTACTGCCGCTACTGCTGGGCGAACCCACGGATGCGCCAAAACCTCGTCAATCGTGAACCGTTCGTTCACATCCACGCACAGCATCCGACGGATGAGATCCTTCGCATCACCCGACACATGCTTCCAGTCGTCCGATGCAAAATCCGCCTTCTCGTCAAGGACCCGCTTCCCGCCGCTGAAAAGCGGCCACTTTCCCGAAAGCATTGCGTAGAGAGTCACGCCGAGGCTCCAGATATCCGCCGACTCGTCGTACGCAACCCCCGCCTTCACCTCGGGCGCCTCATACGGCTTGCTGCCGGCGTACCCGCGAATCTGCTGCCACCAAGGAACGTCCACAGCGAGCCCAAAATCCGCAAGCTTCGCGGTGTACGAGAACGACGTGCCGTTATCAGCGGCGGCTGCGGCTGCGGCGGCGGGGACGGCAGGGACGCTGTTCGAAGTCGGGCAGATGAGAATGTTTTCGGGTTTGATGTCGCGGTGTACGATGCTGTTGGCGTGGCACTGCTTCACGGCGCGCGCCACGGACGTGAACACGTGGCAAGATTCCGCCTCGCTGAGAAACGCGTTGGGCTGCTTCTGAATGAGCTCGAGAAGATCCCCGCCAGTGCACAGCTCCATTACAAGATAAAGAGAATCGCTGTCCCCGTACACTTCCTTGAGCGATACGACACTATCGGAGAATCCAGAATCGCGTATCTTTTGGAGGATTTCGACTTCGCTGAGAGCTGCGAGGCGGGCCCTGCTGCTGCACTTGGTGAGGTCAATGTACTTGAGCGCGAAATGCTGGCCCGTCGCGCGATCCTCGCAGCGCCACACTGTACCGTACTGACCCTCGCCTAGAAATTCCTTGAGCGTGTATCTACAAGAGAGCTCGCTGGATGCTGTAATCTCGATCTTCGATTTGCATGCCATAGTTTCTAAACGCAGGTATTGACGCGGAAGCTGGGGTGCTAAAATGGTGGCTCAAGACGCTCGAGTTGTTGTCTCTAAATGTCGAGTGATGTGGACTAAATAAACTAAATTGCGCCTGTTGCTGAATGGTAGATGGAAGAGTAGTCAGAAGTAGCTGAATGCTGGTTGCGTTTGTTCGAATGAAGTTTGATGGATGGATGGAAATGAGGTGAGGCGCTGCATTTGTACTGAGCTTGCACAACCTTTTCTCCCCAGCCCGAACGACCGTCCGGACTGCGCGACATGAGAGGCTCTCAGGAGGAAATTTCTGTGGCGGTGGAAGGTGTGGAGTTGAGGGGAAGTTTGTTTGTTGTGATGTGAAATGCTCAACCGCGACTCGATGTTCTCCGCTCGTCTCACTGGAGTGCTTCTCGGCACGCCAGTGTGCTAGGCGTTTCGCGTCGCGTCACCTTGTCCGTATCTGTTTGTCTCTTTGCTTTGCTAGCGGACATTACGTTTAAAGCTTATGTGATCTGCTCCGCAACAGCGTACAGGTCGGACGCAAAAACAGTTAATACCGTCTCATATATCTTCGCTACTTTGAATACAACAGGCAACAATATTAAATCCTATAATGCAGGCCCGACCACCTGAATAAACCATCCATTATAAAAATACTTCCTGACGTGCAACCAGCTGGGAGCGGGCACCAGGTTCGGGGCGGAGATTCTCACTCATTCTTTCCGGTCAGCGCTTGTCACTCGCCCTGACTGGTGTGCGCTACAGATAGACGTCGCAAACGCCTTCAATTCGTTTCACCATCATGCGATGTTCGAGGGGCTGCGGGAGTCGCCTTTCTCGGGGCTGATCCCATTCTTGCGTGTTTTCTATGGGTCACCTATCGACCTGTACCTCCGAGCAGGCCCTTTCGTACAGAGCCTCGAGTCGTCACGATGATCGAGGCAGGGGGACCTGCTCGACCCTTTTCTTTTCGCATTCACGCAGCAGCAGGTGATGGAGCCGGTTACTAGGGAGTTCGGGGACCTGCTTTTCCTCAGCTATGCAGACGATACCTATATTTGGGGGCCAGCGGCTAGGATTCTGGAGGCTTTTGGGGTGCTGCGGGAGCGGTTGGAGAGGGTGGGGCTGGAGGTGCAGGCGCACAAGTGGGTTTTGGGAGCGCGAGGGCATTGAGGTGGAGCGGGCACTGCCATTGGGGATGCAGCGGGTGGGTGAGGGTCTTACTGTGGTGGGCGTGCCTATTGGGGAGGAGGTTTGGGAGGTGGTCCGGCTACGGGAGCGGCTTCGACAGCTGCAGGCGCCACTGCCATGGCTCCCCTTGCTCGACCACCCCCAGAAGGCTTCACACCTCCTCGCCATTGCAGTTTCAGCGCGGGCGATGTACCTCGCCCGGACTATGCCGCCGCGTCCGGAGGTGGTTGAGGCTTTTAGGGATTGGGACATCTGTTTAGACGATTGTTTTGAGCAACTTTTTCCACCTGGCACTCGGGATATCTGGAGCCTCGGCGTATTACTGTACGCGATGCTTTCGGGAACCTGGCCTTTGTTCCGTAATAACGTTAGAGAGCTCGACGATATCGCGGATTGGGAGGTGCCCTGCTGGTCATCGATCTCGGACGACGCAAAGAATCTCATCCGTTGGATGCTCGCCGTGGACCCCCTCATGTGCCCCACGATCGACCAAATACTCGCTGACACGTGGCCAGCTCCACCGCCTCCGCCCCCTTCCCGCCGATTCACCACTGCTGACGACATCCCCGCCGCGATTTCCGCCCTTGTCGCAATTCCTGACATCAAGTTCCCCCAACCTGACTTTCCCGAGCCTAACCTTTCCAAGCCTGCGTCCAAGAAGCTAGAGATCTCTGTCCTCGAAGCTCCAGAACACCCGGTCAGCCCAAAAAAACACTCTCCTCGTAGAAACTACTTCAGCAGCCCCAAGCACGCGGCAGCAGCGTTGAAGCACGTGGTCCCCACATGCCGGGCTTTCAAGATGCGCGCCGGGCGGCGGGGATCGTCCCGTGTGGCGCCGACAGCCGTCTGCCTTTCACAATCGGTTGACGGGGCGGCAGGAGCCAGGCAGAGCCGCCCAATCGCGGCGTAAACGGGCGGCGGAGCTCGGGACAACAGCCCACTCTCAAGGATTCCTTGCGACACGGTTATCATGCAACTTCGGAGAATGATTGCTTCGGTTATCACGGTTCTGTACATCACTCGGACATCTCAACCGGCACCACAATCGGCATCACAGGGAGAGTTGCCCAATTGCCCATCTTCCCTCGGCCTCTCAGGTTTGGGCAAATGTGCAACTCCCTCCTCCCTCCATCCTCCTCCCCCTTGTTCCTTCATCCCCTCCTCCCTCCTTCCTCCTCACCCATCCCTCGTACCTCCTCTCTCCCTCCTCCCTCCACCCTCCGCCCTCCCCTCTCTTCCTTTCTCATCCCCCAATCCTAACCTCCACTGTCCCATCAGCTTCCTCCTCCTCCTGTCACACCGAGTCCCTTCACTGATTGCAGCAGCTTCTGTGAATTCAGCGGTCAGAAAATTGTGTGACAGACCTCCCTCCCAGTAAAGCAGCCAGGCCCTCAGATATCAGCGTAAAACACGCTGATTACGCTGATTTTGTAGCTGTGATTTTCGTTTTCCCTGAAAATTCAGCATATGCTTCAATTTTGCACTGAAATTTCAGTATATCCTACCTTGTCACACTGACCATTTTGCATGTTTCTTTACAAGAAACACTGACGAATCAGTATAGTGACGTGAGTCACACTGAAACGGAGTTGATCGCGTGTGGGGGGGTGGTGGGGGGGGTGATAGGGTACGCATGTACAATCTGTACCTTCCCGTGATTCCTGAGACCCCACCCACACACTAGGCATTTTTTCGCATGCACTGCACAGATATCAGGTGCGCGCCGAAGTGTTTAGCCTCGCTGGAACCTATCACAGCAACAACACCACACACCTTGTACTGGGGTTTCAGCTATAGTTTTTTGTTATTACACTGTTGGTTCAGTTTACTTATGATTTTTACACTGGCAAAATCAGTATAAAAAAAGCCGTGAACGCTGATTTGGACACCTCGTTGGCCGGGGCACGCTGATCCATCAGCATACCCTCAAACCAATCTGAGGGCCTGAAAGCAGCACAGTAGCGTGCTAGATCCCACTAGCCAGTACAATACGTTTTTATTTACGGTAGATGGTACATAATTTCAGTTGTAGAGCTCTGTACAGTAGTATGGAGCGAAATATTATGTATATCATTCTGCATATTATCTTGACGAGCCAGAGCCCTGAAATTGAAGGCTGTGACTAACTTTGCCAGGGTGATCGCCAGAACTGATACCGTAACACCATGTGGGTACCATGCCCACATCCATGCACCATCTGTGTCCCTGCCCCAAGGTTTTTAAGAAACGGATGGTAGCATTTCATCATTAGATTAAACAGTAAACTATGAAACAAAAGACGGAAACACAAAAAATAAGTGTACCATTCACTCTGCAACCCTGCAAATGAGTGGGCTCATCATTTGAGTCCCTACCCTAGTAAGGTGATGCGGCAGGAAGGGTCAATTTTAGGGTCCACTAAGTTTGAGACCTGCAATTGAGGGGATGTAGGTGACGGTGGGATGAACCCTGGTATGGGAACCGGTCTGATCTCCCCCGTCTCTTCATCATCTGAATCCCTCGAAGGGTGATGCAGCAAGAAGGGTCGTTTTCTTTAGTTGACTAGAAAATCGACTCAATTCGAGACCTCCAAATGAGGAGGTGTGGGTGACGGTGGGGTGAACCCAGGCATAGGAACAGGTCTAATCTCCCCCGTCTCTTCATCGTCTGAGTCTCTCGAAGGGTGATGCAGCAAGAAGGGTTCCCGGGAAGGGTCAGGGGGAGAGAGTGAGGAGGAGGAGGCGGTTGAAGCTGCGATGAACCTTGGAGTGGGGAAGTGGGAGGGAGGGAGAGTGGGGATGGAGGTGGATGGGGTGACCGAGGGAGGGAAGGAGGAGAGGGAGAGTCCGGGAGGGTGGAGTGCAGTAACCGGGTTTGTGGGAGAGTGGGGAGATGGAGAGGAGAGGGAGGAGGAGGAGGAAGAGGAGGAGGTGGAAGAAGAGGAGGAGGGTCGGAAGGGTCTGGTTCTCCTGCTGCTTCCAGATGAGGAATTTGAGGTGTTGGGTGCGGTGGAAAATGGATTGGAGGAGTTGGATGCGGTGAGCAGGGGTGGGAGGGGAGAGAAGGAGCGGATGAGGGGGTAGAGCAGGGAGGAGACAAAGAGAGCAGTCGAAGCAGCGACAGAGGAAGAGGAGGCTAGAGCAGCAGCGGTAGTGGTGGTGGTGGAGGAGGAAGCGGAGGTGAGAGGAGGAGGGGAGGAGGGGGAGGGGTGCA
This sequence comes from Closterium sp. NIES-65, assembly GCA_948144175.1. Taxonomy (NCBI): domain Eukaryota; kingdom Viridiplantae; phylum Streptophyta; class Zygnematophyceae; order Desmidiales; family Closteriaceae; genus Closterium; species Closterium sp. NIES-65. Next base: position 34,912 of record CANXME010002190.1, read on the forward strand.
TGGGGGGGTGTGCGTCTCGCTTGCAGACGGGGCAGAAAGGGCGGCGGGTGGTCAACCACTGGTCAACGCAGTCAACGTGAAACTCTGCAGGCAAGAAAGGAGAAAGAGGTATTGGAGAAAAGCAGAGCAAAGCCAGAATGAAGTGAGTAGAGAGGCAGAACGGGTGGCGGGTGGTCAACCACTGGTCAACGCAGTCAACACGGAGCTCTGCAGGTAACGTGCAGACAGAAATTGGAGCCGTGCAGACAGAGAAATAGGAGCCGTGCAGACAGAGAAATTGAACAGCGAACAGACAGAAGCCACGTGTAATGAGGTTATTTGAGAAGCCACATAGAGACGCCTCAAAAATAACCTCATTACAATTGGAGCAGTGCACAGCGAACAGAGAGCTGTGAGGATAACGAGGCGGCATGGGCAGTGGGTGGTCAACCCGTGGTCAACTCAACGCAGTCAACCATTGGGGAGACTCTGCAGGCGGAAGGAGCGAGAGAGGTACTGGGAAGAACAGCGAAGAAAGAGAGAGTCAATGGAGAGGCAAAACGGGCACTGGTCAACCATTGGTCAACACTGGTCAACCACAGGTCAACCACTGGTCAACTCATCATGCGAGCAGGGCAGAAGGCACAGCCTACCCCCCCACTCATAGTCCTCCAGGCAAATCGCACACATCTCCATCTCCCTGCCCCTTGGCCCCCCTGCTGCCCTCCCTGCTACCTATCCCCCTCTTGACTCACCGTGCTATCATATCACCCCGCTCACTCACCATGCGAGCAGGGCAGAAGGCGCAGCCTATCCCCCCACTCATAGTCCTCCAGGCAGATTGCACACGTCTCCATCTCTCTGCCCCCTCCCTCTCCTCCCCCTGCTTCCACTGCTCCCTCTGTCCCCTCTCCTCCCTCTCCTCCCTCTCCTCCCTCTCCTCCCTCTCGTCCCTTTCCTCCTTCTCCTCCCTCTGCTCCCATTGCAACAGCAGCATCGTCACTACTAGTATCACTACCGATACAATCACCACTGCTACAATCACCATCCTCGCTTCCATCTGCAACTGACACAGCCACACACCCTCTGGGTAGCAGTGGCCTGCTTTCCTCCGCCTGCTCCGGTGCTACAGCTGCTGCTACAGCTGCTACAGCCGTAGCTCGTCCTGCTGTTCTTTCCCTCCCTAATTCGCCTTCCTCTGGTGATGCTACAGCTGCTGCTACAGATGCTGCTGCAGCCCCGCCTGCCTCCTTTCCACCTACCCCTGTCCCCTTCAACCCTTTTCCCCCACAGCTGCTACAGCCGACCCTGCTACAGCCACCACCAAATACTGACACACTACCCGAATGCTTCCCTTTTGGCGGGAAAACCAATTCTGGAAGCGCCTTGACCTCCTCCTCTGATAGCCCGGGCGGCTCCTGACGCGCCGCTAGCAGCCGACCGGCGCCGCCCGCGCCCATGGCTGTGGCGGCGGCTGCTACAGCCTGCCGCAGCCTGTGCCGTCTTATAAAGAGAAACGAGGCGAGGACTATAGAGAGGGAGAGAAGGGAGACTAGGGATGCGGTAATTACAGACCAGGCCGCATTGTCGAAGGTAGGGAGGAGAACGCAGATGGGAGGGGGAGATTCCGGGGAGGAGAAGGGGAGAGAGAATGGGGAGAAGGGGGAGGGGAAGGGGGAGAAGGGAGAGGAGGAGGCGGAGGCGGAGGAGGGGGAGGAGTCGGATGGTTGGGAAAACCCGTTGATGATGTTGATAAGGGCGTGGCCGGAGGATTGAGTGACGAAGACTGCTGGAATGGCGATGCCCCACATGTGCCGCCCTGACACTGGGAAGGGGAGAGGGGGGAAGAGGACGGGCGGAGAGAGGGGGTGGTGGAAGGAGGGTAGGGGGAAGCGGTTGATGATGTTGGTTAGGGCGTGGCCAGAGGATTGAGTGACGAAAACTGCTGGAATTGTGATGCCCTCACATGTGCCGCCCTGACACTGGGAGACGGGTGGGAAGAGAGAGAGGAGGGTTGTGATGAGGGTGGGTAGGAGAGGAGGTGGGAGTGAGAGATGAAAAATTTATGGCGCTAGTTGCTGGGGAGGGTTGAGTGAGGGGGATTGCGTTGAGACGTCTCAAAACACTACTTTTATCACGCGGTTATCACGTGGGAGAGGAGGTGGGAGAGGAGGTGGGAGAGGAGGTGGGAGTGAGAGATGGAGAGTGAATGGCGCAAGTTGCTGTGGAGGATTGCGTGAGGAGGATTGCGTGAGGAGGATTGCGTGAGGAGAATTGCGTGAGGAGAATTGCTTTGAGACATCTCAAAACACTACTTATATCACGTGGGAGAGGAGGTGGGAGCGAGGGATGAAGAGTGAATCACGCTAGTTGCTGGGGAGGATTGAGTGAGGAGGATTGCTGGAATGGCAATACCCCACATGTGCCATTGCCCTCCTCCCTCCCCCCCTTCGACTCCCCCTCCCATTTTCCCCTCCGCCATTCCCCCTCCGCCCTACCCTTTTCAACTCCACCCCACCCCACCCCATCCCACCCCACCCCACTCCACCCCACGCCACGCCACACCACGTACTCGTTATAAGCCTCTTCCCGGGCTCGTTATCGTACACCACCGCGGCCGCGTATCCCGCGCGCTGCGCGTTCAGCGCCTTCACGTCGAACAGGCAGTTGCCCCTCTCTATAAGCACAAACTCCGCCTCCGTAAATCCCTCCGCCGATTCCCCCGCTGATTCCCCCTCCGCGGATTCCCCCCCCGCGGGATTCGTGAGCGGCTCGCATGCGTCGTAGGGGACGGCGCGGCGGAGCACTCCGCGCATGCCCGTCGAGGGGATGAGGCCGCCTGGGGGAAGAGGAAAGCGAGGAGGAAGACCGGGCGGAAAGGGAAAGAGCAGCGGTAGGAAAGCGGAATAAGAAGGGGAAGGGGAAAGAAAAGGGGAAGGAAGGCGGGGGGGGAAAGGGGAGCGGAAAGTGAGTCAACACTCGAGAGCAGAGGGGATGAGGCAGCCTCGAGTTAAGGGGTGGGAAAAGCGGGTGGGGGGAAAGGGGAAGCGGAAAGTGAGCCACGTAGGTGACAGGCAAGTCAAGATTGAAAGAAGAAAAACACAACAAATCGATCGTTACTGTACTAGAGACAGATTGACAACACTGCCATAAAGTTCTATTAGAGACTGAAAAGCGCCTTCAAACGAGTACGTGGCGTTGTTCGGAGCAATGATGATGATGACGCCAGCAACTTCTGAGTCGGCTCAAGAGTCTACTTATAAAAACTTCCCAACGCGTGTGTGTGCTTATAAGAGGCGAAAAGAGGAAATATTCAGAATCCCATGCGTTCTTATGAAGGGGGGAAAAGGGGGTGGAGGGAGGATGGGGAGGTGTGGGGGGGGGGGGGGGGGGAAGCAGAGGGGAGGGGGGAGCGGGAGAAGCGGCGGGTGTACCGAACGCGGCGTCAGCGTCTTCAAACGAGTACGTGGCGTTGTCCGGAGCGATCATGATGATGACGCCAGCAACCGGGGCGACATGCTGACACGCGACTGCTAGGAACGCGACGAGGCAACATAGCGCCTGATTGACCGCCTGACTCCGCGCGTGACTGCACGCGTGACTGCGCGTGTGACTGCGCGCGGCTGCGTCCCCCCAGCTGCTGCGCGGCTGACTGCGCGCGGAGCCTCGCTTACAACGCTGCTTGGCTAGCAGAGAAGGAGAAGCATCCCCATACGTAGATATTGAGGATGAGCGGGAGGGGAAGAGGGATGCAAGCACGGGAGAAAGCTGACTGCGCGCCGCATACGGCTCAGGGCCGAGCCTCCTGCCGTTTTTCGTGATGGCTCTCATTGAAGCAGCTCCGATATATAGCTCTTTGTCGAGTTTCTGGCTGCTAATACGCAAATTACGTGCTGACGCCACGGTCCCTATGAACTAAGCTACGTATACCGATGTGAACAGCCGACATCTTGATTTACGCGCACGAGTAGCAAGTTTAAAACTGGGCCGAGTCGACACTAAAGCCGCATACGAAGTCTGAAAATCCAGGAGCAAGGCAGGCGTAGCTAAGAAAACCTAATAATTCAACAGCTATTGACGTGGTGAACTGTTTGTGGTCCGTTGAAGTCCCCATGCGCCGAATCCAAGAACCTGAGACTGGCAGCAGCGGCAAAAATATCTTCAGCTTGGCTAGAGTGTTCGATAGAATGCGTTGCAGAAAATGTTTGTACGGTAGACAAAGGTGCAAAAGGAAGTATACGAGGGTCGGGTGTGTTTTCGGTGAGTGGAACATTCGCACAAGAAGTAAAATCTGTGTATCTGTCAGTGGTGAACGCCAATGGGATTGCAGGGTCGTGGCACAACGGTTCTTCTGGTTACATCCTAGGCGGCAAAAGGTGAACAGTGTTTCTGTACGGTGACACGCGATAGAACGAGGTAACAACGCCACAGAGACGACCAACTTGCCAAACCCTGGAAATGGGAAAATGCTGCACCTTCGATAATGCGTTGGGAGCACCGCTCTGGACCGTAATCAGCCAAACTGCAACGCTTTTGGCTGCATTGAACGTTTTTGCTTCCATCTGACCTGAACAGCTTTGGATGCATTGAACCCTGTTTCCCTGTGTTACGAGTGCAATTGATTGAACAAACGATAATTGCACTATCTAAGCAAGAATACAATGAGCTAAGGCACGAGCGAAGAATATATAGCGAAACTACAGTGGTAACGGTAATGGACTGTGGTTGTCGTGCGACGAGCCTGGGACTGAGGTTGGGAAAGTGTCGAAGCGGAGGCCCGGAGCGCGGGTTACCAGCCGAGCCGTGAGGTCGGGGTGCGATGTACGCGTGCTACAGTGATGTACGCGTTGAGCAGGGATGCGAAGTAAGGAAAAGGGATTTTCCTTACACTAGCCCCCCTCCTAAGGAGGTCCTTTTTGCGAAAGAGCGTGGACGTCTCTGAAGTTTCGGCTGCGTAGATATTCGGTGAGAACAGGGTGGTTTTCAATTCTGTCCAGGGGAACCCAGTTGTCCTCGGTGGGTGTACGGTCTTTCCAGCAGAGCAGGAACTCGATCTTTCGGGCTCCTCGAGGGTCGCGAACTCTGTGGCTCAGGATTTTGTCGGGGGTGATGATTGGTTCGGTTGGCGGACGAGCCATGCTGGCTGGGCGATTTCGTGGGAGTTGGCTTGTGGATGGTACGTAAGGGCGAAGCAGGCTGACGTGGAACGAGGGGCTGACGTACCAGTCAGCAGGGAGGAGGAGGTGCGCGGTGACAGGTGTTATCATATGGCTAATTCGAAATGGCCCGCAGTATCGAGGGCGGAGTTTGGGGGTGATGGGCAGGCGGAGGTTTTGAGTGTCGAGTAAAATGAGGTCGTCGGGCTGGTAAGTGACAGGTCTGCGGTGGCGGTCAGCGTTGCGTTTAGCGATGATGTTTGACTTTTTGATTGCTTCTGCTGCGTTGGTTCGTGCTGCTTGCAAAATCTCAGCGAACTGTTGTGCGCGTGGAACGGGGTTGTCGGGATTCGGGGTCATGGGTACTGTTGGGTCTTGTCCGTAATTCAGGTAAAATGGTGACTGTTGGGTCGTGGCACATGGGGCGTTGTTGTATGCGAATTCGATGAGTGGCAATTGCTGTTCCCACGTGTTTGGATCATCACACGTGGCCCTAATGAGCTGTTCCATGGTCTGGTTTGTCCGTTCGGTCTGTCCGTCGGTTTCGAGGTGATACGATGAACTGAACTGTAGGCGCGTGCCGAACTGCTGCCACAGGTTCCGCCAGAAGTTGCTAGTAAACTTCGTGTCTCTGTCGCTGATGATTGATGCTGGTATCCCGTGCAGTCGAACGACGGTAGAGATGAAGAGGCGGGCTGTTTCTTCGGCTGTGATTGATTTCTTGCAGGCTGCGAAGTGTGCCATTTTCGTCAGTCGATCGACGACGACCAGGATTGCGTCATTCCCACTCGCCCCGGCCGGTAACCCCGTGACGAAGTCCATCGTCACTTGCTGCCAAGGACGCTCTGGAGGTGGGATTGGTTGCAACTATCCCGCCGGCCGCTTCCGGGTTGACTTCATGATTTGGCAAGTGGGACACGATGCCACGTGTCGTTGCACGTCGGTCAACATTTCGGGCCAGTAATAATACCGCTGCAGCTGCTGCCGTATTTTCTCTACTTCGAAATGTCCCGAGGTAACTCCGTCGTGTGCCTCCTGTAACAGTAATTCCCGTAGTAGTGTGTACCCTGGTACCCAGATGCGTTCGGTCCCAGCTTTTACGTAATAGACTCCCTTGGCTGCTGCGAATTGCTGCGAGTTTCCTCCTGTGAAGAATGGATCTGTTTGATATCCGTCGGTAAATAGTCCTGTTAGTAGCGGGCTGGTCTGGGCGAGTAGTATCGCATGGATCTGGGCAGTGGGGCGGGTCAGTGCGTCGGCGATATTCGAGGCTCCTTTTTTATAGGTGACCGTATAATGGAAATTTGACTCGAGGAAATCGAGCCACCGAATCTGTCGTGGGTTGAGGTGGGGCTGTGCACAGAGGTACTGTAGGGATCGATGGTCTGTCCGTACTGCTACGTCTGCACCGGTCAAGTAGCAGCGCCACACCTTGAATGCATGCACGATCGCAAGCATTTCGCGGTCGTGTATCGGGTAATTTCGTTCAGGCGGATGCAATTTTCGTGATTCGTAGGCGATGGGCTGGAGGCCGTTGCCGAAGTCTTGTAACAGTACGGCTCCAATGGCGATGTCGCTTGCGTCTGTAACAACTTCGAAGGGGCGATGTGGGTCAGCGATGTGTCAAACATTATATATGTTGTTGTAGCTGTTTAGGCTACAGTGGGTTAGCCTATAGGGGGTACACATTCCTAGGTTTTCATACTTGTACTCATTTCACTGTTAGTTCATTCCATTTTTGTTCAACATGGTATAGAGCAGGTCCTTCCTAGGACCGATTTTTTTTTAGGGCCCACCACTACCTACCTACCTACCTACCTGCGCCCTAGGGCGCCTCGGCTTTCACGCCCCTAGAGGCCCCGTCGGCCCCGCGCTCTCGCACCTAGCGGCCTCGGTCGGCCCCTCGCTCGCTTTTAGAGGCCCCGAATCGGCCCCGCGCTTACCCCTAGAGGCTCGCGTCGGCCCCGCGCTCGTCCTTACCGGCCCCGATCGGCCCCGCGCTCGTCCCTCACGGCCCCGATAGGCCCCGCGCTCGCCCTTAGAGGCCCACGTCGGCCCCGCGCTCGTCCCTTACGGGTCCGATCGGCCCCGCGCTCGTCCCTCACGGCCCCGATAGGCCCCGCGCTCGCCCTTAGCACCCACGTCGGCCCCGCGCTCGCCCTTAGCGGCCCCGAACGACCCCACCCAGACCGAGCAGCCTGAACCGAGCCGACCCGAGCCGCCCAGCCCTAACGGAACCGAGCCGCCCGACCCGAGCCGCCAGCCCTAACCGACCCGAGCCGCCCGAACCGAGCCGCCCGACCCGAGCCGCGCCGCCCGAATCGCGCCGCCCGACCCGAGCCGCCCGACCCGAGCCGCGCCGCCCGACCCGAGCCGCGCCGCCCTACCTATACCGAGCCGCGCAGCCCTACCTGTACCGAGCCGCGCTGCCCTACCTATCCTACTGTTTTTCCTACTGCTGCTATCATGGCTAGCCCTCCTGTCCTAGCCTTCGATACTAAGGGCCGCCCAGTGAAGTTCGACACCTGGCTTGATGACCTACACCTCTTCCTACAGCTCACTGCCAAGGAAGACATCTCGCTGTATGATCATGCCTTAGGCCACGCTACTGCTCCTGCTGCTACTGCTGACAGCACTGCCCGCTCACAGTGGCAGACTCGTGACGCCCATACTCGCTTCGCTATTCGCAACTCTCTGCCGATAGATGAGCGCGAGCACTTTGGGCAGCACAAGACTGCACAGGCACTGTACACTGATGTCGTTGCCCGCTACTCCTCGCCGGCCTCTGCCGCTCTAGGCCGTCTCTCTCTTCCCTACCTGTTCCCCGACCTAGCTTCCTTCCACACTGTCGCTGATCTCATTACCCACCTCCGCACTAGTGAGGCTCGCTTCCGCGCCGCTATGCCTGATGAGTTCCTTGCCAAGAACCCACCCCCGCTCTGGCTCACTCTCTACCACCTAGTCACGCGCCTCCCTGACACTCTGCGCTCAGTCAGGGACCACTTCCTAGCTCGCTGCCCCACCGAGCTCACCATTGCCCTCCTCGAGAAGGAACTACTTGCAGCTGAGGCTAGCATAGTCGCTGTAGGTGCCTCTCGCGGTGACCCCCGTACCCCGTTCTTTGAGGGGTGTTCTCCCTCCCCCCTTCTTCCCTCTGTCGCCACTGCTGCTACTGTCGACCTCCTTGGTGCTGAGAAGGTCGGGACTGCGTCTGCTTCGAGTGGGCGCCGTAGCGGCAAGGGCAAGGGGGGCAAGGGCGGTGGTGGTGACAGCGGGGGTGGCGGTGGTGGGGGAGGTGGTGGTGGCGGGGGGGGTGGCGCGGGTGGGGGAGGTGGCAGCGGTGGGGGAGGTGGCGGCAGCGGCGGGGGAGGTGGCCGGGGCGGAGGAGGTGGTGGGGGTGGCGGTGGACGAGGCAGCGGCCGGGGTTGGGGTGGTCGAGGAGGTGGTAGCGGCGGTGGTGGTCGTGGAGGCGCTGGCGGTGGCCAGGGCCAGCAGCACACTCCGTCGCCCCAGGAGGTCCGTGAGTGGTACTCTCAGCACGGGGGGGGGGGGGGGTGGCCTTAGCTTCACGTACGTCATTCGCACTGGTGACCGCACTGGCCAGCCGTGTGGGGGACCGCACGCCACACAGTGTTGCTTCGCTCGTCTGAACGACGCTTGGCGTGTTCAGTTCCCTCAGGCCACTGAGCTGCCCCGCTGGGTTGATCTCCTGAAGAAGGGGATTGATATTTATGCTCTAGACTTTGATGCTATTCTCACTGCCATGTATGTGATGTCTACTAGTGGAGAGGGTGCTGAGTACCTGAGTGTCCCGCCCGACCCGGGCATTAGGACTAGTGCGTCTGCCGCTCCAGGTACTCGCGTGTCCGCTACCCCAGGTGCTGGTGAGGCTGCTGCTCTAGGTGCGTGTACGTCTGCCCCCCCTAGTACTGTGTCGACTGCAGCACTGCACACCTTCACACTGGACTCAGGTGCTTCTCGCTGCTTCTTTCGTGACCGCACTGCCCTTGATCCGCTTGCTCGGCCAGTTGCTGTCTCCCTTGCTGACCCCTCTGGGGGTCCAGTCATTGCGACCTCTTCCACTGTCCTTCCCTCCCCTGCATTCCCGTCGGGCACACTGTCAGGTCTCCACCTCCCCTCGTTCTCTACGAACTTGGTGGCAGGATGTGCACTCCAGGACGGGGGTGTTCACCAGTTCACCCCTGCCTACGAGCGCGTGACACACTGCACGTGTGCTCGTACGTGCCGTCACTTGGCTACCTTCACTCGGCAGCCGGGGTCGGACCTTTACACACTGACTACTGAGTCCCCTCAGGTTGCTGCGACTGCGTCCGCGTCCGCGTCAGGTCAGCTGTCCGCCCCCTGCTCGTGTCGCTCTCTAGCGCACGAGACTGTCCTCTGGCACCACCGACTGGGCCACCCGTCTGTGCAGCGCCTTCGTGCCATGCACTCCCGGTACCTTGTCTCTGGTCTTCCCAGGGTTCTCCCTCCCCTCCCACCCTCGCCTGCTCCTCCCTGTCTTCCCTGTGTCGAGGGGCGGCAGCGCGCCGCTCCTCACTCCTCGTTTCCCCCGACGACTGCTCCTTTGCAGACGCTCCACATGGACGTGTGGGGCCCAGCCCGCGTCCGTGGTCAGGGTCAGGAGAGGTACTTCCTGATCGTTGTTGACGACTACTCACGCTCCACCACGGTCTTCCCCTTGCGAACCAAGGGTGAGGTCCCTGATGTTTTGATCCCTTGGATCCGCAGAGCTCGTCTCCAGCTCAGCGAGCGTTTCCGCTCGGACTTTCCTGTCCTGCGCTTGCACTCTGACAGAGGTGGTGAGTTCTCCTCCGACCTCTTGGCAGCCTACTGTGCTGAGCACGGCATTGAGCAGTCGTTCACGCTTCCGGCCTCTCCACAGCAGAATGGGGTTGCGGAGCGCCGCATTGGCCTGGTCATGGAGGTCGCTCGTACCTCCTTGATCCATGCGGCTGCCCCCCACTTTCTGTGGCCGTTTGCGGTCCGGTACGCTGCGCATCAGCTCAACCTCTGGCCTCGTGTCTCCTTGCCGGAGACCTCGCCCACACTGCTGTGGACGGGGGAGGTTGGCGATGCGTCACGTTTCCGGGTCTGGGGATCTCGAGCTTTTGTCCGCGATTCGTCTGCGGACAAGCTCTCCTCTCGTGCTGTTCTCTGCGTCTTCCTCGGCTTTGTTCCGGATGCGCCTGGTTGGCAGTTTTAGCACGCCACCTCGCGCCGGGTCTTGCCCTCTCAGGACGTCACTTTTGACGAGTCTGTCCCCTACTACCGCCTCTTTCCCTACCGCACTGCCCCGCTCCCACCCCCGCCTCTCTTCCTCGCGCCAGGTGCTGCTGTCGTAGACCCCCTCCCCCCTCAGGGTGCCGCTCCCTCAGGTATGTCTCACGTAGACCCGGTCGAGCCTGTTGAGGTTGCTGTCGACTCTCGTCCTGCTGGGGGTGCTGAGCCTGGGGGTGCTGAGCCTGGGGGTGTTGACTCTGGGGGTGCTGAGCCTGGGGGTGCGGACTCTGGGGGTGCTGAGCCTGGGGGTGCGGACACTTGGGGTGCTGAGCCTGGGGGTGCGGACACTGGGGGTACTGAGCCTGGGGGTGCTGAGCCTGGGGGTGCGGTGACTGGGGGTGCTGAGCCTTGCGGTGCTGGGCCTGAGGGTGCTACACCTGGACGCGACCTCTCCTCGGAGCAGTTGCGTGAGTGGTACTTACAGTACTGCAGCCTCCGGAGTGTTACCTCTGGGACCAGGCGCACTACAGGGACTGGGGCTGGTACTTCTCCTCCTAGTCGGGAGCTCCCCTCTCGTGAGCGGATCCGTGAGTGGTACGAGCGCCGTTGCACACTTCGGAGTGGTGCGCCTCGTCTCACGGACCCGCCTGCCCCTGGTGCTACGGACCCGGGCGTTGGAGCTGCTGCTGGTGCTGCGGACCCTGGAGTTGGAGCTGCTGCTGGTGCTGCGGACCCTGGCGTTGGAGCTGCTGCTGGTGCTGCGGACCCGAGGGTTGGAGGTGCTGCTGGTGCTGAGGACCCGGGCGTTGGGGCTGCGGCTGGTGCTGCGGACCCTGGCGTTGGAGCTGCGGCTGGTGCTGTGGACCCTGGTGTCGGAGTCCCTGCTGGTGCTGAGGACCCGGGCGTTGGAGCTGTGGCAGGTGCTGTGGACCCTGGTGTTGGAGCCACTGCTGGTGCTGAGGACTCGGGCGTTGGTGCTGAGGCTAGTACTGAGGACCTGGGCGTTGGAGCTGCTGCTGGTTCTGGTACTGCCGCTGGGGGTACAGGTGCTGTCCCTGCTGTGTCTGGAGTCGCTGCGCGCCCTTAGCCGTACTTCGTTCCGCTCCTTCAGCAGGTTCTTGGTCTCTCGCCTTCTCCTGGTCCTCCTCCCTTTGCGTGTTCACAGCCTGTCCCGTCACAGTTACAGTTGCAGCAGGCCTCCCCACTACCTGCTCCTTCTCCTTACACTGGTCCTACTGGCGGTCTTACTGAGCGTCGTGACTCTGCGTCTCGTCCGGCGTCGCCTGTCCGTCCTGCTAGCGCTAGTGCTCGTAGTTCGCGCCAGCGTCCTCCGCCTGCCCCTGGCACGCACCGGATGTCTCTACGTCCATCTACTGCTCCTCTGCGTGCCCCTTTGCCTTCTCCTCCTGCGTCCTCTCTTCCTGCTCTCGCCGACCCTGAGTCGGACTCTCTTCGTGCTGCCAGTCCTACTGTCACGCGTCTCCTTGCTACTGTCGTCACTGATCCTTCTTTCGAGTCTACTGCTGCGTCTGCTCTCGTTACTGAGCTCGTCGACTTTGCTGCTCGCTGTCGCTTAGACTACGTTGCTAGTCTTGTCGCTGAGTCTGAGTCTGTCTGTCCTCCGTCCGTCGGGGGTGAGTGTGCCCTTGGCACGGACGTCCTTGAGGACAGGCAGGAGGAGTTCCAGTGTCTGGCAGCTGCTTCACCTCATTTCGTGTCCGTACTGCTTACCCCTGAGGGAGACCCGGATGCACTAGACATCCCGACTCCGCGCTCTTACGCGGAGGCGATAGAGGGTCCCTACTCCTCTCAGTGGCAGGCAGCTATGGATGCAGAGATGGCTTCCTGGAAGTCCACAGGCACCTACGTTGACGCTGTCCCCCCTCCTGGGGCGAACATCGTCAGTGGCATGTGGATCTTCAGGGTGAAGCGGCCGCCGGGTTCTCCGCCTGTCTTCAAGGCGCGTTACGTGGCTCGTGGCTTCAGTCAGCGACAGGGAGTTGACTACTTTCAGACCTTCTCCCCCACCCCGAAGATGACCACTCTTCGGGTACTGCTGCACGTTGCTGCTCAACGGGACTACGAGCTGCACTCTCTCGACTTCAGCACAACTTTCCTGCAGGGCAGCCTGCACGAGGAGATCTGGCTGCGCCGCCCACCTGGCTTCACTGGGTCTTTCCCTCCTGGTACCCAGTGGAGTCTCCGGCGTCCAGTCTACGGTCTCCGCCAGGCGCCACGTGAGTGGCACGACACACTGAGGACTACGCTTGCGGCTCTTGGGTTCGCTCTGTCTACTGCCGACCCGTCGCTGTTTTTGCGCACCGACACCTCTCTGCCGCCGTTCTACATCCTCGTGTACGTCGACGACTTGGTCTTTGCCACAGCTGACACTGCTGGACTCGCCTACGTGAAGTCCGAGCTGCAGAAGAGACACACGTGCACTGACCTGGGTGAACTGTGCAGCTACCTTGGCTTGCAGATCACCCGGGACAGAGCACAGCGCACCATTACCCTGACTCAGTCACACATGGTGCAGCAGGTCCTTCAGCGCTTCGGCTTCACGTACTCCTCGCCTCAGGCCACTCCTCTGTCTACTCGCCACTCGCTCTCAGCTCTGCCTTCGGATGAGTCCGTAGAGTCGAGTGGCCCGTACCCAGAGCTTGTTGGCTGTCTCATGTACCTGATGACCTGCACACGACCTGACCTTGCATACCCTCTTAGCATTCTTGCACGCTATGTTGCTCCTGGGAGACACCGACCAGAGCACATGGCTGCAGCGAAGAGGGTGTTGCGCTACTTGTGCAGTACGTCGGGCATGGGGCTAGTGCTTGGAGGGCGGAGTCCAGTGGTCCTCTCTGGACACGCAGACGCTTCTTGGGCTGACGACCAGGCTACGCAGCGGTCGTCACAGGGTTACACCTTCAGCCTTGGTTCCGGCTCTGTTTCGTGGCGGGCTACTCGCTCGTCTTCTGTTCTTGGCTCCAGTTGTGAGGCTAAGATCTACGCAGGGGCTATGGCTGCTCAGGAGCTTCGCTGGCTCACCTACCTGCTCATCGACCTTGGAGAGCCACCTCGTTCTCCTCCAGTCCTGTACGTCGACAACAAGGCCATGCTGGCCTTGTGTCGGGAGCAGAGACTGGAGCACAGAACAAAGCACATTGCTCTCCGCTACTTCCTTGCTCGTGAGCTACAGCAGCGTGGTCAGTTGCGACTTGCGTACGTGGCCTCTGAGGCCAACACTGCTGATGTCTTCACCAAGGCACTTCCGCCTTGTGATCATCAGCGCTGCTGTACCCAGCTGGGTCTTGTGTCTGTCTTGCCTCACTTGCTCTTCTCTTGACCCTCTTTGTACTGTTACATATATATATCACCGCTCTTGCTTGTTTAGTCTTATATATATATCTGTACTCCTGCATGTGAACTGGCCTTGTGGCCTTGCACTTGTGCTTGGATTGTGTGGTGACGTTGTGATCCACCCTGAGCTTGCTTTGTTTTGCTTTACTTGACTGGTCTTGTGACCCCTAGTTCTCCCCCACTTCGCCTATGGGGGTGTGTCAGAACATTATAGCTTATGCTGTTGTGTAGGCTATAGTGGGGTATCCCATAGGGGGTACAACCTATTTAGGGTTTCCTATATGTACCCACTTCATTCATAGTTGATGCATTCTCGTTCTCATTTTCACAATTCACGCCATCGATCGGGCTCGGATGAATAAGGAGGGTACAGCGACGGATTGCCCAGTACTGATCTACGGGAAGATACAGGGAGCAGCAGTGAAGATAGAGACCGTTGAAGACCAGTCAAGGAAAGCAAAGCAAAGCAAGCTCAGGGTGGATCACAAAGCCACCACACAGTCTGAGCACAAGGTCAAGGCCACAAGGCCAGTTCACAAGCAAGAGTACACACATATATATATAAAGCTAGACAAGCAAGAGCAGGTATACATATATGTGAGAGTACAAGCAGGGTCAAGAGGAGAGCAAGTGAGGCAAGACGGGCACAAGACCCAGCTGAGTGCAGAAGCGCTGATGATCACAAGGCGCAAGTGCCTTGGTGAAGACATCAGCAGTGTTGGCCTCAGAGGCCACGTACGCAAGCCGCAACTGTCCACGCTGCTGTAGCTCACGAGCAAGGAAGTAGCGGAGAGCAATGTGCTTCGTTCTGTGCTCCAGTCGCTACTCTCGACACAAGGCCAGCATGGCCTTGTTGTCTACGTACAGGACTGGAGGAGAACGAGGCGGCTCTCCAAGGTCGGTCAGCAGGTAGGTGAGCCAGCGAAGCTCCTGTGCAGCCATGGCCCCGGCGTAGATCTCAGCCTCACAACTGGAGCCGAGAACAGAAGACGAGCGAGTAGCCCGCCACGAAACAGAGCCGGAACCAAGGATGAAGGTGTAACCCTGTGACGACCGCTGCGTAGCCTGGTCGTCAGCCCAAGAAGGGTCCGCGTGCCCAGTAAGGACCACTGGACTCCGCCCTCCAAGCACTAGCCCCATGCCCGACGTACTGCACAAGTAGCGCAACACCCTCTTCGCTGCAGCCATGTGCTCTGGTCGGTGTCTCCCAGGAGCAACATAGCGTGCGAGAATGCTAAGAGGGTATGCAAGGTCAGGACGTGTGCAGGTCATCAGGTACATGAGGCAGCCAACAAGCTCTGGGTACGGGCCACTCGACTCTACGGACTCATCCGAAGGCAGAGCTGAGAGCGAGTGGCAAGTAGGCAGAGGAGTGGCCTGAGGCGAGGAGTACGTGAAGCCGAAGCGCTGAAGGACCTGCTGCACCATGTGTGACTGAGTCAGGGTAATGGTGCGGCGTGCTCTGTCCCGGGTGATCTGCAAGCCAAGGTAGCTGCGCAGTTCACCCAGGTCTGTTCACGTGTGTCTCTTCTGCAGCTCGGACTTCACGTAGGCGAGTCCAGCAGTGTCAGCTGTGGCGAAGACCAAGTCGTCGACGTACACGAGGATGTAGAACGGCGGCAGAGAGGTGTCGGTGCGCAGAAACAGCGACGGGTCAGCAGTAGAAGGAGCAAACCCAAGAGCCGCAAGCGTAGTCCTCAGTGTGTCGTGCCACTCACGTGGCGCCTGGCGGAGACCGAAGACTGGACGCCGGAGACTCCACTGGGTACCAGGAGGGAAAGACCCAGTGAAGCCAGGTGGGCGACGCAGCCAGATCTCCTCGTGCACGCTGCCCTGCAAGAGAGCTGTGCTGAAGTCGAGAGAGTGCAGCTCGTAATCACGGTGAGCAGCAACGTGCAGCAGTACCCGAAGAGTGGTCATCTTCGGGGTGGGGGAGAAGGTCTGAAAGTAGTCAACTCCCTGCCGCTGACTGAAGCCACGAGCCACGTAACGCGCCTTGAAGACAGGCGGAGAACCCGGCGGCCGCTTCACCCTGAAGTTCCACATGCCACTGACGATGTTCGTCCCAGGAGGGGGGACAGCGTCAACGTAGGTGCCTGTGGACTTCCAGGAAGCCATCTCTGCATCCATAGCTGCCTGCCACTAAGAGGAGTAGGGACCCTCTATCGCCTCCGCGTAGGAGCGCAGAGTCGGGATGTCAAGTGCATCCGGGTCTCCCTCACGGGTAAGCAGTACGGACACGAGATGAGGTGAAGCAGCTGCCAGACACTGGAACTCCTCCTGCCTGTCCTCAAGGACGTCCGTGCCAAGGGCACACTCACCCCCGACGGACGGAGGACAGACAAACTCAGACTCAGCGACAAGACTCGCAGCGTAGTCTAAGCGACAACGAACAGCAAAGTCGACGAGCTCAGCAACTAGAGCAGACGCAGCAGTAGACTCAAAAGAAGGGTCAGTGACGACAGTAGCAAGGAGACGCGTGACAGTAGGACTGGCAGCACGAAGAGAGTCCAACTCCGGGTCGGGAAGAGCAGGAAGAGAGGACTCAGGAGGAGAAGGCAAAGGGGCACGCAGAGGAGCAGTGGACGGACGCAGAGACATCCGGTGCGTACCAGGGATAGGAGGAGGACGCTCACGCGAACTACGACCACTAGCGCGAGCAGGACGGACAGGCTACGTAGGGCGAGACGCAGGCTCACGACGCTCAGCAAGACCTCCAGTAGGACAGTTGTAGGGAGAAGGAGCAGGCAAAGGGGAGGTAGGCTGCAGCTGAAACTGTGGCTGGACAGGCTGCGGACACTCTAAGGGAGGAGGAGTACCAGCAGAAGGTGGAAGACCAAGAACCTGCTGCAGGAGTGGAACGAAGTACGGTCGAGGCCGCGTGGCAACGCCAGAAGCAGCAGGGACAGCACCAGTACCCTCAGTAGGAGCACCCGCTCCAGCAGCACCTCCAGCAGCTCCAGAACCTCCAGCAGCACCAGGAGCACCTCCAGCAGGACCGCCAGCGGCAGTCTCAGCGCCAACACCCGCAGCAGCACCAGCTCCAGTCGAACCCGCAGGCCCAGCAGCTCCAGTACTACCAGTACGAGCACCTCCGGGACTCGCGATCGCAACACCCTCAGGAGCCGAAGAACCTCGAGCACCAGCAGCACGATGCCAGCGCCGGGCAAACCACTCGCGCAGATCCTGTGGAGAGAGTGGCTCCCGGCGAGACGAAGCACCCGGAGAACCTCCAGGTGGAGCACCTCCACACGCAGTACCCCCAGGCGTAGCACCCCCAGGCTCAGCACCCCCCGGCTCAGTAAGCCCTGGCACAGCACCCCCAGGCTCAGCATCCCCAGACGTAGTACCCCCAGGCTCAGCACCCCCAGGCTCAACACCCCTAGACGCAGCACCCCCAGGCCCCGCACCCCCAGGTCCAGCAGCCCCAGGCTCAACACCCCAAGCGGCAGCACCCTCAGCAGCACTAGAGTCACCAGTGACCTCGACAGGCTCGACTGCGTCTACCTGGGACACACCTGAAGGGGCAGGACCCTGAGGGGGCAGGGGGTCTACCTGAGGGGGACCTGGTACCAGGAAGAGTGGGGGTGGGGGGAGGGACGGAGTGCGGTAGGGGAAAAGGCAGTAGTAGGGGACCGACTCGTCAAACGTGACGTCCTGGGAGGAGAGAACACGGAGAGAGGCGGGGTGGTAGAACTGCCACCCAGGCGCGTCAGGGGGGAACCCGAGGAAGACGCAAGGAGCAGCACGAGGGGACAGCTTGTCCGCAGACAAGTCGCGGACAAACGCCCGAGATCCCCAGACCCGGAACGCCGACGCATCGCCAACCTTCTCCGTCCACAGCAGGGCTGGGGAGGTCTCCGGCCTGGAGACCCTGGGGTGGAGGTTGAGCTGATGCGCCGCGTACCTGACCGCAAACGGCCACAGAAAATGGGGGGCAGACGCATGCATCATAGACGTACGAGCGACGTCCATGACCATGCCAATGCGGCGCTCAGCAATCCCATTTTGCTGCGGTGAGTCCGGAAGCGTGAAGGTCTGACGGATGCCTCGTGCACGACAGAAGGCTCGCAGAAGGCCAGAGGAAAACTCTCCGCCTCTGTCCGAGTGCAGACGCAAAACAGGAAAGTCCGAGCCAAAGCGCTGCCTAAGCTGAAGACGAGCTGTGCGGATCCAGTCGATCAACACCTCAGTGACATCACCCTTGCTGCGCAAGGGGAAGACTGTGGTGTAACGC
Source organism: Closterium sp. NIES-65 (assembly GCA_948144175.1). NCBI lineage: Eukaryota > Viridiplantae > Streptophyta > Zygnematophyceae > Desmidiales > Closteriaceae > Closterium > Closterium sp. NIES-65. The sequence goes on from CANXME010002190.1 coordinate 52,879, forward strand.
GAGTAGTCGTCAACAACGAGCAGAAAGTAGCGCTCGTGACCCTTGTGATAATTGAAACGAGAATGAGTGAACTATGAAATGAAGTGAGTACAAATATGAAACCCTAATTGGTTGTACCCCCTATGGGATACCCCACTTTAGCCTACACAACAGCATAAGGTATAATGTTCTGACACACCCCCATAGGCAAAGTGGGGGAGAACAAGGGGTCACAAGACCAGTCAAGCAAAGCAAAGCAAAGCAAGCTTAGGGTGGATCACAAAGTCACCACACAGTCCGAGCACAGGGTCAAGGCCACACGGCCAGTTCACATGCAAGAGTAGACACATATATATAAAGCTAGACAAGCAAGAGCAGGTATATATATATGTGAGAGTACAAGCAAGGTCAAGAGGAGAGCAAGTGAGGCAAGACGGGCACAAGACCCAGCTGAGTGCAGAAGCGCTGATGATCACAAGGCGCAAGTGCCTTGGTGAAGACATCAGCAGTGTTGGCCTCAGAGGCCACGTACGCAAGCCACAACTGTCCACGCTACTGTAGCTCACGAGCAAGGAAGTAGCGGAGAGCAATGTGCTTTGTTCTGTGCTCCAATCGCTGCTCTCGACACAAGGCCAGCATGGCCTTGTTGTCTACGTACAGGACTGGAGGAGAACGAGGCGGCTCTCCAAGGTCGGTCAGCAGGTAGGTGAGCCAGCGAAGCTCCTGTGCAGCCATGGCCCCGGCGTAGATCTCAGCCTCACAACTGGAGCCAAGAACAGAAGACGAGCGAGTAGCCCGCCACGAAACAGAGCCGGAACCAAGGCTGAAGGTGTAGCCCTGTGACGACCGCTGCGTAGCCTGGTCGTCAGCCCAAGAAGCGTCCGCGTGCCTAGTGAGGACCACTGGACTCCGCCCTCCAAGCACTAGCCCCATGCCCGACGTACTGCACACGTAGCGCAACACCCTCTTCGCTGCAGCCATGTGCTCTGGTCGGTGTCTCCCAGGAGCAACATAGCGTGCGAGAATGCTAAGAGGGTATGCAAGGTCAGGTCGTGTGCAGGTCATCAGGTACATGAGGCAGCCAACAAGCTCTGGGTACGGGCCACTCGACTCTACGGACTCATCCGAAGGCAGAGCTGAGAGCGAGTGGCGAGTAGACAGAGGAGTGGCCTGAGGCGAGGAGTACGTGAAGCCGAAGCGCTGAAGGACCTGCTGCACCATGTGTGACTGAGTCACGGTAATGGTGCGGCGTGCTCTGTCCCGGGTGATCTGCAAGCCAAGGTAGCTGCGCAGTTCACCCAGGTCTGTGCACGTGTGTCTCTTCTGCAGCTCGGACTTCACGTAGGCGAGTCCAGCAGTGTCAGCTGTGGCAAAGACCAAGTCGTTGACGTACACGAGGATGTAGAACGGCGGCAGAGAGGTGTCGGTGCGCAGAAACAGCGACGGGTCGGCAGTAGAAGGAGCAAACCCAAGAGCCGCAAGCGTAGTCCTCAGTGTGTCGTGCCACTCACGTGGCGCCTGGCGGAGACCGTAGACTGGACGCCGTAGACTCCACTAGGTACCAGGAGGGAAAGACCCAGTGAAGCCAGGTGGGCGACGCAGCCATATCTCCTCGTGCAGGCTGCCCTGCAAGAAAGCTGTGCTTAAGTCAAGAGAGTGCAGCTCGTAGTCACGGTGAGCAGCAACGTGCAGCAGTACCCAAAGAGTGGTCATCTTTGGGGTGGGGGAGAAGGTATGAAAGTAGTCAACTCCCTGCTGCTGACTGAAGCCACGAGCCACGTAAGGCGCCTTGAAGACAGGCGGAGAACCCGGCGGCCGCTTCACCCTGAAGATCCACATGCCACTGACGATGTTCGCCCCAGGAGGGGGGACAGCGTCAACGTAGGTGCATGTGGACTTCCAGGAAGCCATCTCTGCATCCATAGTTGCCTGCCACTGAGAGGAGTAGGGACCCTCTATCGCCTCCGCGTAAGAGCGCGGAGTCGGGATGTCAAGTGCATCCGGGTCTCCCTCACGGGTAAGCAGTACGGACACGAGATGAGGTGAAGCAGCTGCCAGACACTGGAACTCCTCCTGCCTGTCCTCAAGGACGTCCGTGCCAAGGGCACACTCACCCTCGACGGACGGAGGACAGACAGACTCAGACTCAGCGACAAGACTAGCAGCGTAGTCTAAGCGACAGCAAGCAGCAAAGTCGAGGAGCTCAGTAACGAGAGCAGACGCAGCAGTAGACTCGAAAGAAGGGTCAGTGACAACAGTAGCAAGGAGACGTGTGACAGTAGGACTGGCAGCACGAAGAGAGTCCGACTCCGGGTCGGGAAGAGCAGGAAGAGAGGACTCAGGAGGAGAAGGCAAAGGGGCACGCAGAGGAGCAGTGGACGGACGCAGAGACATCCGGTGCGTGCGAGGGACAGGAGGAGGACGCTGGCGCGAACCGCGACCACTAGTGCGAGTAGCACGGACAGGCGACGCAGGGCGAGACGCAGGCTCACGACGCTCAGCCAGACCTCGAGTAGGACCAGTGTAGGGAGAAGGAGCAGGCAAAGGGGAGGTAGGCTGCAACTGTAGCTGGGACGGGACAGGTTGTGGACACTCTAAGGGAGGAGGAGGACCAGTAGAAGGTGGAAGACCAAGAACCTGCTGCAGGAGTGGAACGAAGTACGGTCGAGGCTGCGTGGCGACGCCAGAAGCAGCAGGGACAGCACCAGAACCCTCAGCGGGAGCACCTGCTCCAGCAGCACCACCAGTAGCTCCAGAACCTCCAGCAGCACAAGGAGCACCCCCAGCAAGACCGCCAGCGGTAGTCTCAGCGCCAACACCCTCAGCAGCACCAGCTCCAGTCGACCCCGCAGGTCCAGCAGCTCCAGTGCTCCCAGTACGAGCACCTCCGGGACCTGCGACAGCAGCACCCTCAGTAGCCGACGAAACTCCAGCACCAGCAGCACGGCTCCAGCGCCGGGCAAACCACTCGCGCAGCTCATGTGGAGAGACTGGCTCCCGGCGAGACGTAGCACCCGGAGAACCTCCAGGCGGAGCACCTCCAGTAGGAGCACCCGCTCCAGCAGCACCTCCAGGAGCTCCAGAACCTCCAGCAGCAACAGGAGCACCCTCAGCAAGACCGCCAGTGGTAGTCTCAGCGCCAACACCCTCAGCAGCACCAGCTCCAGCCGAACCTGCAGGCCCAGCAGCTCCAGTACTCCCAGGACAAGCACCTCCGGGACCCGTTTCTGCTGGCCCCATCGCCGCCCCACCCGGCCCCGCCGCTGTCCCCAGGCGGCGCGGTGGTGACAGCGGGGCCGCCTGGGGACAGCGGCGGGGCCGGATGGAGCGGCGACGGGGCCAGCAGAAGCGGGGCCGGGTCGGTGCAGGGCTGCGGGGCCGCAAGGGAGGTGGCGGGGCCGCGGAGGAGAATGGCGGCAGGGGCCGCGACGAAGGGCGGCAGGGGTCGCGACAAAGGGCGGCAGGGGCCGCGACGAAGGGCGGCAGGGGCCGCAACGAAGGGCGGGGCCGCGACAAGAGTGGCGGGGCCGCGACGAGAGATGGCGGGGCCGCGACGAGAGGTGGCGGGGCCGCGACGAGGGGCGGGGCCGCGACGTAGGGCGGGGCCGCGACGTAGGGCGGGGCCGCGACAAGGGGCGGGGCCGCGACGTAGGGCGGGGCCGCGACGTAGGGCGGGGCCGCGACAAGGGGCGGGGCCGCGACGTAGGGCGGGGCCGCGACGTAGGGCGGGGCCGCAACAAGGGGTGGGGCCGCGACGTAGGGCGGGGCCGCGACAAGGGGCGGGGCCGCGACGTAGGGCGGGGCCGCGACGTAGGGCGGGGCGGCCAACGGCGCGCGGCGAGATGAAAATAGGTCGCACGCCGCGGGGCGTGCGACAGATCGAGTAGCAGCGGAAGCAGTAGTAGGGCCTTAGGAACAGTTCCCACGAGGGAACCTGCTCTGATACCATGTGATAATTGAAACGAGAATGAGTGAACTATGAAATGAAGTGAGTACAAATATGAAACCCTAATTGGTTGTACCCCCTATGGGATACCCCACTATAGCCTACACAACAGCATAAGCTATAATGTTCTGACAACCCTGTCCACGGACGCGGGCTGGGCCCCACACGTCCATGTGAAGCGTCTGCAACGGGGCCTCTGTCGGAGGAAACTGGGAGGAGTGGGGGGCAGCCCGCTGGCGCCCCTCAACACAGGGGACACAGGCAGGGCCAGGGCCCTGAGGAAGGGGAGGGAGGGACCGGGGGAGACCAGACACAAGAAGACGGGAGGCCATGCCTCTGAGCCGAAGCAGAGAGGGGTGGCCAAGGCGGTGGTGCCAGAGGAGAGTCTCGTGAGACACGAGACGACACGAACAGGGGGCAGACTCAGGACCAGACCTGGACGCCGCAGCAAACACCTGACGCGACGCAGCTACCCTACCAGACTCAGCAACTGGAGAGGACGCAGTGGTCAGTGTGTACAGGCTCGACCCCGGCTGACGGGTAAACGTAGCCAGGTGCCGGCCTGTGCTAGCCTCAGTACAGTGCGTCACCCGCTGACGCGCAGGAGTGAACTGGTGTACTCCCCCATCCTGTAGGTCAGCACCACTCACCAGGTTCGTCGAGAACGAGGGGAGGTAGAGACCAGACAGGGTGCCAGAGGGAGCCGCCGGACAAGGGAGGACTGTGGAGAAGCGAGACAGGACAGGACCCCCAGAGGGGTCAGCCAGAGACACCGCAACCGGCCGACTAAGCGGCGTGAGTGTGGTGCGGTCTCGAAAGAAGGAGCGAGACGCCCCAGAGTCAAGGGTGAAGGTGAGGGAGGCCGAAGCCGACGTAGTACCTGAGAGCGCAGACTCACCAGTACCTGAGGACGCAGACACACCAGCACCTAGAGCAGCAGCGTCGCACGCACCTAGGGCAGCAGCCGTACTAGTACCTAGAGTAGCAGTCTCAATGCCCGGATCGGGCGGGAAACACCGGTAACAGTCACCCTCATCACTAATAGACACAGCATACATGGCAGAAAGAATAGCATCAAAGTCAAGATCAAAGATGGCCACACCCGCCCTAGACAGCTCGCCCCAGCGAGGGATCTCTGAGGCCTCCGGGAACTGGTGACGCCACGCGTCCGTCAGGCGACCAAAGCAGCGCTGGGTGGGGTGCGCACCCCCACACTGCTCACCCGCACGGTCGCCGATGCGCAGGACGTAGGTGCACGGACCAAAACCCCCACCCCGCTGGCGTGCAGTGTACCACTCACGGAGCTGCTGAGGTGACAGGGTCTCACGACCGCGCTGCTGCTGCTGGCGCGAGCCACCACCGGAGCCACTCCTCTGCGACGACCCGCGACCAGCTCCACCGCCACCCCCACCGCCTCCGCCTCCTCCGCTGCCTCCACCACTGCCGCCGCCTCCGCCGCCGCCTCCACCGCCGCCTCCTCCGCCACCTCCGCTCCCACCACCACCTCCGCCGCCGCCTCCGCCTCCACTGCCGCCACCGACCCCTCCACCCCCACCTCCACTCCCACCGCCACCCCCACTCCCCCCACCGCCTCCACCTCCACCTCCACCGCCCGCTCCTCCAGCTCCCTTGCCCCCCTTGCCCTTGCCAGGGCGGCGTCTCCCGCTAGGGGCAGACGCCGCGCCGACCGACTCAAGACCAAGGAGGTCGGCCGCAGCAGTAGAGGCAACAGAGGGCAGCAGGGGGGAGGGAGAACACCCCTCAAAGATGGGGGTGCGCGGGTCACCTCGAGAGGCTCCTACAGCGGCGATGCTCTTCTCTATCGCTAGGAGGGCCTTTTCGAGGAGGTCTACGGTGAGCGTGGTGGGACAGACTGAGAGAAAGTGGTCCCTGACTACGCGAAGGGAGTCAGGGAGGCGAGTGACTAGGAAGTACAGAGTGATGTACATGGGGGGGGGGGGGTTCGCGGCGCAGAAGTCAGCAGGGAGTGCAGCGCGGTAGCGAGTGTCACTAGTGCGGAGGTGCGTGTTGAGGTCAGCTACGGTGGGAAAAGCAGCAAGGTCAGGGAAGAGGTACGGCAGCATGAGACGGCTCGGTGCAGCAGTGGCAGGGGAGGAGTAGCGCGCGACTACAGCGTCGTACAAGGTCTGAGCACTCTTGTACTGGCTAAAGTGCGCACGCTCGGAGGTAGGGAGGTGGCGACGCACAGCAAGACGTGCAGCAGCGTCGCGCGTGGCCCACTGGGAGCGAACAGTGGCGTCAGCATTAGCAGCAGGGGCAGGGGAAGCGCCAGAGGTAAGGTCAAAGAGAGAGAGGCCGTCTGCCCTATCGCACTGTAGGAACAGCTGCAGGTCGTCGACCCAGACCTCAAAGTCTACGGCTCGTCCCTCAGCGTCAAACGTGAGGACACTAGGGGCAGCCATGACTACAGATGACGAGCAGTGTAAACAGTAGGGGAGGGAGGGCCGTGCAGGGGGAGAAGGCACTGTGCTCACCAGATAGGGCAGCTCTGACGGTCCAGCTGCTGGGCGGCTCGGTGGCAGAGCGGCTCGGCGGCAGGGCGGCTCGGCGGCAGGGCGGCTCGGCGGCAGGGCGGCTCGACTTCCGGGCGGCTCGGCGGCAGGGCGGCTCGGCTTCCGGGCGGCTCGGCGGCAGGGCGGCTTGGCGGCAGGGCGGCTCGGCGGCTGGGCGGCTCGGCTTCCGGGCGGCTCGGCGGCAGGGCGGCTCGGCGGCAGGGCGGCTCGGCTTCCTGGCGGCTCGGCGGCAGGGCGGCTCTCGTGCAGGGCGGCGCGGCGGCGCTCTCGTGTAGGTATGGCGGCGGGTGAGCCGCAGTTAGGGCGGCGGGTGCGCCGCAGGTAGGTCGGCGGGTGGCCGCAGGTAGGGCGGCGGGTGCGCCACAGGTAGGTTGGCGGGTGGCCGCAGGTAGGGCGGCGGGTGCGCCACAGGTAGGTCGGCGGGTGGCCGCAGGTAGGGCGGCGGGTAGGGCCGCAGGTAGGTCGGCGGAGGGCCGTAGGTAAGGGCGGCGACGGGCCGTAGGTAAGGGCGGCGACGGGCCGTAGGTAAGGGCGGCGACGGGCCGTAGGTAGGGCGGCGACGGGCCGTAGGTAAGGGCGGCGACGAGCCGGTGCAAGGGCGGCGCGAAGCCGCGGGTAAGGGCGGCGACGGGCCGGGGCGGCGCGAAGCCGCAGGTAAGGGCGGCGACGGGCTGGGGCGGCTCGAAGCCGCAGGTAGAGGCGGCGCGAAGTCGCCGGTGAGGGCGGCGCAAAGCTGCGGGTAAGGGCGGCGACGGGCCGGGAAAAAGGCGGCGCGCCGCAGCCGCTAGGGCGGCTCGACGCGACCGTAAGGGCGGCGCGACGGGCCGCTAGGAGCGACTCGACGGGCCGCTAATAAAAGGCAGGCGCGACTCGAGGCGCGCTTCGGTGGGCCCAAGGAACAGTCCCTAGGAGGGGACCTGCTCTGATTCCATGTGAGAATGAGAACGAGAATGCATCAACTATGAATGAAGTGGGTACATATAGGAAACCCTAAATGGGTTGTACCCCCTATGGGATACCCCACTATAGCCTACACAACAGCATAAGCTATAATGTTCTGACATGAATTGGTACTGTGACTCGGTGAGGGTCGGTGCGGTTGGGTGAGCAGGCAGTCTCGTCGGAATCGAAGCCGCGATCGGCTCGAAGCGCGCCCGTAGTCCTGCGCATCACGCATCCCACGTGCTGTATTGGGCGGTCTCGCAGAACGAACTCCAGGTGACAGCTGGACCCGTGGGCCCTTCCTCGTGCGACGGTGGCTCGTAGGCGCGTGGCGATGTCACGATGACTCGCCACCAGTCCATGGCGGGGCCCCTTAGCAGCGAAACTGCATACCGGATCTTCGCGGCGTCCGACTCGACGTAGTTTGCGTCGAAGAAGACGTTCATCGTGAAGACCCACGATTGAACCGTCGGACCTCCGCGTTGGCTTGGGTCGAAGCAGGGCGGGCGTTGCGGTTTGAGCGGCATTGGTGCCATAATGGCCTGTTCGCCACTTGTTGCCGCAAATTCCACGTGCTGACGGGCTTCCCGGTGCTCCCGCGGGCTTGGTGCGATCCTGCCTCCCCCCATGCCAGGCATCGGCTGGGCGGCGCCATCACTGGCTGCGCTTGAGCGTTGTCCCATGCTGTCGTGTTGTGTTGGTGTGCCGGACGAGATGATGATCGGCTCGTCCGATTGTGCAGATGCATTTGTCGGTGCGTGTGGTGTCGCCGGAATGTTCACCGTGGACTGTTGACGGGCGGAGTCACGTTCCGCCGTGAGCGTCCCGATTTCGAGCGCCGAATCTTCTAGTTGACGCACGAGACGATCAAGCTGCTCCTGCGTCAATGTGGCGAGCGTGAAATCGGCCATGGCGGGGGTGTCGAGCAAGCTCAGCGAGAGCCTCGATCGTGGCCGTGCGTGCTTACGAGAGAGCACTACGAGCGGCGGTGCTGTATCGCTGAGAGACGTCAACCCCCCCCCAAAAATTGAGATAGTGTCAAACATTATATGTTTGTGTGGTTCTAGGCTGTAGTGGGTCACACCATAGGGGGTACACAAGTTTAGGGTTTCATATTTGTACTGTTGTTCTTGCTAGTCATACACATTCCTGTTTCTCATTCTGACATGGTATTACGAGCCTAGGTTCCACCTAGGACCGGAACGTTAGGGCCCACCGTTTCCGCTAGCCGCGCCCTCGTGCGCCGCCTTTTCCTCGCGCCCTCGTGCGCCTCGTTCCTAGCGTCGCCCCTTCAGGCCCCTCACGGCCCCTCGCGTCGCCCCTTACGGCCTCTCACGGCCTCGTCTTAAGACCCCGCGCTAGCCCCTTAAGGCCCCGCGTCGGCCCCGCGCTAGCCTCTCACGGCCCCCTATGGCCCCGCGCTAGCCCCGAACGGCCCCGTGTAGCCCCGCGTTAGCCTCCCACGGCCCACCTACGGCCCCGCGCTAGCCTCCTACGGCCCTGATTGGCCCCGCGCTAGCCTCGAACGGCCCCGTGCGGCCCCCGCGCTAACCTCCTACGGCCCCGTAAGGCCCCGCGCTAGCCTCCCACGGCCCCTTCAGGCCCCGCGCTAGCCTCCCACGGCCCCTTAAGGCCCCGCGCTAGCCTCCTACGGCCCCCAAATGGCCCCGCGCTAGCCCCGACCGGCCCCCGAACGGCCCCTCCCGCGCTCGCCCCTCTACGGCCGAGCCGCACAGCGCGACCCCAGCTGCACCGCGCGACCCGAGCCGAACCGCGCGACCCAGCCGAGCCGCGCCGCCCCAGCCGAGCCGCGCCGCCCTAGCCGAGCCGCGCCGCCCTAGCCGAGCCGCGCCGTCCTAGCCGGGCCGCGCCCTCCTTACCTGAGCAGCAGCACCACTACTGCTACTGCTACTGCTACTGCTACTACTACTTCTGCTACTGCTACTTCAGCTATGGCTAGCCCTCCAGTTCTCTCGTTCGATGCTGAGGGCCGCCCGATTAAGTTTGAGACCTGGCTCGATGATCTGCACCTGTTCCTCCAGCTCACTGCCAGAGAGGATATCTCGCTGTACGATCACGCACTAGGCACAGTCCCTCCTCCTGCTACTACCGCTGCTGCTACTGCTCGCTCACAGTGGCAGACTCGCGATGCCCACGCCCGCTTTGCTATTCGCAACTCCCTGCCAGTCGACGAGCGCGAGCACTTTGGCCAGCATCAGACTGCGCAGGCCCTGTACACTGCTGTAGTTGCGCGCTACTCCTCCCCGGCCTCAGCTGCACTAGGCCGCCTCTCGCTTCCCTACCTGTTCCCCGACCTGTCCGCCTTCCAGACAGTCGCTGACCTCATCACTCACCTCCGCACTAGTGATGCCCGCTTCCGTGCCGCCATGCCCGCTGAGTTTCTTGCCTCCAACCCTCCCCCGCTCTGGCTCACTCTCTACCACCTAGTCACCCGCCTCCCTGACACTCTGCGTACAGTCAGGGACCACTTCCTAGCTCGCTGCCCCACTGAGCTCACCATTACCGCCCTAGAGAAGGAACTACTTGCAGCTGAGAAGAGTATTGTAGCTGTAGGTACCTCTCGTGGCGACCCCCGCACCCCTTTCTTCGAGGGGAGTTCCCCCTCCCCCCTGCTCCCCTCTGTCGCCTCTGCTGCTGCTGTCGACCTCCTTGGTGCTGAGCAGGTCGGCTCTGCGTCCGCTCCCAGCGGGCGTCGCAGCGGCAAGGGCAGGGGAGGCAAGGGCGGTGGGGGTGACGGCGGGGGAGGCGGTGGTGGGGGTGGTGGCGGCGGTGGGGGTGGTGGCGGGGCTGGAGGGGCTAGTGGCAGCGGTGGGAGTGGTGGAGGCAGCGGCGGCGGCGGTGGCCGGGGTGGGGGCGGTGGTGGTGGCGGCAGTGGACGTGGAGGCGGCAGGGGCGGTGGTGGTCGTGGTGGAGGCGGCGGTGGTGGTCGTGGAGGCTCTGGCACTGGCCAGAGCGCGCAGCACCCTCAGTCCTCCCAGGAGCTTCGTGAGTGGTACTTACAGCACGGGGGTGGCGGGGGTAGCCTTAGCTGCACGTACGTCATCCGCACTGGTCGCCGCAAGGGACAGACGTGCGGGAGGGCGCACACTGCGCAGCGCTGCTTCTCTCGCCTAGATGACGCGTGGCGTGCTCAGTTTCCTGACGCTCCTGAGCTCCCTCAGTGGGCTGATCTCCTCAAGAAGGATATCGATATCTATGCTCTTGATTTTGATGTTATTCTCAAAGCCATGTATGCATTGACTTTTAGTGGAGAGGAGGACCAGTACCTGTGTGTTCCGCCTGACCCAGGCATCCGCACGAGTGAGGCTGCAGCCCTAGGTGCTTGCGTGTCTGCTGCCCCAGGTGCTAGTGAGGCTACTGCTCTAGGTGCTTGTGTGTCCGCCACCCCAGGTACTACTGAGTCCACTGAGGCACTGCACACCTTCACTCTAGACTCAGGCGCTTCGCGCTGTTTCTTTCGTGACCGCACTGCTCTTGAGCCCCTTGCTCGACCAGTTGCTGTCTCGCTCGCTGACCCCTCTGGGGGTCCGGTCATAGCGACCTCCTCCACTGTCCTTCCTTGTCATGCTGTCCCATCGGGCACACTGTCAGGTCTCCACGTCCCCTCGTTCTCTACGAACTTGGTGGCGGGTTGTGCGCTTCAGGATGGGGGTGTTCACCAGTTCACCCCTGCCTACGAGCGTGTGACACACTGCACGTGTGCTCGGACGAGCCGTCACCTGGCTACCTTCACTCGGCAGCCGGGATCGGACCTGTACACACTGACCACTGAGTCCCCTCAGGTAGCGGCGTCTGCGTCTGCGTCTGCGTCAGGTCAGCTGTCTGCCCCCTGCTCGTGTCGCTCTCTAGCGCACAAGACTGTCCTCTGGCACCACCGACTTGGTCACCCGTCAGTGCAGCGCCTTCGGGGCATGCACTCCCGGTACCTTGTCTCTGGTCTTCCTCGGGTACTCCCTCCCCTCCCACCCTCCCTTGCTCCTACTTGTCTTCCCTATGTCGAGGGGCAGCAACGCGCTGCCCCTCACTCCTCCTCGTTCCCCCCGACGACAGCTCCTTTGCAGACGCTCCACATGGACGTGTGGGGCCCAACCCGCGTTCGTGGTCAGGGCCAGGAGAGGTACTTCTTGATCGTCGTTGACGACTACTCGCGCTACACCACGGTCTTCCCCTTGCGCACCAAGGGTGAAGTCCCTGATGTCCTGATCCCTTGGATCAGCAGAGCACGTCTTCAGCTGCGAGAGCGTTTTCGCTCGTAGTTTCCTGTCCTGCGCTTGCACTCTGACAGAGGTGGCGAGTTCTCCTCCGACCTCTTGGCAGCCTACTGTGCCGAGCACGGCATTCGCCAGTCGTTCACGCTTCCGGCCTCTCCACAGCAGAATGGGGTTGCTGAGCGCCGCATTGGCTTGGTCATGGAGGTCGCTCGTACCTCCTTAGTCCACGCGGCTGCTCCCCACTTTCTGTGGCCGTTTGCGGTCCGGTACGCTGCGCATCAGCTCAACCTCTGGCCCCGTGTCTCCGCTCCGGAGACCTCGCCCACACTGCTGTGGACGGGGGAGGTTGGCGATGCGTCACGCTTCCGTGTCTGGGGATCCCGAGCTTTTGTTCGCGACACGTCTGCGGACAAGCTCTCCTCTCGCACTGCTCCCTGTGTCTTTCTTGGCTTTGTCCCGGATGCGTCTGGCTGGCAGTTTTACCACCCCGCCTCGCACCGCGTCTTCCCCTCTCAGGACGTTACTTTTGACGAGTCCGTGCCCTTCTACCGCCTCTTCCCCTACCGCAGTGCCCCGCTCCCTCCCCCGCCTCTCTTCCTTGCGCCAGGTGCTGCAGTGGTAGACCCCCTTCCCCCTCACGGTGCCGCTCCCTCAGGTGTCTCTCAGGTAGACCCGGTTGAGCCTGCCGAGGTAGCTGTCGACTCGCGTCCTGCTAGAGGTGCTGAGCCTGAGCGTGCGGAGCCTGAGCGGGTGGAGCCTGGGGGTGCTGAGTCTGGGGGTGCTGAGACTAAGGGTGCTGAGCCTGGGGGTGCTGGGTCTGGGGGTACTGAGCCTGGCGTTGCTGAGTCTGGGGGTGCTGAGCCTGGTGGTGTTGCAGTTGACTGTGAGGCGCCTGGAGGACCTCCCTCTTTGCAGCAGCTACGTGAGTGGTACTCACGGTACTGCAGCCTCCGGCAGGGTACGTCTCGGGCTCGTGGTGCTACTGGAGTTGGTACTCGTGTTTCCCCACCACGGCGGGAGCCGCCCTCTTCCCCACAGCTTCAAGAGTGGTACGCTCGGCACATCAGTCTCCGGAGTGGAGCTGCTGGTGCTGGGGTCCCCGGAGTTGACGCTGCTGCGGGTGCTGCGGACCCTGGTGCTGGAGGTGCTGCTGCTGCTGGCGGTGCTGCTAGAGGTGCTGCTCGTACTGAGGACCCGGGCGTTGGAGCTGCTGTGGGTGCTGCGGACCCTGCTGCTGGAGGTGGTGCTGCTGCTGGAGGTGCTGCTGGTGCTGCTGGAGGTGCTGCTGCTGCCGCTGGAGTGGGGGACCCGGAGGGTGGAGCTTCTGCTGGTGCTGAGGACCCTGCCGCTGGTGTCTCTACTGGTTCGGGAGTTGCTGCACGGCCATGGCCGTACTTCGTTCCGCTCCTTCAGCAGGTTCTTGGTCAGACTCCTCCTCCTTGTCCTCCTCTCGCCTTAGAGTGTCCGCCGTCTGTCCAGTCACAGCCACAGTTACCGCCTGCCTCCCCACTCCCTGTGCCTACTCCTTACACTGGTCCGACTGGAGGTCTTGCTGAGAGACGTGAGCCTGCGTCGCGTCCTGTGTCACCTGCGTCTCGTCGAGCGTCGCCTGGTCGTGCTACTACCACTGGTAGTCGTGTCTAGCGTCAGCGTCCTCCTGCTGTCCCAGGCACTCACCAGATGGCGCTTCGTCAGTCCACTGCTCCACAGCGTGTCGCTCTCCCGTCGCCTCCTGCGTCCTCTCTTCCTGCTCTTGCTGACCCGGAGTCAGACACCCTTCGCGCTGCCACTCCTACTGTCACACGTCTCCTGGCTACAGTTGTCACTGACCCTTCCTTTGAGTCCGCTGCTGCGTCTGCCTTAGTCACTGAGCTTGTCGACTTTGCAGCTGCGTGTCGTCTAGACTACGCTGCGAGTCTTGTTGCTGCGTCTGAGTCTGTCTGTCCTCCGTCCGTCGGGGGTGAGTGTGCTCTTAGCACGGACGTTCTTGAGGACAGACAGGAGGAGTTTAGTTGCCTTGCCGCTGCTTTGCCCCATCTCGTGTCCATGCTTGTTGCCCCTGAGGGAGACCCGGATGCACCAGACATCCCGACCCCACGCTCTTACGCAGAGGCGATGGCCGGTCCCTACTCCTCTCAGTGGCAGTCAGCCATGGACTCAGAGATGGCTTCCTGGAAGTCGACTGGCACCTACGTCGACGAGGTTCCCCCACCTGGGGCGAACATCGTCAGTGGCATGTGGATTTTCAGGGTGAAGCGGCCGCCGGGCTCTCCGCCTGTCTTCAAGGCGCGTTACGTTGCACGAGGCTTCAGTCAGCGAGAGGGAGTTGACTTCTTCTAGACCTTCTCCCCGACCCCGAAGATGACCACTCTTCGGGTTCTGCTACACGTCGCCGCTCAGCGTGACTACGAGCTCCACTCTTTTGACTTCAGCACAGCTTTCTTGCAGGGCAGCCTGCACGAGGAGATCTGGCTGCGCCGCCCACCTGGCTTCACTGGGTCGTTTCCTCCTGGTACCCAGTGGAGCCTCAGGCGACCAGTCTACGGTCTCCGCCAGGCGCCACGTGAGTGGCACGACACACTGAGGACTACACTTGCGCCTCTTGGGTTCGCTCCTTCTACTGCTGACCCGTCGCTGTCTCTACGCACCGACACCTCACTGCCGCCGTTCTACATCCTCGTGTACGTCGACGACTTGGTCTTTGCCACTTCTGACACAGCTGGTCTCGCTCACGTGAAGTCCGAGCTGCAGAAGAGACACACGTGCACAGACCTGGGTGAACTGACAAGCTATCTTGGCTTGCGGATCACCCGGGACAGAGCACGGCGCACCATCACCTTGACTCAGTCACACATGGTGCAGCAGGTCCTTCAGCGCTTCGGCTTCACGTACTCCTCGCCTCAGTCCACTCCTCTGCCTACGGGACACTCGCTCTCAGCTCTGCCTTCGGATGAGTCCGTAGAGCCGAGTGGTCCGTATCCAGAGCTTGTGGGCTGCCTCATGTACCTGATGACCTGCACTCGACCTGACCTTGCATACACTCTCAGCATCTTAGCACGCTATGTCGCTCCCGGCCGTCACCGGAAGGAGCACATGGATGCAGCTAAGAGGGTGTTGCGCTACTTGTGCAGTACGTCGGGCATGGGGCTAGTGCTTGGAGGGCGAGACCGGCCTGTTCTCACTGGGCACTCGGACGCTTCTTGGGCAGACGACCAGGCTACTCAGCGGTCGTCTCAGGGTTACACCTTCAGTCTTGGCTCTGGCTCTGTCTCTTGGCGTTCTACTCGTTCCTCTTCTGTTCTCGGCTCCAGCTGTGAGGCTGAGATCTACGCCACGGCCATGGCTGCCCAGGAGCTTCGTTGGCTCACCTACCTGCTGACTGACCTTGGAGAGCAGCCTCGTTCTCCTCCAGTGCTGTACGTCGACAACAAGGCAACCATAGCCTTGTGTTAGGAGCACAGACTGGAGCACAGGACGAAGCACATTGCTCTGCGTTACTTTCTAGCTCGAGAGCTACAGCAGCGTGGTCAGCTTCTTCTGCGTTACGTGGCCACTGAGGCCAACACTGCTGATGTGTTCACCAAGGCGCTTCCGCCTGTTGACCATCAGCGTTTTTGCACTCTTCTAGGCCTTGTGCCGACTGTTCCTCACTTGCTTACTTCTTGACCTTGCCTGTACTGTGATCATTATATATATACCTGCATGTTTGCCCTTGCTAGGTTGTGATCATTGTACCTCTTGCTCTATTATAAAACTGCATGTGAACTGGTCTTGTGACCGCTTACTTGTGCTCGGAATTTGTGTGGAATCCTCGAGATCCACCCTGAGCTTGTTTGCCTTGCTTTGCCTTGACTGGTCTTGTGACCCCTAGGTCTCCCCCACTTTGCCTATGGGGGTGTGTCAAACATTATATGTTTGTGTGGTTCTAGGCTGTAGTGGGTCACACCATAGGGGGTACACCAGTTTAGGGTTTCATATTTGTACTGTTGTTCTTGCTAGTCACACACATTCCTGTTTCTCATTCTGACAGATAGTGGGGAAGCGAAAGTGTGGATGCGGTCCGAGATGAGATCGTAGGCTCTGAATACCAAGTGTTACGAGTGCAATTGAGTGAACGAACGAGAATTGCACTATCAAAGCAAGAATACAATGAGCGAAGGCAGGAGCGAAGAATATATAGCGAAACTACAGTGGTAACGGTAATGGACTGTGGTTGTCGTGCGACGAGCCCGGGACTGAGGTTGGGAAAGTGTCGAAGCGGAGGCCCGGAGCGCGGGTTACCAGCCGAGCCGTGAGGTTGGGGTGCGATGTGCGAAGATGGCGGGATGATTGTCGATGCGAGGATTGCGAGTGGTAACGGTGCTGACTGAGGTGCTACAGTGATGTACGCGTTGAGCAAGGATGCGAAGTAAGGAAAAGGGATTTTCCTTACACCCTGGAAGCATCAATCCAGACTTGCTGGATGCATTATTTGTATAAGGAAATCAATAATACAGACACTTCAATGTAAGGAATGAGTTCCTAGGGTGCTCGGGATCGTAACCTCTGATCTCCGGGCACCACAGCAACTCTTCCTGTTGTCCTATAACTGAGTAAAAAGTCTAGCCTACACCAAGAGCTCCAAATTCTTGTGCATGATCACCCATAAACGAAGATGCTTAGAGAACTTCGATGGGGATGCACGGTGCCTCCTTCTGACGCATCAGAGGGGAGAAGGCATGCTTGACGCGGTTCAGAACGGTGCGCGGAGATAACTTTCCGCCCCAGCGCGGCTTCTCCGCGTTGCTCCCGAAATCATTGTCCATGCTGTTGGTTGCACTCGCCGACGACATGCTTCCTGCCGTGTCGGAATCAACATCAGCCTTTCGTCCGTCAGACAGATCGGCGGTCTCCATCGCTTCCTGAGTCACTGCCTCGACTGCTGGACGCACCCACGGATGCGCCAGAACATCGTCAATCGTGAACCGTTCGTTCACGTCCACACACAGCATCCGACGGATGAGATCCTTCGCATCTCCTGACACGTTCTTCTTGTCCGATGCGAAATCCGCCTTCTCGTCGAGGACCCGCTTCCCGCCGCTAAAGAGCGGCCACTTTCCCGAAAGCATCGCGTAGAAAGTCACGCCGAGGCTGCAGATATCCGCCGACTCGTCGTACGCAACGCAACCCCCACCATAACCTCCGGCGCCTCATACGGCTTGCTGCCGGCATACCCGCGAATCTGTTGCAACCACGGCACGTCCACAGCGAGCCCACAATCTGCGAGCTTCGCGGTGTACGAGAACGACGCGGCGCCGTTATACGATGCGGCGGGGACGCTGTTTGAAGTCGGGCAGATGAGAATGTTTTCGGGTTTGATGTCGCGGTGGACAATGCTGCTGACGTGGCACTGCTTCACGGCGCGCGCCACGGACGCGAACACGTGGCGCGACTCCGCCTCGCTGATGAACGCGCCGGGCTGATTCTGGATGAGCTCGAGAAGATCCTCGCCAGTGCACAGCTCCATTACAAAATAAAGTGAATCGTTGTCCCCGTACACTTCCTTGAGCAAGACGACACTATCGTAGAAGCCAGAATCGCAGATCTTTTGGAGGATCTTGACTTCGCTGAGAGCTGCGACGCGGGCCCTGCTGCTGCACTTGGTGAGTGTCAGAATGTTATCTTATGCTCTAGCCTGTAGTGGGGTGCTCTATAGTGAGTACAACCCTTCTAGGGTTTGCTATTTGTATCCCCATTCTTGCTAGTGCAACCCCTCTTCTTTCTTTTAAATTTTCACATGCTATCAGAGCAGGTCGATCCCCTTGGATCGATCCTGTGGGTGGGCTCACCACCTCGTGCAACTACTACTGCTACTCTCTGTGCCGCACGCCCCGTGGCGTGCGGCAGTTTTTTCTTCCCGCCATGCGCCCCAAGGCGCGCGGCGGTTCTCTTCCCGCCGTGCGCCCCGAGGCGCGCGGCGGTTTTCTGCCCGCTGTGTGCCCCGAGGCGCGCGACGGGTTTCTGCCCCGTCACTTGGCGCGTCGCCCCCGGGAGGCGCTGCGACGGGCGACGAGGACCCGCGCGTCGCACCCCGTCGCCCTACCTACGGCCCCGGCCCCGTCGCCCTACCTGCGCCCCAGCCCCGTCGCCCTGCCTGCGACCCCGGCCCCGACGCCCCACCTCCGACCCCGGCCCCGTCGCCCTACCTGCGTACCGGCCCCGTCGCCCTACCTACGGCACGTGCACCCCCCCCCCCCCCCCCCCCCTTTTCCCGTCGCCTGTCGAGGGGAGACCTGAGGGGTGGCGGGTGTGTGGTCTCCCCTGCTCCTCCTCCTCCTCCGTCTCCCTGTGCTGCAGCTGTCGCTGAGGGGGGGTGGACGTGTTGGAGTCGGTGGAGTGGTACTATGGGGGGGTGAAGGGGGAGTGGAGCTAGCGGGTAGCAGCGGGTGTGTGCCAGGGGGAAGTGGGATAGTTTGGGGAAGCTGAATGGAGGTTGCCGTCGTGTCGCCAGCAGCACCTGTATTCCGGGGACTTCGTCCGGTAGCCCAGTCGTAGCCAGCTGTGCCAGCCGCCCGTGGGTCTGTTGCTCGTCTGCCGCTACTTAAGCCGCGGGGCCAGTTACTCCAGTATTCCGGAGCGTTGTTCCGGTAGCCGCTGTGCCAGTGTGCCTCCTGTTGCCCGTGTGTCTGCAGCTTCATCCGTCGCCTCCTATCTCCTCTCCTCTCACTCTCTCTCCTCCTCCTCACATACCCGTTGTGACTACCACTAGCTTTGCTCATAATTGTGAACTTTAAACTATTGTTTCTTGAACTTGTGCTCAGAATGTGTGGTGACATTGTGATCCACCCTGAGCTTGTACTGCTTTGCTTGCTCTGCTTATTACACCCCACTTTGGCTATGGGGGTGTGTCAGAATGTTATCTTATGCTCTAGCCTGTAGTGGGCTGCTCTATAGCGAGTACAACCCTTCTAGGGTTTGCTATTTGTATCCCCATTCTTGCTAGTGCAACCCCTCTTCTTTCTTTTAAATTTTCACAGTGAGGTCGATGTACTTTAGTGCGAAATGCTCGCCCGTCGCGCGCTCTTCGCAGCGCCACACTGTACCGTACTGACCCTTGCCTAAAAACTTCTTTAGCGTGTATTTGCTAGATAGCTCGCTGGATGATGTAATCTCAATCTTCGAATTGCATGCCATAGTTTTTATAAAAAGGTACTAATGCGGAAATGGGGGTGCTGAAATGGTGGCTAAAGACGATAGAGTCGTTGTTTCTAAATGTCGAATGATCTAGAGTTGAGAGCCTAAAATGCGTTTGATGTGGAATGGTGTAAGGAAAATTCATTTTCCTTACTTCGCATCCCTGCTCAACGCGTACATCACTGTAGCACCACAGTCAGCACCGTTACCACTCGCAACCCTCGCATCGACAATCCGCCCGCCACCTTCGCACGTCGCACCCCGACCTCACGGCTCGGCTGGTAACCCGTGCTCCGGCCCTCCGCTTCGACACTTTTTCCCAGCCTCAATCCCAGGCCCGTCGCGCGACAACCACAGTCCATTACCGTTACCACTGTAGTTTCGCTATATATTCTTCGCTCATGCCTTCGCTCATTGTACTCTTGCTTCGATAGTGTAATTCTCGTTCGTTCACTCAGTTGCACTTGTAACACTTGGCATTAGAGCCTACGATCTCTTCTCGGACCGCACCCACACCTTCGCTTCCCCACTATATCAATTTCTGGGGGGGGTAGACGTTTCTCAGCGACACAGCACCGCCGCTCGTAGTGCTCTCTCGTAAGCACGCACGGCCACAACCGAGGCTCTCGCTGAGCTCGCCCGACACCCCCGCCATGGCCGATTTCACACTCGCCACATTGACGCAGGAGCAGCTCGACCGTCTGGTGCGCCAACTTGAAGATTCGGCGCTCGAAATTGCGACGCTCACAACGGAACGTGACTCCGCGCGTCAGCAATCAACGATGAACACTCCAGCGCCACCACACGCACCGACAAATGCATCTCCACAATCAGACGAGCCGATCCTCATCGTGTCCGGCACACCAACACAAAACAACAGCGTGGGACAGCGCTCAGGCGCAGCCAGCGATGGCGCCGCCCAGCCGATGTCTGGCATGGGAGGAAACAGGGTCGCACCAAGCCCGCGGGAGCCTCGCGAAGCCCGTCGGCACATGGAGTTCGCGGCGACAAATGGCGAACAGGCCATTATGGCACCAATGCCACTCAAGCCGCAACGCCCGCCCTACTTCGACCCGAGCCAGCGTGGTGGTCCGACGGTTCAATCGTGGGTCTTCACGATGAACGTCTTCTTCGACGCGAATTACGTCGAGTCAGACGCAGCAAAGATTCGGTATGCCGTTTCGCTGCTAAGGGCCCCCGCCATGGACTGGTGGCGAGTCATTGTGACGTCGCCACGCGCCTACGAGCCACCGTCGCAAGAGGAAGGGCCCACGGGCCCAGCTGTCACATGGAGTTCATTCTGCGAGACCGCCCAATACAGCACGTGGGATGCGTGGTGGGCAGGGCTTCGGGCGCGCTTCGAGCCGATCGCGGCTTCTATTTCGGCGCGTCAGAGATTGCGCACTTGGCGGCAGCTTGGATCGGTTCAAGACTATACGAGTGGTTTTCTCGCATTATGCGAGCAAGTCGGCTACATGCACGAAGCGGAGCGGGTGGACCGTTACGTCGGAGGGCTGAAGCCGGACATCTCGCACGAAATCATGCTACGCGAGCTCTCGAACTTCAACGAGATTCTCGCGCTCGCCGAGAAAATCGACATTTTACGCCGTCCGAGACCGGGGTCCTACTATGGACATCGTCCTCGGGGACTGATCGAGCACGCCACTGTACACGCTGTTGCGACGAATGCAGTTGCCGCGCCGTTTAAGGGGCGCTGCTTTGCTTGCAACAGGCCGGGCCATCGCAAGAGCGAATGCCCAGAGGAGCTAAGGCGCCGCGGAGCAGAGCAAGGGAGGGAGTCTCCAAGGCAAGGAAACGCCAGCAGTCAGTAGGAATCGGGCCAACTACTGACGAGACTGCCTTCTCGTCCAACCCCACCGACCCTCACCGAGTCACAGTACCAATTCATGCTATCGATCGGACTCGGACGAATAAGGAGGGTACAACGACGGATTGCCCAGTACTGATCCACGGGAAAATACAGGGAGCAGCAGTGAAGATTTTTATCGACAGAGGAGCAAGCCATAGTTTAGTTAATACCGCAACCTCACGAAAACTGCAGCTAAGATTTAGCCGTTGCTTACCGGAGATAGACGCACGCTTAGTCGACGGCACGCCACTGGCCATATGGGAAAGGGTAGAGAGAGTCAAAGTCCGTTGCGGGGGAAATTTCGGGTTTACACAGGAAATGCTCGCAACGACACTCGATGGGCACGATATTTTACTGGGGCGCGATTGGCTGCGACAGTATAACCCGCGAATTGACTAGACGACAGGTAGCTGCACCGTGCGAAGTAGTGGTAACTGGGTCGAGCTACCTCGTTGGCAGTCGCCCGAGTCTTCAACGGTACACGTCAACGCCATCACAATGAAACGGGCTGTCGCTGCTGGAGCTGACGTGTACGCAATAGACATCGCAGTAGTAGAGGAAGTAGAGCAGCCGAGTGATTTCAAGAAACTGTTGGCAGCCGTACCGCCCGAATTACAAGAACTGCTAAGACGATACCCCGGGATCTTCCCCGTCGACTTACCGGAAGGGCTGCCACCTCAGCAAGCACATGAACACCGAATCGAATTAGAACCGGGGGCACAGTGTCAGTAGATCTGCACTATGGATGCCCGATTGATCCTGGAGAGGGTTACAGGCGCGTTCGCCTGGGGGGTTATGGGCGCACTGACCCGCTACTGAAACAAGCCCTTTTATCCCAATGGTCTAGTGGTTGGGATTTTGACATGGTATCAGAGCGGTCTCGGGTTCGATTCCCGGTGTATGCACATGTAGGTCGTTGCCGCTGTGCTTAGTCCTGGGCCTCCCAGTGTGGGGGGGTGTCAGTAGATCGGCACTGTGGATGCCCGATTGATCCTGGAGAGGGTTACAGGCGCGTTCGCCTGGGGGGTTATGGGCGCACTGACCCGCTACTGAAACAAGCCCTTTTATCCCAATGGTCTAGTGGTTGGGATTCTGACACACAGCCAACCGTACAGCGGAAGTTCAGACTGACACAGCCCGAGCTCGACGAACTAAGGTAGCAGTTAGATTACCTGTTAGAGAAAAAATTCATCCGACCGAGCTCGTCATCGTTCGCCGCACCGATACTGTTCACGTCGAAAAAAGACGGGGGTTTTTGCATGTGTATCGACTACAGAGCACTGAAAAGGGTAACAGTCAAGTCGCGGTACCCCATTCCCCGCGCCGACGAACTGATCGACCAACTACGAACAGCACGGGTTTTTTTCGAAAATAGATTTACGGGGAGGTTACCATCAGATTAGGGTCGAACCATCAGACTGCGCTAAAACAACTTTCAGGACTAGGTACGGGTCGTTCGAGTACACTGTGATGCCATTCGGGCTGACCAACGCACCGCCGACTTTCCAAATGACCATGAACGAGACATTTAGACAAATGTGCAATAGTTTACCTCGACGACATCCTAGTTTACAGTCGGGATAAGCAGCAGCACTTGGCAGATCTGGAAGCGGTATTTAAGGTTTTAGACGAGCACAGATTACTTACCAAGGGTTCCAAGTGCGAGTTCTTCCAAGATAGGTTAGAATTTTTGGGGCACGTTATTTCGGAGGCTCGAGTTGAAATCGACCCAAAGAAGCTGGACACGGTAAAAGCGTGGCATCCCCTGACGAACATCACGGATCTGCAGAAATTTTTAGGGTTCGTTAATTCCGTGCGTCGGCTCGTCCCCGATATGGCACGGTTAACTGCCCCACTGACGTACTTTCTGCGGAAGAGGGTCGCTTTTACGTGGGGGGAGAAAGAGCATGCTCCCTTCTCTGCCCTGAAAAATGTTCTCTGTTTACTGCCCATCTTGCGCATCGCCGACCCACACCGCCCATTCGAAGTAGTTACCGACGCAAGCGATATCACCATCGGAGCTGTACTGCTACAGGATTTCGGCAATGGCCTACTCATGAGAAATGAGAATGGATGAATGAACTATGAAATAGTTGGGTACAAGTACTAACCCTAATAGGGTTGTACCCCTTATGGGCTACCCCACTACAGCCTACACAAATGTATAAGCTATAATGTTCTGACACCCCCCCATAGGCAAAGTGGGGGAGAACAAGCCGTCACAAGACCAGTCAAGCAAAGCAAAGCAAGCTCAGGGTGGATCACAAAGTCACCACACAACCGAGCACAAGAGTAAGGCCACACGGCCAGTTCACATGCAAGATCATATATATAAAGGTAAACAAGAAAGTGCAGGTATAGAAAGAGGACAGTACAAACAAGATCAAGAAGTGAGCAAGTGAGGCCAGGTAGGCACAAGACCTAGCAAAGTACAGAAGCGCTGATGATCACAAGGCGGAAGTGCCTTGGTGAATATATCAGCAGTGTTGGCCTCAGAGGCCACGTAGGTGAGGCGGAGCTGACCACGCTGCTGCAGCTCACGAGCCAGGAAGTAGCGGAGAGCAATGTGCTTTGTTCTGTGCTCCAGTCTGTGCTCCCGACACAAGGCCAGCATGGCCTTGTTGTCTACGTACAGAACTGGAGGAGAACGAGGCTGCTCTCCTAGGTCAGCCAGCAGGTAGGTGAGCCAGCGTAGCTCTTGTGCAGCCATGGCCCCTGCATAGATCTCAGCCTCACAGCTGGAGCTGAGAATAGAAGACGAGCGGGTAGACCGCCACGAAACAGAGCCGGAGCCAAGGCTGAAGGTGTAACCCTGTGACGACCGCTGTGTAGCCTGGTTGTCAGCCCAAGAAGCGTCAACGTGACCTGTGAGGACTACTCGATGTCGCCCTCCAAGCACTAGCCCCATGCTCGACGTACTGCACACGTAGCGCAACACCCTCTTCGCTGCAGCCATGTGCTCTGGTCTGTGTCTCCCATGAGCAACATAGCGTGCCAAGATGCTAAGAGGGTATGCAAGGTCAGGTCGTGTGCAGGTCATCAGGTACATGAGGCAGCCAACAAGCTCTGGGTACGGACCACTCGACTCTACATACTAATCCGAAGGCAGGGCTGAGAGCGAGTGGCGAGTAGACAGAGGAGTGGCCTGAGGCGAGGAGTACGTGAAGCCAAAGCGCTGAAGGACCTGCTGCACCATGTGTGACTGAGTCAGGGTAATGGTGCGCTGTGCTCTGTCCCGGGTGATCTGCAAGCCAAGGTAGCTACGCAGTTCACCCAGGTCTGTGCACGTGTGTCTCTTCTGTAGCTCGGACTTCACGTGGGCGAGTCCAGCAGTGTCAGCAGTGGCAAAGACCAAGTCGTCGAGGTACACGAGGATGTAGAACGGCGGCAGAGAGGTGTCGGTGCGCAAAAACAGCGACGGGTCGACTGTAGAAGGAGCAAACCCAAGAGCCGCAAGTGTAGTCCTCAGTGTGTCGTGCCACTCACGGGGCGCCTGGTGGAGACCGTAGACTGGCCGCCGAAGACTCCACTGGGTACCAGGAGGAAACGACCCAGTGAAGCCAGGAGGGCGGCACAGCCAGATCTCCTCGTACAGGCTGCCCTTCAGGAAAGCTGTGCTGAAGTCAAGAGAGTGAAGCTCGTAGTCGCGCTGAGCGGCTATGTGCAGCACCACCCGAAGAGTGGTCATCTTCGAGGTGGGAGAGAAGGTCTAAAAGTAGTCAACTCCCTGGCGCTGACTGAAGCCTCGAGCCACGTAACGCGCCTTGAAGACAGGCGGAGAACCCGGCGGCCGCTTCACCCTGAAAATCCCCATGCCACTGACGATGTTCGCCCCAGGTGGGGGAACCTCGTCGACGTAGGTGCCTGTGGACTTCCAGGAAGCCATCTCTGCGTCCATGGCCGACTGCCATTGAGAGGAGTAGGGACCCTCGATCGCCTCAGCGTACGATCGAGGAGTCGGGATGTCTGGTGCATCCAGGTCTCCCTCAAAGGCAATCAGCGTGGACACGAGATGGGGCAAAGCAGCCGCAAAGCACTGGAACTCCTCCTGCCTGTCCTCAAGGACGTCCGTGCTAAGGGCACACTCACCCCCGACGAACGGAGGAAAGACAGACTCAGACTCAGCAACGAGACTAGCAGCGTAGTCTAGACGACAGCGAGCAGCGAAGTCGAATAGCTCAGCAACTAGAGAAGACGAAACAGTGGACTCAAAGGAAGGGTCAGTGACAACGGTAGCAAGAAGGCGCGTGACCGAAGGACTAGCAGCACGAAGGGAGTCAGACTCCGGGTCAGCAAGAGAAGGAAGAGAGGACTCTGGAGGAGACGGCAACGGGACACGCAGAGGAGCAGTGGAAGGACGCAGTGCCATCTGGTGTGTGCCGGGGACCGCAGGAGGATGCGGACGCGCAGTACGACCACTTGTGCGAGCAGCACGAACAGGCGACGCAGGACGAGACGCAGGCTCACGACGCTCAGCAAGACCTCCAGTAAGACCAGTGTAGGGAGAAGGGGCTGGCAGCGGGGAGGCAGGCTGTAACTGTGACTGCGACTGGACAGGCTGTGGACACTCTAAGGGAGGAGCAGGACCAGGAGAGGGCCGGAGACCAAGAACCTGCTCCAGGAGTGGAACGAAGTACGGCCTCGGGTGCGCAGCGCCTCCAGAACCAGCAAGGACGGCACCAGTACCCCCACCGGCAGCACCAGCGCCAGCAGCACCTCCAGCTCCAACAGCGCCAACTCTAGCACCCTCAAAAGCACCATCGCCAGTAGCACCGCCAGCGCCAACACCCCAAGCAGCTCCAGCAGCACCAACTCCAGTAGGACCGTCAGCACCATCAGCCTCACCAGCACCACCTCCAGCAGCACCAGCTTCGACAGCAGCTCCAGCAGGACCAACTCCAGGAGCTCCAGCAGCACCCCCAGACTCAGCAGCACGTCTCCAGCGGCGGGCGAACCACTCGCACAGCTCCTGTGAAGAGAGCGGCTCCTGCCTCGACGAAGCACCGCCGGCGGCCACACGAGCAGACCCAGCACCCCCAGGCTCAGCACCTCCAGGCTCAGCACCCCCAGGCTCAACACCCTCAGACTCAGCACCCCCAAGCTCAGCACCCCCAGTCTCAGCACCCCCAGACTCAGCACCCCCAGACCCGGCACCCGCAGGCTCAGCACCTCTAGCAGCACCAGAGTCAACAGCTATCTCGACAGGCTCGACTGCGTCTACCTGGGACACACCTGACGGGGCAGGACCCTGAGGGGGGAGGGGGTCTACCTGGGGAGGACCTGGCGCAAGGAAGAGCGGCGGCGGAAGGAGGGGCGCAGTGCGGTAGGGGAAGAGATGGTAGTAAGGCACCAACTCGTCAAAGGTGACGTCCTGGGAGGACAGAACACGGCGCGAGGAAGGGTGGTAAAACTGCCACCCAGGCGCGTTAGGGGGGAAGCCAAGGAAGACGCAGGGAACAGCACGGGGGGACATCTTGTCCGCAGAGAAGTCGCGGACAAACGCCCGAGATCCCCAGACCCAAAACGCAGACGCATCGCCAACCTTCCCGGTCCACCGCAAGGCGGGGGAGGTCTCTGGCAAGGAGACCCGGGGCTGAAGGTTGAGCTGATGCGCGGCGTACTGAACCGCAAACGGCCAGAGAAAATGGGGGGCAGCCGCATGCATCATGGACGTACGAGCGACGTCCATGACCATGCCAATGCGGCGCTCAGCAATCCCATTTTGC
This sequence comes from Closterium sp. NIES-65, assembly GCA_948144175.1. Taxonomy (NCBI): domain Eukaryota; kingdom Viridiplantae; phylum Streptophyta; class Zygnematophyceae; order Desmidiales; family Closteriaceae; genus Closterium; species Closterium sp. NIES-65. The sequence goes on from CANXME010002190.1 coordinate 79,281, forward strand.
TGTGGAGAGGCCGGAAGCGTGAAGGTCTGGTGGATGCCCTGTGCCCGACAGAAGGCTCCCAGACGGGCAGAGGAAAACTCCCTGCCTCTGTCCGAGTGCAGACGCAGAAGAGGAAAGTCCGAGCCGAAACTCTCTATGAGCTGGAGACGAGCTGCGCGGATCCAGTCGATCAACACCTTACTGACGTCACCCTTGGTGCGCAAGGTGAAGATCGTGGTGTAACGCGAGTAGTCGTCAACCACCAGCAGGAAGTACCGCTCGCGTCCCTGCCCACTGACGCGGGCTGGGCCCCACACGTCCATGTGGAGAGTCTGCAGCGGAGCCTCTGTCGGAGGAAACTCAGAGGAGTGAGGGGCGGCGCGCTGTCGCCCCTCGACGCAGGGGACGCAGGTAGGGCCAGGCCCTTGAGGAAGGGGAGGGAGAGACCGAGGGAGACCAGAGACAAGGACACGGGAGGCCATGCCTCGGAGACGAGGCAAGGAGGGGTGACCAAGGCGGTGGTGCCAAAGGAGAGTCTGGTGGGACAGTAGACGACACGAGCAGGGAGCAGACTCAGGACCGGACCTGGACGCCGCAGCAAACACCTGACTCGACGCAGCTACCTGGGCAGACTCAGCAGTAGGAGGAGACTCAGAAGTAAGGGTGTACAGGCTCGACCCTGGCCGACGGGTGAACGTGGCCAAGTGTCGGCCTGTCCGAGCACACGTGTAGTGGGTCACTCTCTGACTCGCAGGAGTGAACTGGACAACCCCCCTATCCTGTAGGTCCGCTCCACTCACCAAGTTTGTAGAGAACGAGGGGAGGTAGAGACCAAACAGGGTGCCAGAAGGGGCTGCCGGGCACGGTAGGACAGTGGAGAAGCTAGCAAGGACAGGACCCCCAGAGGGGTCTGCAAGGGAGACTGCAACCGGCCGACTGAGCGATGAAAGAGTGGTGCGGTCTCAAAAGAAGGAGCGGGACGCACCCGAGTCCAGGGTGAAGGTGTGGAAGGCCTGAGCCGACGCAGTATCTGAGAGAGCAGACACACCAGCACCTGGGGCAGCAGACGCACTGGCACCTGGGGTAGCAGACGCACTAGCACCTAGAGCAGCAGCCTCACCAGTACCTAGAGCAGCGGCCTCAATGCCCGGGTCAGGCGGTACACACAGGTAACAGGCACCCTCAACACTAGTATCAACAGCATACATAGCAGCAAGAATAGCATCAAAGTCAAGATCAAAGATAGCAACCCCGGCCTTAGTCAGATCTCCCCAGCGAGGGATCTCTGGCGCCTCAGGGAACTGGCGACGCCACGCGTCCGTCAGGCGACCAAAGCAGCGCTGGGTGGAGTGCGGGCCTCTGCACTGCTCACCAGCGCGGTCGCCGGTACGGAGGACGTAAGCGCAGGGACCAAAACCCCCACCGCGCTGACGCGCAGTGTACCACTCACAAAGCTGCTGAGGGGAGAGGGTCACACCACTCCGCTGCTGCTGCTGGCGCTGACCACCACCGGCGCCACTCCTCTGCGCAGAGTCGCGACCCGCTCCACCACCGCCGCCTCCGCCGCCGCCGCCGCCTCCGCCGCCTCCTCCACCTCCGCCTCCTCCACTACCTCCGCCGCCTCCGCTCTCTCCGCCACCTCCACCGCCTCCGCCGCCTCCATTGCTGCCGCCGCCGCCGCCACACCCGGCACCACTCCCACCACCACCCCCACTCCCTCCACTGCCTCCACCACCACCTCCACCACCCCCTCCAGCCCCTCCAGCGCCCTTACCCCCCTTGCCCTTGCCGGTGCGGCGTCTCCCGCTCGGGGCAGACGCAGTGCCGACCGACTCGAAACCAACGAGGTCGGCCGCAGCAGCAGAGGCAACAGAGGGCAAGAGGGGGGAGGGAGAACACCCCTCAAAGACGGGGGTGCGAGGGTCACCACGAGAGGCTCCTACAGCGACTATGCTCTTCTCTATCGCTTGGAGGGCCTTCTCGAGGAGGTCAACGGTGAGAGTGGTGGGGCAAACTGAGAGGAAGTGGTCCCTGACTACGCGGAGAGAGTCAGGGAGCCGGGTGACTATGTAGTAGAGGGTGATGTACATGGGGGGGGGGGTTCTTGGCGCAGAACTCAGCAGGAAGCGCAGCGCGGTAGCGAATGTCACTAGTGCGGAGGTGCGTAATGAGGTCAGCGACTGTGGGAAAGGAAGCAAGGTCAGGGAAGAGGTACGGTAGCATGAGGCGGCTCAGTGCACCAGTGGCAAGGGAAGAGTAGCGTGCAACTACACCGTCGTACAAGGTCTGAGCACTCTTGTACTGGATAAAGTGCGCACGCTTAGTGGTCGGTAAGTGGCGGCGCACAGCAAGGCGAGCAGCAGCATCACGCGTGGCCCACTGTGAGCAAACAGTGGCGTCAGCATCAGCAGTAAGGGCAGGGGAGGCACCAGAAGTGAGGTCAAACAGGGAGAGGCCGTCCGCCCTATCGCACTGAAGAAGCAGCTAGAGGTCATCGACCCAGACCTCAAAGTCAACGGCACGGCCCTCAGCATCAAAAGTGAGGACACTGGGGGTAGCCATGAGTGCAGTGGCCTAGGAGGAAGTGAGCTCACCAGGCCGAGGAAGGAGGGGCCGAGGAGCACCGATAGGAACAGCAGCTGCTGTTGTTGGCTCGGTGGCTCGGCGGCTCGGTGGCTCGGCGGCAGGGCGGCTCGGCTGCTCGGCGGCTCGGCGGCAGGGCGGCTCGGCTGCAGGGCGGCTCGGCGGCAGGGCGGCTCGGCTGCTCGGCGCGCGGGCGGCTCGGCTGCTGTGCAGCTCGGCCGCTAAGGTAGGGCGACAGGGCCGCGGGTGGCGGCGGGGCCGCAGGTGGCGGCGCGGCCGCAGGTGGCGGCGGGGCCGCAGGTGGCGACGGGGCCGCAGGTGGCGGCGGGGCCGCAGGTGGCGACGGGGCCGCAGGTGGCGACGGGGCCGCAGGTGGCGACGGGGCCGCAGGTGGCGACGGGGCCGCAGGTGGCGACGGGGCCGCAGGTGGCGACGGGGCCGCAGAGGGGCTTAAACGGGGCCGTAGCGGGGCCGTAAAGGGGCAAGATGGGGCCGTAGCGGGGCCGTAAAGGAGGCCAGACGGGGCCGCGGAGGGGCCTAGGCGAGGCCGCGACGGGGCCGTAAGGGGCCTAAGCGGGGCCGTAAGGGGCCGAAAGGGGGGCCAGACGGGGCCGCGGAGGGGCCTAGGCGGGGCCGCGAAGGGGCGGTAAGGGGCCTAGGCGGGGCCGTAAGGGGCACGACGGGGCCGCGAAGGGGCCTAGGCGAGGCCGTGAAGGGGCCGTAAGGGGCCTAGGCGGGGCCGTAAGGGGCCAGACGGGGCCGCAGAGGGGCCTAGGCGAGGCCGCGACGGGGCCGTAAGGGGCCTAAGCGGGGCCGTAAGGGGCCAGACGGGGCCGAAAGGGGCCGTAAGGGCGGCGCGAGGGGCCGTAAGGGCGGCCAAAGGGGGCCACTAAGGGCGGCTCGAGGCGCTACTCGGGTAGGAGCGAAGCGCGCTCCGGGCAGGGAAGAAAAAATTCGTGCTAGGCAGTATTCCCACTCGGGAACCTGCTCGATACCATGATGAGTTATGAGAATGGATGAATGAACTATGAAACAGTTGGGTACAAGTACTAACCCTAATTGGGCTGTACCCCTTATGGGCTACCCCACTACAGCCTACACAAATGTATAAGCTATAATGTTCTGACACCTACAGCCTATCGCATACAAGTCACGAAAACTGCATCCGCCAGAGAAAATTTTCCCGATACACGACCGCGAAATTCTTGCGATCGTGCATGCGTTCAAAGTATGGCGCTGTTACTTGACTGGCGCGGACGTGACAGTACGGACAGACCATAAATCACTACAGTACCTTCGCGCACATCCACACCTCAACCCACGACAGATTTGCTGGCTCGATTTCCTTGAGTCCAATTTTTACCACACGGTCACTTACAAAAAGGGAGCCTCGAACATCGACGACGCATTGACCCGCCCCACTGCCCAGATCCATGCAATACTACTCGCCCAGACAAGCCCGCTACTGACAGGCCTATTCACCCACGGGTACCAAACGGATCCATTCTTCATATGAGGAAATTTGCAGCAGTTCGCAGCAGCATGGGGAGTCTATTACGTAAAAAACGGGACTCACCGCATTTGGGTGCCTGGGTATACACTGCTATGGGAATTACTGTTACAGGAGGCACACTACGGAGTTACCTTGGGGCATTTCGGAGTAGAAAAAACACGGCAGCAGCTACAGCGGTGTTATTACTGGCCCGAAATGTTGACCGATGTACAACGACATGTGGCATCGTCTCCCACTTGTGAGCTCATGAAATCATCACGACAGCGGCCGGCGGGACAGTTGCAGCCAATACCACCCCCAGAGTAGGTGACGATGGACTTCGTCACGGGGTTACCGACTGGGGCGAGTGGAAACGACGCGATCCTGGTCGTCGTCGATCAACTGACGAAAATGGCGCATTTCGCAGCCTGCAAAAAATCAATCACAGCCAAAGAAACAACACGCCTCTTCATATCCACCGTCGTTCGATTGCACGGGATACCAGCCGCGATCATCAGCGACCGCGACACGAAATTCACCGGCAACTTCTGGCGGAACCTGTGGCAACAGTTCGGCACGCGACTTCCGTTCAGTTCATCATACCACCCCGAAACCGACGGACAGACAGAACGGACAAATCAGACCATGGAACAGCTCATCAGGGCCACGTGTGACGATCCGACCACATGGGAATAGCAACTGCCACTAATCGAATTCGCATACAACAACTCGCCATCCGCCACGACCCAACAGTCACCATTTTACCTAAACTACGGACAAGACCCGACATTACCCATGACCCCGAATCCCGACAACCCAGTACCACGAGCACAACAGTTCGCCGAAATTTTACAAGCGGTGGGGACCCGGGCAACAGACGCAATAAAAAAATCCAACATCATCGCTAAACGCAACGCGGACCGCCACTACAGACCTGTCACTTACCAACCTGACGACTTAATTTTACTTGACACTCAGAACCTCCGACTGCCCATCACCCCGAAACTCCGCCCCCGATACTGCGGGCCATTTCGCATAAGCCACATGCTCACACCCGTCACCGCCCACCTTCTCCTCCCTGCTGACTGGTACATCAGCTCCTCATTTCACGTCAGCCTGCTTCGCCCTTACGTCCCGTCCACGAGCCAAGTGCCACACAATCGCCCAGCCAGCATGACAAGACCACCAACTGAACCAATCATCACCCCCGAAAAAATCCCGAGTCACAGAGTTCGCGACCCTCGAGGAGCCCGACGGATCGAGTTCTTACTCCGCTGGAAGGACCGTACACCCACCGAAGACAATTGGGTTCCCCTGGACAGAATCGAAAACCACCACGTCCTCACTGAGTATCTACGCAGCCGAAATTTCAAGGATGTACACGCACTTTCGTAAGGAGGAGCTCCTTAGGGGGGGGGGTAGTGTAAGGAAAATTACTTTTCCTTACTTCGCATCCCTGCTCAACGTGTACATCACTGTAGCACCACAGTTAGCACCGTTACCACTCGCAACCCTCGCATCGACAATCCACCCGCCACCTTCGCACGTCGCACCCCGACCTCATGGCTCGGCGGGTAACCTGCGCTTCGGCCCTCCGCTTCGACACTTTTCCCCAACCTCAGTCCCAGGCCCGTCGCGCGACAACCACAATCCATTACTGTTACCACTCTAGTTTCGCTATATATTCTTCGCTCATGCCTTAGTTCATTGTACTCTTGCTTAGATAGTGCAATTCTTGTTCGTTCACTCAATTGCACTCGTAACAAATGGGTAGACTGAAGAGACGTCGGATATAGCTTAGAGTTGGTTGCGTTTGTTCGAATGATTGATGGATGGAAATTAGGTGAGGCTGTGCATTTGTACATGTACAACCTCTTCCCCCCAACCCGAACCACCGTCCGGACCGCACGAGTCCACTCTGGAAATTCCTGACTGGCGGTGGAAGGTGAAATGAAGTGTTCAACTGCCACTCGGGAGGAAAGTGAAACGAGAATGATGTGCACTAAGGAATGGAATGTGGTACAAATATGCAACCCTAGAACTGTGTACCCCATATAGGCTACCCCACTACAGCCTACACAACATTATGATTTGACACACCCCCATAGTTAAAGTGGGGGAGAACAAGGGGTCACAAGACCAGTCAAGCAAAGCAAAGCAAAGCTCAGGGTGGATCACAAAGTCACCACACATTTCGAGCACAATTCAAGGCCAGAATGGCCAGTTCACATGCAGGAGAACATATATATATAAAAGGCTAAACAAGCAAGAGCAGGAGTATATATATATGTGACAGTACAAGCAAGGTCAAGAAGTGAGCAAGTGAGGCCAGGCAGGCACAAGACCAAGCTGAGTACAGAAGCGGTGATGATCACAAGGCGCAATTACCTTAGTGAAGATATCAGCAGTGTTGGCCTCAGAGGCCACGTACGCAAGTCACAGCTGACCACGCTGTTGCAGCTGACCACGCTGCTGCAGCTCACGAGCAAGAAAGTAGCGGAGAGCAATGTGCTTCGTTCTGTGCTCCAAGCGCTGCTCCCGACACAAGGCCAGCATGGCCTTGTTGTCTACGTACAGCACTGGAGGAGAACGAGGCGGCTCTCCGAGGTCAGTCAGCAGGTAGGTGAGCCAGCGAAGCTCCTGTGCAGCCATGGCTCCTGCGTAGATCTCAGCCTCACAACTAGAGCCGAGAACGGAAGACGAGCGAGTAGCCCGCCACGAAACAGAGCCGGAACCAAGACCAAAGGTGTAACCCTGTGACGACCGCTGTGTAGCCTGGTCGTCAGCCCAAGAAGCGTCTGCGTGCCAAGTGAGGACCACTGGACTCTGCCCTCCAAGCACTAGCCCCATGCCCGACGTACTGCACAAGTAGCGCAACACCCTCTTCGCTGCAGCCATGTGCTCCGGTCTGTGTCTCCCAGGAGCAACATAGCGTGCAAGAATGCTAAGAGGGTATGCGAGGTCAGGTCGTGTGCAGGTCATCAGGTACATGAAGCAGCCAACAAGCTCTGGGTACGGGCCACTCCACTCTACGGACTCATCTGAAGGCAGAGCTGAGAGCGAGTGGCGAGTAGGCAGAGGAGTGGCCTGAGGCGAGGAGTACGTGAAGCCGAAGCGCTGAAGGACCTGCTGCACCATGTGTGACTGAGTCAGGGTAATGGTGCGGCGTGCTCTATCCCGGGTGATCTGCAAGCCAAGGTAGCTGCGCAGTTCACCCAGGTCTGTGCACGTGTGTCTCTTCTGCAGCTCGAACTTCACGTGGGCGAGTCCAGCAGTGTCAGCAGTGGCAAAGACCAAGTCGTCGACGTACACGAGGATGTAGAACGGCGGCAAATAAGAGTCGGTGCGCAGAAACAGCGACGGGTTGGCTGTAGAAGGAGCAAACCCAAGAACCGCAAGTGTAGTCCTCAGTGTGTCGTGCCACTCACGTGGCGCCTGGTGGAGACCGTAGACTGGCCGCCGGAGACTCCACTAGGTACCAGGAGGGACAGACCCAGTGAAGCCAGGTGGGCGACGCAGCCAGATCTCCTCGTGCAAGCTGCGCTGCAAGAAAGTTGTGCTGAAGTCAAGAGAGTGAAGCTCGTAGTCACGCTGGGCAGCTATGTGCAGTAGCACCCGAAGAGTGGTCATCTTCGGGGTGGGAGAGAAGGTCTGAAAGTAGTCAACTCCCTGCCGCTGACTGAAGCCACGAGCCACGTAACGCGCCTTGAAGACAGGCGGAGAACCCGGCGGCCGCTTCACCCTGAAAATCCACATGCCACTGACGATGTTCGCCCCAGGCGGGGGAACCTCGTCAACGTAGGTGCCTGTGGACTTCCAGGACGCCATCTCTGCATCCATAGCTGCCTGCCACTGAGAGGAGTAGGGATCCTCTATCGCCTCTGCGTAAGAGCGCGGAGTCGGGATGTCAAGTGCATCCGGGTCTCCCTCAGGGGTAAGTAGTACAGACACGAGATGAGGTGAAGCAGCGGCCAAGCACTAGAACTCCTCCTACCTGTCCTCAAGGACGTCCGTGCCAAGGGCACACTCACCCCCGACGGACGGAGGACAGACAGACTAGAACTCAGCGACAAGACTAGCAGCGTAGTCGAGACGACAGCGAGCAGCAAAGCCGACGAGCTCAGCAACTAGGGCAGACGCAGCAAAGGACTCAAAGGAAGGGTCAGTGACGACAGTAGCAAGGAGACGCGTGACAGTAGGACTGGCAGCACGAAGAGAGTCCAACTCCGGGTCGGCAAGAGCAGGAAGAGAGGACTCAGGAGGAGACGGCAAAGGGGCACGCAGAGGAGCAGTGGACGAACGCAGAGACATCCGGTGCGTGCCAGGGACAGGAGGAGGACGCTGACGCGAACCGCGACCACTAGTGCGAGCAGCACGGACTGGCGACGCAGGGCGAGACGCAGGCTCACGACGCTCAGCAAGACCTCCAGTAGGACCAGTGTAGGGAGAAGGAGCAGGCAGCGGGGTGGACGGCTGTAACTGTAACTAGGACAGGACAAGCTGTGGACACTCTAAGGGAGGAGGAGGACCAGGAGAAGGCTGGAGACCGCGCGGCGACTCCAGACACAGCAGGGACAGCACCTGTACCCCCAGCGGCAGCACCAGTGCCAGCAGCACCTCCAGCTCCAGTACCTCCACTAGCACCAGCAGCACCCGCAGCAGGACCGCCTCTAGGACTGACAGCAGTAGCCTCAGCGCCAACACCCTCAGCAGCTCCAGCTCCAGTCGTGCCCGCAGGCCCAGCAGCTCCAGTACTCCCGGCACGAGCACCTCCGGGACCCGCGGCACCAGCACCCTCAGCAGCCGAAGAACCTCCAGCTCCAGCAGCACGTCTCCAGCGCCGAGAAAACCACTCGCGCAGCTCCTGTGGAGAGAGTGGCTCCAGGTGGGACGAAGCACCCGGAGAACCTCCAGGCCCAGCTCCGCCAGACGCCACACGAGTAGGCCCAGCTCCCTCAGGCTCCGCACCCCCAGGCTCAGCACATCCAGGCGTAGCACCCCCATGCTCAGCACCTCCAGGCTCAGCACCCCCAGGCTCAGCACCCCCAGTCGCCACACCCCTAAGGCTCAGCACCCCCAGTCGCCACACCCCCAGGCTCAGCACCCCCAGTAGTAGCACCCACACGCTCAGCACCCGAGTCACCAGTAACCTTGACAGGCTCGACTGCGTCTACCTGGGACACACCTGACGGGGCAGGACCCTGAGGGGGGAGGGGGTCTACCGGGGGGGGACCTGGTACCAGGAAGAGCAAGGGCGGGGGGAGGGACGGAGTGCAGTAGGGGAAGAGGCGGTAGTAGGGGACCGACTCGTCAAACGTGACGTCGTGGGAGGACAGAACATGGTGAGAGGTGGGGTGGTAGAACTGCCACCCTGGTGCGTCAGGGGGGAAGCCAAGGAAGACGCAAGGAACAACACGAGGGGACAGCTTGTCCGCAGACAATTCGCGAACAAACGCCCGAGATCCCCAGACACGGAACAAAGACGCATCGGCAACCTTACCCGTCCACAGCAGAGCTGGGGAGGTCTCCGGCCTGGAGACCCTGGGTTGAAGGTTGATCTGATGCGCCGCGTACCGAACCGCAAACGGTCACAGAAAATGGGGGGCAGCCGCATGCATCATGGATGTATGAGCGACGTCCATGACCATGCCAATGCGGCGCTCAGCAATCCCATTTTGCTGTGGGGAATCCGGAAGCGTGAAGGTCTGGCGGATGCCTCGTGCACGACAGTAGGCTCGCAGAAGGCCAGAGGAGAACTCTCCGCCTCGGTCAGAGTGCAGACGCAGAACAGGAAAGTCCGAGCCGAAGCTCTGCCTGAGCTGGAGACGAGCTGCGCGGATCCAGTCGATCAACACCTCAGTGACATCACCCTTGCTGCGCAAGGGGAAGACTGTGGTGTAACGCGAGTAGTCGTCAACCACCAGCAGGAAGTAGCGCTCGTGACCCTGTCCACGAACGCGGGCTGGGCCCCACACATCCATGTGAAGCGTCTGCAGCGGGGCCTCTGTCGGAGGAAACTGGGAGGAGTGAGGGGCAGCCCGCTGCCGCCCCTCGACACAGGGGACGCAGGTAGGGCCAGGCCCAGGAGGAAGGAGAGGGAGGGACCGAGGAAGACCAGAGACAAGGACACGGGAGGCCATGCCTCGGAGACGAAGCAGGGAGGGGTGACCAAGGCGGTGGTGCCAGAGGAGAGTCTCGTGAGACAGGAGGCGACACGAGTAGGGGGCAGACTTAGGACCAGACCTGGACGCTGCAGCAAACACCTGACCCGACGCAGCGACCTGACCAGACGCAGTGACAGGAGGAGACTTAGTGGTCAGTGTTTACAGGCTCGACCCTTGCCGACGTGTAAACGTGGCTAGGTGTCGGCCTGTTCGAGCGTCCGTGCAGTGGGTCACCCGCTGACTCGCAGGAGTGAACTGGTGAACCCCCGCATCCTGTAGGTCAGCACCACTCACCAAGTTCGTAGAGAATGAGGGGAGGTAAAGACTAGACAGGGTGCCAGAGGGAGCCGCCGGACACGGGAGGACAGTGGAGAAGTGAGCAAGGACAGGACCCCCAGAGGGGTCTGCCAGAGAGACTGCAACTGGCCGGCCAAGAGGCGTGAGTGTGGTGCAGTCTCGAAAGAAGGAGCGAGAAGCCCCCGAGTCAAGTGTGAAGGTGTGGGAGGCCGAAGCCGACGCAGTACCTGAGAGCGCAAACTCACCAGTACTAGAGGAAGCAGACGCACTAGCACCTAGAGCAGCAGCCTCGCTAGCACCAAGAGCAGCAGCCTCACCAGCACCTAGAGCAGCAGCCTCACCAGCACCTAGAGCAGCAGTCGCAATGCCCGGGTCAGGCGGGAAACACCGGTAACAGTCACCCTCCTCACTAATAGACACAGTATACATAGCAGCAAGAATAGCATCAAAGTCAAGGTCAAAGATAGCTACCCCTGCCCTAGACAGCTCGCCCCAGCGAGGGATCTCAGTGGCCTGAGGGAACTGGTGACGCCAAGCGTCCGTCAGGCGGCCAAAGCAGCTGTGCGTGGGGTGCGCACCCCCACACTGCTCACCCGCACGGTCGCCGGTGCGGAGGACGTAGGTGCACGGACCAGTACCCCCACCCCGCTGGCGTGCAGCGTACCACTCACGGAGCTGCTGAGGGGACAGGGTCTCCCGACTGCGCTGCTGCTGCTGGCGCTGACCACCACCGGAGCCACTCCTCTGCGAAGAGCCCCGACCTCCTCCTCCTCCTCCTCCGCCACCGCCTCCTCCACCTCCGCCACCTCCACCACCTCCGCTCCCACTGCCACCGCCGCCGCTGCCTCCGCCTCCACTGCCGCCGCCGACACCTCCACCCCCGCTACCACTCCCACCACCACCACCACCCCCTCCACTGTCTCCACTGCCACCTCCACCGCCCCCGCTAGCTCCTCCAGCGCCCCTGCCCCACTTGCCCTTGCGAGAGCGACGCTTCCCACTAGGGGTAGACGCCGCACCGACCGACTCCAGACCAAGGAGGTCGGCCGTAGCCGCAGAGGCAATAGAGGGCAAAAGAGGGGAGGGGGAACACCCCTCAAAGATGGGGGTGTGCGGGTCACCACGAGAGGCCCCCACAGCGACTATGCTCTTCTCCGCTGCTAGGAGGGCCTTCTCGAGGAGGTCAACAGTGAGAGTGGTGGGACAGACTGAGAGAAAGTGGTCCCTGACTACGCGAAGGGAGTCAGGGAGGCGGTTGACTATGTAGTAGAGAGTGATGTACATGGGGGGGGGGTTCTTGGCGCTGAACTCAGCAGGAAGCGCAGCGCGGTAGCGAGTGTCACTAGTGCGGAGGTGCGTAATGAGGTCAGCGACTGTGGGAAAGGCAGCAAGGTCTGGGAAGAGGTACGGTAGCATGAGGCGGCTCAGTGCAGCAGTGGCAGGGGAGGAGTAGCGTGCAACTACAGCGTCGTACAAGGTCTGACCACTCTTGTACTGGCTAAAGTGCGCACGCTCAGAGGTAGGCAGGTGGCGACGCACAGCAAGACGTGCAGCAGCATCGCGCGTGGCCCACTGTGAGCGGACAGTGGCGTCAGCATCAGCAGCAGGGGCAGGAGAGGCACCAGAGGTGAGGTCAAAGAGAGAGAGACCGTCCGCCCTATCGCACTGTAAGAAAAGCTGCAGGTCATCTATCAAGACATCAAAGTCAATGGCCCGACCCTCAGCGTCAAAAGCGAGGACACTAGGGGTAGCCATGACAGCAGTAGACTAGCAGCGCGAACAGTAGGGTGAGGACAGTGCAGTGACAGAGGCGCCGCTCTTACCAGACAGGGCGGCTCGGGCGGTTCGGCTGCAGGGGGACTTGGCGGCTCGGCAGCTGGGCGGCTCGGCGGCTCGGCTGCTGGGCGACTCGGCTACTGGGAGGAGGCGGGGGGGCCACAAAGGTAGGTGGCGGGGCCGCAAAGGTAGGTGGCGGGGCCGCTAAGGTAGGTGGCGGGGCCGTTGATAGGTGGCGGGGCCGCAGGTATGCGGCGGGGCCAGAGGTAGGCGGCGAGGCCACAGGTAGGCGGCGAGGCCGAAAGTAGGCGGCGGGGCCGCAGGTAGGCGGCGAGGCTGAAGGTAGGCGGCGAGGCCGCAGGTAGGCGGCGAGGCCGAAGGTAGGCGGCGGGGCCGCAGGTAGACGGCGAGGCCGAAGGTAGGCGGCGGGGCCGGAGATGGGTGGCGGGGCCGCTGATAGGTGGCGGGGCCGCAGGTATGCGGCGGGGCCAGAGGTAGGCGGTGAGGCCGAAAGTAGGCGGCGGGGCCGCAGGTATGCGGCGAGGCCGAAGGTAGGCGGCGGGGCCGCAGGTAGACGGCGAGGCCGAAGGTAGGCGGCGGGGCCGGAGATGGGTGGCGGGGCCGCTGATAGGTGGCGGGGCCGCAGGTATGCGGCGGGGCCAGAGGTAGGCGGTGAGGCCGAAAGTAGGTGGCGGGGCTGCAGGTATGCGGCGAGGCCGAAGGTAGGCGGCGGGGCCGCAGGTAGACGGCGAGGCCGAAGGTAGGCGGCGAGGCCGCAGGTAGGTGGCGAGGCCGAAGGTAGGCGGCGGGGCCGCAGGTAGACGGTGAGGCCGAAGGTAGGCGGCGGGGCCGGAGATGGGTGGCGGGGCCGCTGATAGGTGGCGGGGCCGCAGGTATGCGGCGGGGCCAGAGGTAGGCGGTGAGGCCGAAAGTAGGCGGCGGGGCCGCAGGTATGCGGCGAGGCCGAAGGTAGGCGGCGGGGCCGCAGGTAGACGGCGAGGCCGAAGGTAGGCGGCGAGGCCGCAGGTAGGTGGCGAGGCCGAAGGTAGGCGGCGGGGCCGCAGGTAGACGGCGAGGCCGAAGGTAGGCGGCGGGGCCGGAGATGGGTGGCGGGGCCGCTGATAGGTGGCGGGGCCGCAGGTATGCGGCGGGGCCAGAGGTAGGCGGTGAGGCCGAAAGTAGGCGGCGGGGCCGCAGGTATGCGGCGAGGCCGAAGGTAGGCGGCGAGGCCGTAGGTAGACGGCGAGGCCGAAGGTAGGCGGCGGGGCCGGAGATGGGTGGCGGGGCCACTGATAGGTGGCGGGGCCGCAGGTATGCGGCGGGGCCAGAGGTAGGCGGTGAGGCCAAAAGTATGCGGCGGGGCCGAAGGTATGCGGCGAGGCCGAAGGTAGGCGGCGGGGCCGCAGGTAGGCGCGACACAGCCGCTAGGGCGGCGCGACACAGTGAGAAAGGGGGAGCACGACTCGGGCTAGGGCTGAGCGCGCTCCGTGTGAAAGTTTAGAAGAAAGAAGAGAGCTGCACTAGCAAGAATGGGGATACAAATAGGAAACCCTAGAAGGGTTGTACTCGCTATAGAGCACCCCACTACAGGCTAGAGCATAAGATAACATTCTGACACACCCCCATAGCCAAAGTGGGGTGTAATCAGCAGAGCAAGCAAAGCAGTACAAGCTCAGGGTGGATCACAATGTCACCACACATTCTGAGCACAAGTTCAAGAAGCAATAGTTTAAAGTTCACAATTATGAGCAAAGCTAGTGGTAGTCACAACAGGCAAGTGAGGAGGAGGAGAGAGAGTGAGAGGAGAGGAGATAGGAGGCGACGGATGAAGCTACAGACACACGGGCAACAGGAGGTATACTGGCACAGCGGCTACCAGAACAACGCTCCGGAATACTGGAGTAACTGGCCCCGCGGCTAAAGTAGCGGCAGACGAGCAACGGACCCACGGGCGGCTGGCACAGCCGGCTACGACTGGGCTACCGGAGCAACTCCCCGGAATACAGGTGCTGCTTGCGACACGACGGCAACCTCCATTCAGCTTCCCCAAACTATCCCACTCCCCTTTGGCACACACCCGCTGCTACCCGCTAGCTCCACTCCCCCTTCACCCCCCCCATAGTACCACTCCACCGGCTCCAACACGTCCACCCCCCCTCAGCGACAGCTGCAGCACAGGGAGACGGAGGAGGAGGAGGAGCAGGGGAGACCACACACCCGCCACCCCCCAGGTCGCCGCGGCCCCCGAAGGAGCCGCGACGGGCGACGGGAAAAGGGGGGGGGGGGGGGGGGGTGCACGTGCCGTAGGTAGGGCGACGGGGCCGGGCTGTAGGTAGGGCGACGGGGCCGGGGTCGCAGGTAGGGCGACGGGGCCGGGGCCGGGGCCGAGGCGCAGGTAGGGCGACGGGGCTAGGGCCGGGGCCGCAGGTATGGCGACGGGATTGGGGTCGCAGGTGGGGCGACGGGGCCGGGGTCGCAGGCACGGCGACGGGGCCGGGGCGCAGGTAGGGCAACGGGGCCGGGGCCGTAGGTAGGGCGACGGGGTGCGACGCGCGGGTCCCCGTCGCCCGTCGCAGCGCCTCCCGGGGGCGACGCGCCAAGTGACGGGGCAGAAACCCGTCGCGCGCCTCGGGGCGCACGGCGGGCAGAAAACCGCCGCGCGCCTCGAGGGCGCACGGCGGGCAGAAAACCGCCGCGCGCCTCGGGGCGCACGGCGGGAAGAAAACACTGCCGCACGCCCCGTGGCGTGCGGCACAGAGAGTAGCAGTAGCAGTTGCAGCGGAAGCAACGAGGTGGTGAGCCCACCCACAGGATCGATCCAAGGGGATCGACCTGCTCTGATAGCATATGAAAGTTTAGAAGAAAGAAGAGAGCTGCACTAGCAAGAATGGGGATACAAATAGGAAACCCTAGAAGGGTTGTACTCGCTCTAGAGCACCCCACTACAGGCTAGAGCATAAGATAACATTCTGACACTCCGGGCAGGAAAAAAAGGTCGAATGTGTGGGCCCTAGGAACAGTTCCCACGAGGGAACCTGCTGGATACCATGAGGAAAGTGAAACGAGAATGATGTGCACTAAGGAATGGAATGTGGTACAAATATGCAACCCTAGAACCGTGTACCCCATATAGGCTACCCCACTACAGCCTACACAACATTATGATTTGACAACTCGATGTTCTGCGCTCCTCTCATGGGAGTGCTATTCGCCAGTGTGTGTGCTAGCGCGTCGCGTCACCTTGTCCGTATTTGCTTTTCTTTTTGCTAGCAGACATTTGAATTTTCAAGCGTATGTAAGGTGCTCCACGACAGCGTACAGGCGCGACGCAAAACCAATTACCGTATTATATATCAGCGCTACATTTCATAATGACGGATATTAATATGGAAATCTATAAGGCATGCGCGACCACCTCAAGAACTATCCAAGAGCCACAAATTTTCAACCGTTGAGAGATAATATTACATGGCAAAGGAACACAGTAGGCATCCCTCCCTTCCGTTGGCAGTTCCTTGTCTATAGTATAATTGCAGTATCTCTTTAAAACCCATGGTGTATTGGTAGATCCGAGCACTACTAAGAAGATTGAGAGAATGTTGATGCGTAGTGTATGGGCCTCTATCGAGATATCGCCCCAAATTCTTCACAAAACTACTCTCACCTCAACCCACTGCACCTTACGCCACCGTATTTCAGCTCACATCAGCCCACTCCACCAACCGAATTCGCTGTTCTCCACCACTCGCCGGCCATCTCGCTAAAGCCGTGCGAAAGCGTTCGCAGCCGCAACGTAGAATCTGGGCCTTGTTTCTGTTGGCCTCGAGTGCAACAGTTGGGAGGCAAGCAGGCGCTGTGACAACAGACTGCCACTCGTCCCCCACCCCACCCATCAATGCTTTTCAAGGAGCCATGAGTTGCATCATGGATTGGGATCTTGTGGTGGGAGGAGGTTTCTAGGCCGACTTTGAATTCTTAGGGCGTCACGGACATTAGGCATCGCTTCCGCTTACTGCTGTGTTGGAAGGTCCGTTTTGCTTGACCTCCGCATTCGTTTTCGCCTTCTAATTCGTTCGTTTTCGTCACCAAATTTACAAGCCTAGTTCGACCTTCGTAGGCTACACACATAGGCGACGGAAAATACGCGAATTTGGTTCATTGAGCCACATTTTCTGTGTTATTTCGCCAGGAGATTCGGCGAATTGAAGCGCTTGCAAAGGATTCGTAAGAAATCTCGAGAGCCACTCTCCCATTATGCCGCTTGATCTTCGGTCCTAGTGCGAAAACACCTGAGGCGGGAAATCGGAAGGGAAATCTGCAGTTCCACGTCAGCATGGGCCAATCGCAGTCGCTATCGCTGGTCGAGGCGTCGGAGCTGATTCGCCAGCAACTCTCTGCTGACGTGTTCGTCTCCCATTTGCTCGCCGTCGAGCCGCACTCGTGGCGTCGCCCGCCATTACCGCACAGCGGACTAATAGTGTGCGAGGTGAGACCGATTTAAGACGCTGGTTAAAAACGCGCTGTGTTCTTAGTCGCCCGCCCTTACCGCACAGCGGACTCATAGTGTGCGAGGTACGACCGGTTAAAGTCCGTATTAGCAAACAATGTTGATAGGTTCTTAACCCCATGCCGTTGCCGCACAACGGACTGAAAATAGTTTTCAGAATGAGACGGATTTTTGGCCGTGATCAAAAAGGAAATGTGATGAGACGCATCCTAGCCGGCCAACCTTACCGTAAAGTGGGCTGATAGTATACGAGGTGAGAGGTGGTTACTGAGTAGCCAACGGATGTCGTTAGATTGAACTGTAAATTCACGTCTGACTGAACCTCTCCTATTCCCCCGTCCCTCTATCCCTCCCTTCTCTCCATCCTTCACCCCCTCCCCTCTCCCCCATCCCTCCCCCTCGCCTCTCTCCCCCATCCCTCTCCCCTAAAAAGGTAGAGGTGGATGAGCGCGGAGTCCCTGTGGCCTCCTCTTAAGATAGAGTCGACTAAAATACCACCTCCCTCTCCCCCTCTCCCCCTAACAGGTGGAGGTGGATGAGCGCGGAGTGCCCGTGGCTTCCTCTAAGGACTACGTCCCCCCATCCTTCTCCCTTTCTCTCCTTTCCCCCCCCCATCCCTCTCCCCCATCCCTCTCCCCCATCCCTCTCCCCCATGCCTCTCCCCCATCGCTCTCCCCCATGCCTCTCCCCCTAACAGGTGGAGGTGGATGAGCGCGGAGTGCCCGTGGCCTCCTCTAAGGACTATGTCCCCACTGAAAGGTGAGCAGATTCCTTTAAGATCACTTTTGAGAGTTCCCAGATGGGTATTGTGTGGCTTCCTCTAAGGACTACGTTCCCACTGAAAGATGAGTGAGCAGATTCTCTCTCCTAAAAACACCTTTGACAAGCCTCGAAAATGAAGCCCATGGCCTCCTCTAAAGACTATTCCCGCTCAAAGGTGAGCAGATTCCTTGTAACCCACTTTTGACAAGTGTTGAGAGAGTGAAGCCCATGGCCTCCTCTAACAACTATGTTCCCACTGAAAAGTCTTTTGAGCCGCCTCAAAAGTCGCCTCAAGAGGCGCCTCAAAACTCACTTTTGACAATTGTTGAAAGGGTGAAGCCCACGGCCTCCTCTAACAAACAAACTACTATGTTCCCACTGAAAGGTGGGCAGATTTTGCTGGTTTCCTTTTTGAGATGCCTAAACCCTAACGCTAAGATCCCCTGAGCTCTTACCACTGAACTCCATTTGATACCTTTCCCTTCCCTTTGCAATGTCTTCAATCCAACCAGACCCGGCCGCAGTCAGCAGTTCCTGCTGCAGCCAATCACATGCCGGAACGGGGCCAGCTGTCGCTTCTGCCACTCCCAGGGGTAGGTAATGGTGGAGTGCGGTGGGGAGAGGGTTTTGCCTCAGAGCAGTGCGGTGGGTGGGGGATGGGGTGGGGTATGGAGTGGGGGCATGCGATGGTGCAGGGTGGTGTTTAGGGATGGAGTATGGCATGGTGCAGTGCAGTGCAGTGTTTATGAGTTAAGATTTCTTTTCTTTCATGTCACAGTGCATTGCTTATTCCGATCCTTTCTCCTTCATTCCTTTGTCCCACCCACACTGACCGCACTTCTGACCTTTCCCTCGCCTTTCTCCCAACTTTTTCTGCAACACTGCAACATTAAACCTCATAGCTTCTTTCTGTTTCCTCGCTGCTTTGTGTGAAACATCACATCACATCACATCACATCACATCATATCACACATCCAAACAGCTTCTCAGCTGCAGGAGGAGCGCTAGGATCTCTCCCTCTCTCCTCCTCCCTCCCTTCCCTACCAACCTCCACCCAACCTCTGTCTTCCGACCCTGCCACTGCCAAACCTGCCGCCTCTGAACCTACCACCTCCGAACCTGCTGCCCCCAAACCTACCGCCTCCGAACATGCCGCCTCTGAACCTGCTGATTCCGAACCTGCCTCCTCCAATGCCAACACCACCAAGGACAGTGCAGGAGGCGGGGGTCTGGCGGATGAACACAGAGGGGAGGATTCTTCGTCTCCCCCCGTCCATGTTGACTCACTTCCTCTCCTCTCACTCCCTGAGTATGTCTGCTCGCTAGGCTCGGACCCTTCTGTTCAATTCGACCATGCAGCCCTCCCACCTGCCCTCCCACCTGCCCTCCCATCTGCCCTCCCACCTGCCCTCCCACCTGCGACATCTGGTAACCAGAAACAGCAGGGGCAGCAGCAGGAGCAGCAGCAGCAGCAGCAGCAGCAGGGGCAACAACAGCAGCAGCAGCAGCAGGGGAAGCAACAGCAGCAGCAGCAGCAGCAGGGGCAGCAGCAGCAGTGGACGAGCCTTGCAGGAGCGGCCAATCGGTGCTTTGCTGTGAGAGCCAATAAGACTGCGCCACGTCTGCAGTACTGCCGCTGCCGCAGCCCCTGTAGCGAGGGTGGGAGATGCAACGAGGGAGGAGGAAGAAACGGAGTGAGTGGGAGCAGTAATGCCAGAACTGCCGTACCTAGCAAGTTGCCAGACCAATCTCCGAACCAGTTTCCAAACCAGAGCGGAAGGTCCGGAGCTTGCTGTGACGTGGAGTGGGCCGTGGCTGTTGCTGCCAGGCTGGCACCCAATCTGACGTGGACACATGCCTCTGCCAGGTCACTATCTGCTGTCGTGGCATCCCTATCTGTCCGGGAAGGGCTTGTAGCGGGTACCAGTGATGTGACTGTATCAAATGGCAGCACGCCTATTGAAAGTATGACTATATTGAAGGCTGTAGAGCCTGTTGAGGCGGAAAAAGGGCCTCAGTTTAAGCACAGTGACTCTGACGGGGGGAGCTTTTCCTTCGGCACAAGTGGGGAGAGGGGAGAAGAGGGGAGGGAAGGAGAAGAGGGGATGGAAGGAGTGAGGGGTGTGGAAGGAGTGAGGGGTGCAGAAGCAAGACGAGACAAACTCGCGGATCAACTACCTGGGAATTCACCTGAAAGCTCATCTGAAAAATCACCTGAGACTGAACAGATTGGAGTGGAGGGAGTGGAGGTCAGGTTGGGGGGAGAGGTGGGTGGAGGTGGTGAGATGGAGAAGAATGAGAGGACAGAGGGAGAGAATAAGAGGGAGGTCAGTGAGGGAGAGAAAGTGAGTGAGGGAGAGAAAGTGAGTGAGGGAGAGAAGGTGGGTGAGGAAGAGAAAGTGAGTGAGGGAGAGAAAGTGAGTGAGGGAGAGAAGGTGGGTGAGGAAGAGAAAGTGAGTGAGGGAGAGAAAGTGAGTGAGGGAGAGCAAGTGAGTGAGGGAGAGAAGGGAGAGAAGCCACAGAAGAGCCCGTCTTCGAAGCCTCCTCTTGCTCCCACTCCCTCCACACGCACAGCCACAGCCACAGCCACAGCAGCAGCAGCAGCAGGAGCGGCAGGAGGGGCAGCAGCAGCAGCAGCAGCAGCAGGAGGGGCAGCAGCAGCAGCAGAAGGTGGCAGTGACCTGGCTCACAAAACCCCCTCCCTTCGAATCTGGGTGCCTGAAGAGGAGCAGCAGCAGGAGACGCAGCAGCAAGAGCAGCAGCAAGAGCAACAGCAGAACTTTCAGCAGCAGCAGCAGCAGCACCAGGAGCACCAGGAGCAGGACGGAAAGTCTGATTTTCTACCCCTCTTATCACCCTCCTCCTCCCTTCCAGTCTCCCTTCCAGAATCCACCTCATCCTCCTCCGCTCTCCCTCAACTCACTTTGGACAACATCTTTTGTCCTGTAGCGGCGCTCGTCTCCACCGCCGCCCAACCTTCCGACCAATCAGGGACCACAATCTTCTTCCTCTACCCCTCCGTTCCCTTCACTCTGGCCGGCGTGCTTCGGCACAGCCCCGAGGCGCTACGAGACGAGTTTGCCGCCCGGCTGGTCGCGTTTGGATTCTTGCAGGGGGTGGCGGCAGCACATGCGCTGGGGATCTCCTGCGGGGCGGCAGTGCCGCCCAATATTGCGTTCTCGGCGAATCTGTGGCCGCGGTTGATGCTGGGAGGGGATTTTGGGGGTGGTTTAGAGGGGGGGGGGAGGGGGAGTAGGGGAGGGAAAAGGAGGGATTGGTGATGGTAGTAGGAAGAATAGGGCTGGAAGGCAGGTGAGAGGAGACGAAGGGAGAGGAGGAGGAAAAGGAGGAGAAGAAAGGAAAGGAGAGCAAAAGGGGCAAGACGCGGAGGTGATTTCGACAGGAGAGGGAGCCATGGCGAAAGGCGGGGACAAAGAAGATGAGCAGGAGGAAATTCTAAGGAAGCTTCCTCCTCCGCAGCGCGCACTTGCCGCGAAGCTTCCTTTCAGCGATCTCCTGGGCAGGTGGATGGCATGGGAGATCAGCAACCTGGATTATCTCCTGGAGCTCAACAGAATAGCGGGGAGGCGGAGCGGAGACAGGGATTTCCACGCTGTCATTCCGTGGGTGATTGATTTCACGGTGGCTCCGTTTGATACCACCGCAGGTTCATTCACCGGGGGTTCATTCACCGGGCGTTCAATCTCTGCTTTTAATGTCTCTGCTTTTGATCGTACTGGTCCTGCTTCCGAGGCCTCCGTGGCTGTTGTGGCTTCTTCTGAGGGGGTTGATGCTGCGGGCTTGTTACCCAGGGACCTGTCTGTCGGGGTTGATGCTGCTGGCTTGTTACCCAGGGACCTGTCTGTCGGGGTTGATGCTGCTGGCTTGTTACCTAGGGACCTGTCTGTCGGTGATCTGATATCTGCGGATAGAGCAAGCGAAAGCTTTCCTCCTCTGCGTCCTGCCGCCGCTGCTGCTGCTGCTGGTGCTACCGCTACCAGTACTACTCTATCCTCCTCTTCCTCCTCCTCCACAGCTCCCCTCAAGGGTTGGCGGAACCTGCGCTTAACTAAGTGGCGGGCGGTAAAAGGCGACGAGCAGCTCGATTTCACCTACTCGTCCTCCGAAGTCCCCCACCACGTGGCAGAAGAGTGTGTGTCTGACGTGGCAGTCTGCATGTACTCGGCTCGAAAACTCCCTCTGTGGATATTAAGGAGGGTGGTGAGGACGGTCTTTGAGCCTAAGGAGTATCCTAGTACGATGGGGAGGATGTATAGGTGGACTCCTGATGAGACCCTGCCCGAGTTTTTTTTCGATCCTGCCCTGTTTCGGTCGTACCATGAGGGGCTGCCCGACCTGGCGCCTCCTGATTGGATGGATGAGTTTGCGGGCAGTGTGGGGGGAGCGGAGGTGGATGGAGAGAGAGGAGGGGAAAGAGGAGGGGAGGGAGGAGGGGAGGGAGGAGGGGAAGGGGGAGGGGAGGGAGGAGGGGAGAGAGGAGGAAAGGGAGGAGGAGTCAAATTTGAAAGAGATCTTTCTGGATCTTCAGATCCTGCAATCATGATGGACGGCGACGATTTGATCCTGCGAATCAAATCCAATCGCGTCCATCGCTTCCTCGCCCTCCACCGGGCGGCACTAGAGGGTGATTTTGTCTCTTCTGAGCTGCACCACTGGATCGACCTCACCTTTGGCTACTGTCTCGCTGGCGACGCGGCATTGGCCGCCAAGAATGTGGTCCCGCCACCGACCAATGAGGAGGCGCCACGTGGACATGGGAGGTGCCAGCTGTTCGTGCATCCTCACCCGCAGAGGGGACCTAGACCAGCGGGGTTGAGTGGAGGGAGGGGAGGAGTTTGGGGAGGGAGAGAGATAGGAGGAGTGAGAGGAGGAATGGGGTTGGGAGGAGGTGGAAGAGGGGAGGGAGGGGAAGGTGGGAGTAACACTGCTTTGGACCAGCGAAACCCTGCTGATTCCCCCGCTACTGCTGCTGCTGCTGCTGCTGCTGCTGCTGCCTCCCCGTCTGCTACCACTCCATCCAGCCTCCCTTCTCCCTCTTTCTCCTCCCCCAGACCGTCACCACTCCCCACATCACCCACCCCTCTTCCCTTAACCTCCCCTCGCTCCCCCTCCCCCTCCCCCTCTCCTTCTCCCTCCCCCTCCCCCTCATCCCGTCCCCCCCTCTCAATGTCACGCACACTCCAGCAAGTGGAGGAATTTTCTCGATTCCTAGAATCCACGCGCCACCTGTCGCCCGTCTATTGGCCGCCGCCCGAGATCCTTGCCCCGCCTCCTGTCTCCCCCAGGGGTTACCGGAGAGGGGGGATGGGGTCTGCTGTTGCTGCTGCTGCTGCTGCTTCTGGTTCCATAGTTACAGCAAACCGACATCATATGGGGCAGGAGGAGGAAGAAACGGACAAACAAGGCACGTCCGCATCCTCGTCCTCTTCCTCATCCTCCTGCTCCTGCTGGGCGGAAGATATTTTTGTGGCCGGCTGCGTGATTGCGGAGATTTTCCTCCGCCGCCCGCTTTTCGACCCAGACTCAGCACACGTCTTCGCCACGGTCGGCAGTCTGCCGCCCGCTTTCTACAACCTGCCAAGCTCCGTGCAACCGGTGATCAGAGGCCTAGTAGACCGCAACCCCGCTCGCCGCCCGACCGCTGCTACAGTCCTCGCTTCGTCCTTTTTCAGTCCTGCCGTCCGGTCGGCCCACTCGTTCCTCTCCTCGCTGCACTCCCTCCCGTTCCCGAGCCAGCGGCTCGCGTTCGCCGCGTCCCGAGCCAAGCAGGGAGGCTTGGGAACGAAGCTGCGGACGCACGCGATTGGCCGAAGCAGCAGCAGCGGCCGCAACAGCCGGGAGAGAATGGAGGGACTGAGAGACCAGGGGGGGGGAGACGGGAGGGTGATTCGAGAGGAGGAAGTTGCACTCTGGATGTGTGCATGCGAGGTGGTAACCCTGTTACAGCAGCCAGCTCTAGACCTCTCCGACCCTGCGGTTCAATCCCATATCACAGTGGTTCTGAACGGTTTGCTGCATCCCACTAGGGGTCTCGGCCGGAGGGCGATAGTGGCTCTGCTGGTGCCACTGGCAGTGCGAGCAGTGGAAGCTAATGAACCCAAGGGGTTGAATGAGATTGTGTTCGGTGAAGGGGTGTGGGATAAGCTTGCAATGGCTGTAGGGTTACCGGAGTATATAGAACGGCTGCATCCTTCTTTGCTCCGTTCGTCTCTCTTCTCCCTCCCCACCACCACCCCTTCTGCTTCCTCCGCCTCCTCCTCTTCCTCTTCCTCCACTCCTCCCATTCCTCGCCTAGACCGATCCCAATCCGCCGCACAGCCTCGGTCCGGACCTGTGTCCGCGGCTCGGGCCAAGCTCGGACTGCCTCGGTCTGGATCCGCGATCGTACGGTCAGGATCGCCCCCTGCGCTTCACGCCAGTCCGTGCCATGCGGCATCGACGGCTCTGATTGAATCGGTGGCTCTGCTCCCTCTCCCCATCACTATCAGCCAGACAATTGCCCCTCTCATCGCTCACATCACCAGGGGACCCTTACAACACGCCTCCCACATTCAAGACCTCTTGATTGATATCGGTATGTCTTGCTTTGTGTGTCCACTCGTGAGGTGCTCTCTCTCAGTGGGGCCACTGCTGCATGCACCACTGCAGCAGCACGGATCATACAACACGCCTCCCACATTCAAGACCTCTTGATTGATATCGGTATGTGTTGCTTTGTGTGTCCACTCAAAGGCTACCTCGGTGTTACTATAAAGCTCACGTCACCAGGGGTACTCTGCACCACGTCTCCCATATTCACCATCTCTTCATTCATATCGGTACGTCTTGCTTTGGAGAGGCAGCATAGGAGAATGATTTTTTCAACACACACAAGCTATTACTTGTTGTGCTCGTGTCTTCCCCTTCCCTTGTTGTGCTCGTGTCTTCCCCTTCCCTTTCCCTCTCTTTCCAGCTTCCAAGTTGGGAGAGAGAGCTACAAAGCGTCACCTGGTGCCCAGGCTACAAGCAGCGCTAGCGCAGCTTTTTCCTTTCCTCCCTCCCATCTCAACATGTCCTTTCCCTTCTTTTCTTCCTCCCCTCTCTTTCCAGCTTCCAAGCTGGGAGAACAGGCCTCAAAACGACACTGGGTGCCCAGGCTACAAGCAGCGCTAGCGCACTGAAGATGAGTGAGGAGCAGCGGCAGGCGGGCGGGGGAATGGGAGCAAGAGGAGGAGCACATGCCATTTTGTCTGAACCGCTGCTTTCCTCCCTTGC
The DNA here is from genome assembly GCA_948144175.1 of Closterium sp. NIES-65. NCBI lineage: Eukaryota > Viridiplantae > Streptophyta > Zygnematophyceae > Desmidiales > Closteriaceae > Closterium > Closterium sp. NIES-65. The sequence continues at coordinate 104,117 of CANXME010002190.1, forward strand.
ATTTCCCTTCCTCCCTTCCCTTCACAGCTTCCAAGTTGGGAGAGAGGGCTACAAAACGGCACTTGGTGCCCAGGCTACAAGCAGCACTAGCGCACTTGAAGATGAGTGAGGAGCGCATGTAGAGAGAGCACATAGGCAGGAAGGAAGTCATTTTCCTTCTCGCCCTTCCCATGCCCCCTGTTCCAGCTTCCAAGCTGGGAGAGAGAGCATTGAAACGAGGTGACATTTGAGTCGACTCATAAGTCACCTCATTTCCCTTCTCGACCTTCCCATGCTCCCTGTTCCAGCTTCCAAACTGGGAGAGAGAGCATCGAAACGGCACCTGGTGCCCAGGCTACAAGCAGCACTAGCGCACTTGAAGATGAGTGAGGAGCAGCGGCAGCAGCAGCAGGGGCAGCAGGGGGCAGCGGGGAGGAGGAGGCGGTTGTTAGACGTGGGAGGGGACGAGCAGAGGCGGGAGCTTCTGGCGGGTATCCTTACAGACGTGTACGACCTCTTTGCTATGGACGAGGTATGCTTGTGTGTTGGTGGAGCGCATACCCATACTTATGTGTGAGACTGCAGTGCAGAGGGAGCTCCTGGCGGGTGTTCTTACAGACATGTACGACCTCTTTGCTATGGACGAGGTACGTACGGTGCATGGGTTTGGTGTTCTAGGCAGCTTGAATAGCAGGGGGCAGCAGGGGCAGCAGGGGGCAGCGGGGAAGAGAGGGCGGTTGTTAGATGTGGGAGGGGACGAGCAGAGGAGGGAGCTTTTGGCGGGTATTCTCACGGATGTGTATGATCTGTTCTGCATGGACGAGTTATGTGGGAGTGTGTATGTTGAACCCATGCCCATACTTGTATGTGGGAGTGTGTATGTTGAACCCATGCCCATACTTGTATGTGGGAGTGTGTATGTTGAACCCATGCTCATACTTGTATGTGGGAGTGTGTATGTTGAACCCATGCCCATACTTGTATGTGGGAGTGTGTATGTTGAACCCATGCCCATACTTGTATGTGGGAGTGTGTATGTTGAACCCATGCCCATACTTGTATGTGGGAGTGTGTATGTTGAACCCATGCCCATACGTCCATGTGAGACTGCAGTGCAGAGGAAGCTGCTGGGGGGTATTCTCACGGACGTGTATGATCTGTTCTGCATGGGCGAGCTATGTACTATGCATGTATGGGGATTGTTGCTTTCTTGCCGAAATGAAAAGCAGGAGGAGGTGGTTGTTGGATGTGGGAAGGGACGAGGTGGGGAGGGAGCTTCTGGCGGTTATCCTTACAGACGTGTACAACCTCTTTGCTATGGACGCGGTTTGACTAGTGGCTTGCTTGGTCTTTTCGAGTCAAGGTATGTATGTACTATTGAGGCGCCTCGAGGTGTATGTACTATGTAAAGAGATCGTTTTGAGGTGGCTTTTGAGTCGACTCAAAAATGTATGTACTATGTACAGGGATTATTTTTGTAGACAACGTGAAGAGAAGGGGCAGCAGGGGGCAGGGGGGAGGAGGAGGCACTTGTTAGATGTGGGAGGGGATGAGGGGAGGAGAGAGCTGCTGTCGGGTGTGTACGATAATGTTTTCTATGGTCGAGGTATGTTTACCGTCAAGGTCATTCCCTTGACGCCTCTCATTCTAAGCCAAACGCTGGGGTTGCCACACCACTGAGCCTTCTTGTTGAGTCAACTCAGAAATCTCTCCCCAATCCCTTGCCCCTCCCCCCACATCTCTTGCCCCATCAGGGCAACGAGTCAGGACTCTGCCTTGACTCGAATAATTCTGAAACAGACTCTGGAATTGCCGCCACTGAGCCTTCTTCTGCTTCTTCACCTGCAGCAGAGGTATCACCAACAGCAGCAGCAGCGGCAGCAGCGGCAACTGCGGCTGCAGCAGCAGCAGCGAAGCAATTTGCAATCCACACGGTGACCTCTCCAGTCACTTCTCCTCCTCCTGCCGCTCCCACCGATTCAGAAGCTGTTGCAGCAGCCGCAGCCGCAGCCGCAGCAGCAGCGGCAAAGCGATTTGCCATTCACACTGTCACCTCTCCTGTCGATTCTCCTCCTCCTCCCCCTCCCACTGATCCAGAATCCGCTAAGAAACCTCCCTCATACCCCACAACTGCAACAGCCGCTACAGCCGCTGCTGACGCAACCAATGCTACTGCTATAGATGCTGAAGCTGCTGCTTCTACAGCAGCTCCAGCTGCTTCTTCTGAATCCCCCAAACTCGCCTCTAAAACAGGGAACTTATCTAAGCGTCTTGGAATGGTAGCAGCGGCTCTCACCCCCTCTTCTCTGCTATTAGACGGATTTGGTTGGTCCCTTCCCATGCCAACACTTAACAAGTCACCCTCTCACTCCCGCACAGTCAGCGCCAGCTCATCAGCGGAAGATTCCAGGATGCTTCCTCCTGCCGGCGCCTCTGCTGCTGGTGGTCTCGCCACCACCGCCGCTGCAACCAGCAGCCAATCCTGGCTCTCCACGTCAGCCGACTCTTTGCCCGAGACTCACCCGGGCAGCCCAGAGGAAAATTCCTCCCTGCCCGAACCACCCGAGCCGTGGTTCTGGCTGCCCGAAAAACGTTTGGATGCCCCTCCGAATGAGGAGGGGTGGGACGTGGGGAGGAGGCTGGGGGGAGGAGGGGGAGGGGCAGGGGGAAGTTCAGTCAGCCTTGCCAGTATGAGCGCTGTTTCGTCTGTTTCTGGGGGAGGTGGCAGCTCGTGGATGGCTCGCGACAGGGAGGAGTCCCAGCCCGGGTGGCATCTGAATTTGTCTGTACTCAGATCCTGGGCGGCACACGACGGGCCTATTACGGGGATAGCAGTTCTGGAGAATGAAGAGGCATTTGTGACTATAGGGAGGGGAGGGTTATTGTCAGAGGGGAGTGGAGGAGGGGGAGGGGGGAGAGAGGGAAGAGCAGGAGGGGGAGGAGGACGGGGTGGGAGAAGCCGGGGAGGGGCAGGAGGCGGGGGAGGTGGAGAAGGAGGGGGAGGAGGAGGGGAGAGGGTTCGGGTGTGGGATGTGGGGTCAGGGGACTGTACTTTAGAATACTCAGGCCATTCCGAGGTTCCTCTTGCAGTGTGTGCGTTACAAGGCACCTCGTTAGTAGCAACATGCGACGAAGTAATCCACGTATGGGACTCTTCCTCTGGCGAGCTCTTATCTCTCTTTGAAGAGCCGCCTTCCTCTCTAGCAGCTCACCTCCAGCAGCAGCAGCAGCAGCGGGAGCAGCAGCAGCTGTACTCACACCACTCCTCCTCCACCCCCACACTCTCTGCTGCTGCCGCCGCCGCTGCCGCCGCAGCAGGAGCGGCCGGAAACCCCCTCGCGTACTTCTCCTCTTCCCCTCGCCTCGCCATGCCTATCGGCCAGCTTCCGGACCAGACCTCTTCTCTGGATCCCGCTGCTACATCCTCAATCTTCTCCTCTTTCGCCGCCGCTACAGGCGGAGTGGCAAGTGGGATCCCAGCCTCCCCTCGCATGTCCTCCTCTCTCTTCTCCTACCATCCCTTCTCCTCCCTCTCCTCTCTCTCCACCACTCCTCGATCCCACCCGTCCCCACACTCCCTCTCCTCGTCCGCCCTCCCGGACCTCGCCGGCCTAGGCTCAGGAGACGGCTCGGCGGGAGGCTCGGTTGGGACGCCGAGGCATGGGAGGGGGCGCAGCGTTAGCAGTCCCATGACTGTGTGTAGATACACGTCGCTGCTGTTCCTGGGGCCAGCAGGGGGGAACAGGCTCGTGGCCGGCACGTCTACAGGCTGCATCCGGTGGGTTTGCTGTGCTCTTTGCTGCAACTTATCTGATATGTGTGTGCTGCTGCACGTGTGCAACTTATCTGATATGTGTGTGCTGCACGTGTGCAACTTATCCGATATGTGTGTGCTGCACGTGTGCAACTTATCCAGCTCGTCCTTTAAGGACACGTCACAATTGCAACACCGATCCTGTAGGGGATCGGTGGTTGGATCGCCTCTGGCAGTGCGGCCCATCAGAGCCGTTCTGCACGCCAGTCACTGCCCTCGCCTCTGCTGCCACCACCACCATCAACCCCATTACCGCTCCCCCTCTCCCCATTCCCACCCCCTTCCAGCCTAGTGGACATGTGTGCGGGTCGCTTGCTCTCCCTCTGGCAGTGCGGCCTATCCGAGCCATTCTGCACACCAGTCACTGCCCTCGCCTCTGCTGCCACCACCACCTCCTCCTCCCACCACCAACCCCGCTTCTGCTCCCCTCCTCCCTCACCTCTGCGGTCTCAACCCATATTTCCCTTCTCCCCTCGTCTTCCCCTCCTCTCCCTGCCCTCTCTGCCCCCATCCCTCCCCTCATCCTTCTCCTCATTCCCCCCTTCCCTGCCTTGTAGACATGCGTGCGGGGCGTCTGCTCTCCCTCTGGCAGTGCGGTCTATCAGAGCCATTCTGCACGCCAGTCACTGCCCTCGCCTCTGCTGCCACCACCACCTCCCCTGCCCCCTATTCCTCCCCCCTACACATCTATCCTTGCCAGCCTCGTGGACATGTGTGCGGGTCGGCTCCTCTCCCTCTGGCAGTGTGGTCTATCCGAGCCATTCTGCACCTCCCTGTTCCCCACTCCCCTTCTCATTCACTTTTGAGCCTACCTTCTTCCCAACCCCCAGCCTTGTGGACATGTGTGCGGGGCGTCTGCTCTCCCTCTGGCAGTGCGGTCTATCAGAGCCATTCTGCACACCAGTCACTGCCCTCGCCTCTGCTGCCACGACCACCTCCTCCTCCCGCCGCTCCTCCTCCTCCTCCTCGCCCTCCTCCTCTTCCTCCTCTTCCTCCTCTGCCCACACTCGCTCCCCTGTTTCCACCAAGTGTGTTTCTGTGGGTTTCCACTCGGGACACCTAGCGTTCCTTGATTGGACGACGGGGATGGTGGTGGCACGGGTGAAGGCACACTCGGGGAGGGTTACAGGGGTGAGTGCTACGGCTTTAGATCTGGTTTCTAGGCGCCTAGAACTTGTAGTGTGCCTGCTTGTTTTTGGTGGTCAGAAATGTCTGGAACTTCCCAGTAACAATCGTCCTTTTCTCACGCATTTTGCCTCTGCTTTTTTACTTCCTGTCGCTTGTCTCACTCACTTCTCAACCAACCAGCTCGTGCCATGTGGCGAGTATCAGCTTCTGTCCTCGTCCACAGACTCGACCATAGCCCTGTGGGATATCAGAAGGTATGCACTCTTTCACAAGGCGTTCATATACCCAATATTAGCCTCCTCGACATCCATTCTGATAAGCTGCTGTCCTCGTCAACAAACTCGACCGTAGCCCTGTGGTACTCACTCACCTTGTCATCAACTTCCATCCTTGTCCTGACTCGACCATGACGCTGTAATATTTTCAAAGGTGTGCACTTACCTACAGGGCAATCATATGCCCTATATATGCCTTACTCATCCGCCCAACCCCCTTCCCTTCGCCCCACCCCCTCCCTTACCCTCGTCGGCCAATCCAGAGCTGCTGACGTGGCAGCAGTGGAGAGAGTGGTGGCTCACACACAAGGCATCACAGCAATGGTTGCGCTCACACCCACCATGCTCACGCCCTCATCTGGGGGAGGTACATCTGGAGCAGGCGGAGGGCTGAGCGGCGTGGGAGCGGATCTAATGCCTCCCAGCATGACCCTGGGCCGGGTTGTGATGACAGCAGCGGGGAGTCATATTGGCGTGACGAATGTCTCGGGATTGTCCCAAATTGCAAATGCTCGCACACGTGTCAAGTTCTCGAGCCATGAGCTTGTAGTTCGCTGGCCTCCTCCCCATTCGGTAAGCTTTGAGGTCTTAATTGTTACCCGCGGTTTCCTGCTTGTGACAATGCCTGTGTCGCTGTATCATTCTTTCGTTTTACTTCCATTGAGGTAATTTGGATCCATTCTCCTGACATTTATCCCGCCGCTCCTCTTTGTTGGATTTCTCCACCAGGATGTCAATCTACAATTCCATGCACAACAAGTGATCGACAACATTCAATCGTCCAGGTCAACCCCCATATTTTCGTTGGATGTGCTTCCCTACTCTCGCCTCTTCCTTGCCGGAGGCGAGGATGGTATTGTTCGTGTTTGCAATTAGCAGCGTACAGAAATGTTGTGAATGAAAGCATATTATTTTATTGGTGAAAGTGCAACAATGCCTCGAATTATGAAGTTAGGAAAAAAAATATCTGGTGGATGTGGTACTAAGTGTAGAAGAAAAGTTGCATTTCGGGAAAGGTGATTGAAACATTGTAGTTTTGAAACGTAAGCTGCTGAATTCTCAAAATATTTTGGCGCTTTGGTCGGTTGTTTTAAGTGTACAGTGCCTAGATATTTGCGTCTCTCTGTCACCAGGAAGCACCAATCTCGAGGGCGCGAACTGACAAGTCGCACGGAGCGGGCTTTTTGGCTACAAAGAGAGCGGGAACAGTTTCGAGAACGCCATCTCCTTTCTGTTGAGTTTTGCTTCTCTTTGAAGCCAGTTCAGCCGAGACAGCTGCTTCTGTTTTGAATCCAGTTCTGCATCGAATCCAGTTTACTCAGACAACTACGACCATGAGGGAAATTCTTCACGTTCAGGCAGGCCAGTGCGGGAATCAGATCGGAGCGAAGTTCTGGGAAGTCATTTGTGAAGAACATGGAATCAACCCAGTCGGGGATTATCGTGGGAATTCCGCCCTTCAACTTGATCGGATCAATGTTTACTTCAATGAAGCGTCCGAAGGCCGTTATGTTCCGCGTTCTGTTCTTATGGACCTAGAACCGGGTGTCTTGGACAGCGTTCGCGCTGGTCCTTATGGGAAGATCTTCAGGCCGGACAACTTTGTCTTTGGTCAGAGCGGTGCTGGAAATAATTGGGCTAAAGGCCACTACACGGAAGGTGCTGAGCTTATCGACTCCGTTCTCGATGTTGTTCGAAAGGAGGCCGAGAACTGTGACTGCCTTCAAGGTATGACTGCTTCAAGCATGCTGAATGTTTATTTTCCCCTGGAATATTTGTTAATCATGTTTCGTTTCATGGTTGCAGGTTTCCAAGTATGTCACTCTCTTGGCGGCGGAACCGGTTCGGGAATGGGAACTCTTCTTATCTCCAAGATGCGTGAAGAGTTTCCTGACAGGATGATGATGACCTTCTCGGTGTTCCCGTCGCCGAAGGTTTCGGATACCGTTGTAGAGCCATACAACGCGACGCTTTCTGTCCATCAACTGGTCGAGAATGCGGATGAGTGCATGGTTCTTGACAACGAGGCGCTTTATGACATTTGCTTCCGAACTCTGAAGCTGGCTAATCCGAGCTGTAAGTTGGCGTTTAAGCGATTTTCTCTAGTTAATGCTTGCGTGTTTCATTTTTAAATTAACATTTTGTTTGTTTTGCTTTTGCTGCAGTTGGAGATTTGAATCATCTTATATCTGCGACCATGAGTGGGGTTACGTGCTGTCTTCGCTTCCCTGGGCAGCTCAACTCCGATCTCAGGAAGCTTGCCGTGAACTTGATTCCGTTCCCTCGTTTGCATTTCTTCATGGTTGGATTCGCGCCTCTGACTTCTCGGGGTTCCCAGCAGTACAGGTCATTGACCGTTCCAGAGCTAACTCAGCAGATGTGGGATGCGAAGAACATGATGTGCTACGCCGATCCACGCCATGGTCGCTACCTGACTGCTTCAGCAGTCTTCAGGGGAAAAGTCAGCACCAAGGAGGTTGACGAGCAGATGCTGAATATTCAGAACAAGACCTCCTCTTACTTTGTGGAGTGGATCCCCAACAACGTGAAGTCGAGTGTGTGCGACGTGGCTCCCACAGGACTCAAGATGTCATCCACGTTCATTGGGAACTCCACTTCGATTCAGGAAATGTTCAAGAGGGTTGGTGAGCAGTTCACAGCTATGTTCAGGAGGAAGGCCTTCCTGCATTGGTACACAGGAGAAGGAATGGATGAGATGGAGTTCACGGAAGCAGAGAGCAACATGAACGACCTGGTTTCAGAGTATCAACAGTATCAGGAGGCGACGCTTGATGATACTCCACTGGACGAGGAAGAGCGCGAGATGGATGATGCTTGATAACTGCTTGATTGCTTTCATGAAGGCTGGTGCACTAGTTCAGTTGCTTTTTAGCTGGTGAATATGACTCTTGTGTGAAGATGTTAGTAGGATTTAGCTCTCTTTACTACCATGTAGTGCTTACCTCTGTTGTACACTTGCTTAGTTAACCATGTGATTCTCATTTTAATCTCATTAAAAACTCTCAATTCTCAAGAAAAACTTCAGTGCCAGAAGCCCAGAAGTGCAGACATAGCACATTACGAAGAATGAAACGGCACAGTACGTAGCACTTATGCCTGTGATATGTACAGGTGGTTGTGCGGGCTTACTTTACTCAAAGATGTGCCTAAACTTGCCTTTCCACATTGTTGTCTGATGATATTTAGTAAGTTTTGATGGACATCTTATGTTGTGGTAGAGTTGGATTCTACATGTTCTGTTGTGGTTGCCTCAGGCATTTGTACCAGACAGTTATCAGCAACTGTACGTTCTCTTATACCGAACAATTGAACCTTAAGTTGTCTAGCGAGTTGACAGTTGAATCGAGCACGATTATTGGTGGCGTGTCTACCTGCTCTCCACGTCGAAGATTCGGCGGGAGAGAAAAAACAACGGTAGAGATCTTCGTTCACCTCCGCCGTCAGCTTGCCCAGTTGAAGTCCGTTTTCCACGGAAGCCCTCGGTGCAGGTCCCTTGGTTGCCTTTCCGTGTTTGTGGGTGGGCGGGGAGATCTTGAAACAAGAAGTCTAGGGTTTCAGATTGTTCTTTTTGGTTGACGCTGCTGCTGTTGCTCCAGAGCGACATTCCCCCCCTCACCTTCAGACTAGTTTCTACGGTCTAGACTGCTAGATCCAAGTCAGGTCTCTAGGGTTTGTCACTTGTAGCGAGCAGCTTGGCGGCTCTCTTCCGCCATTCGATTAGCAGCTCCAGCCGCATAATGCAAACATCTCCAAACTGTGATAGTTGGCAATTCTCTAGGAAGCATATAGAAGATCAGTCTCCATCTAGAAAGGACGGACTGTCGTTGAGACGGGAAAATTCGCATCGTCGCTTGGCCCTCGCCTTCACACAAGATGTTGGCTGTCTGCTTAAGATGTAAGGACCGGCATAGGTTACTCGCGAGCTTTCGTATCTGCATCTTGTTAGGTGCTTAAACGTACCAACCTCATCCTAATATGCAGGGACCAGTACACAATTGCTACAGCCTTCGTCTACTGGCAACGGTTCTTCATTATTCAATCCTTGTCCAAGAACGACCCATATGTACGTACAGTTTTCTATTTGCAGATCCAGTTTTTGGAAAGATTGTCAGCGAGGCTTTTTTTTCACAACTGGTTTCACGTTCTTATCCAGCTTATCGCATCCGCATGCCTGCTTCTCGCTGGGAAAGTCGAAGAGAACTTCAAAAGTTTGCAGAAGATAACGGAGATGTCATTCTATGTTCGCAACAAGAAGGATCCGAAGGCCTTGGAGTCGATTAAGAGCACTCCCGTAAGTCTGATTGAATGTTTTTGTTATTTGTTTTGTGGTTTCCGAGGCGGTGTTGCATGATGTGTTCACGTGTGTGTGTTTCAGAAACTCTTATTGGCGGAGATGGACAGGGTAGTCAAGGCAGAAGAAGCTCTTCTTGTTACCATGAATTTTGATTTTTTCGTCAGTCATCCGTACAAGCCGATTTGCTCCGTGGTGAAGGAGTTTGGTTTCACTAACCGCCAGTCTGAAAGGGACCGCACTTTCTTTCAGATCGCGTGGAACTTCGCCAATGACAGGTCTGCTCCTTGTCCTTTGGGGCTGGATTCTTTAGGATCCTTGTGCGTGCTCAGTGTAATTTCGACCTGAGTAGCACAAGACCAATCCGTATCTGTACCTCCCTCGTGGTTCGTTTTCCACGTCCCACGCTGTCTGATGGCATTCAGTTTGCGGACCACGCTCTGCCTTCAGCCGTTTCGGCCGATGGACATTGCGGCAGCTTGCGTCAATCTTTCAGCGACTGCCTTGAGTGTCCAGCTTCCGAAAGCTGCTGAAGGAGCACCATGGTGGACCAAGTACGGCGTCTCTCCAGAGACACTTCAAGGTCAGTAGCTGAATCATGTCACCTGATATGAAGCCTCGCTTCCAGACACCCATTGTGCTAACGTATGATTGCGCAGACGTCGAGCTGCAGATCATGTCCTTGTACAAGAGGAAGGAGGGCGATAGCCAAACACCAACGTCTTGCCTTTCTCTTCCAGCCACTCCATCGATCAACGCCCCTCCGGCGAAGAAGCAAAGGACCGAGACCCCGAGTCCCACTAGTGCCGTACTGTCGTCACACCAGTGCCAGTCTGATGCGAAGGTTGATCAGCAGGGCGAGCCAAACCTGCATGACGCTAGGCGTTCTGAGGTAAAATCGAATCACCAGGCGGACGGAGAGCGTGAGGTAAAGCATCAGTCTCTTGGCTCTGAGTTTGTGGGGAAGGCTGGCGGACAAGAGAAGCAGGATGCACTGGTCAGCAGTAAGCCGCCTGTGCTTATTTCGTGTGGATCTGCCGCAGCTACAAAAGCGTCTCAGCACACCCCCCCAGGGAAGGTTGATTCAGGGGGTTCTGGCATGGAGCTTTCAGAGGAGTTGATATGCAGACTGGAGGATGTAGAAGTGCACAGGCCAAAGCGTACAGCAGCAAACGCTTTTGTTGCCTAGATTGGTTTATTTGTTGGGAAGTCTCAGTGATTGTTCCCCTCTTATTTTTGATGTAATATTAATCGAGGATGTCTTTCCCAAAGCGTTGGGGCTAAATGAAGTTGTGTTGCATGTCACTATTTTGGACAGCCTCCTGTATATGTGCTGCTGGTAAGTTATGTTGCAATGAACATCTACACCATTGGTCTCTCTGCAGGTGTAAACAGACCATGAACAACTTACGGTACGTTCAAAAGGTGTCATTACCCATGGGCTGGAAGTTCAACTGATAGACGTTGCTGTGTTGATTTGGTTCCGGACTGTTTTACACGCATAAAATCCTGTGGCTGGTACCAGCAATACTATTAAATCCGTACCTGAAACAATGTAAACAGGTGCTGGTCAGCCACAAGTGGAGCACAGCTATTAAGCTTCACTTAAGCTGGACAAGCCAAAAGAATTTTTACGCTTCACTTATCCATGAACTGCAGTGTACTTCATTGTTGTGTGCCGATGTACTCATCTAAACCCTGAACTCTGACCCCGTGCCCCGTTCGGGATGACACTTGTGCTCCCCGTTCGAAGTTCCTTCGGTGGGACCAAGCTTCAGTGAAGGGCGATGGCAGTTCAGCATTTGCTGACGCAGCGATCACAGCGTGTCTCTCCATTGCAGTGCCACGCAGTCGTTCGGGCCAGCCCCAGTCGATCACATTGCCCACTGACGTCAACCACCGTGGCTCTCGAATAGAATGTGGATTCTGCACGTGGACAGACGTGTCTGATCACTCACAAGCCTCAAAATTCTAGTAAGCCGCATCGCAATAGGAGGTGGTCATGTGCCGTATGTTCTCACAGTAAAAGACAAGGCAAACTTGGATGGAAGGGGGCCGTGCAACTGTAGCACTACAACCAACCGTTTCCTTCCATCTCACTCCCACCTCAAACCACATCCACATCGCTCAAACCTTGGGAAACCCTACTCTTTCAGCCAGCAAATCTTCCAGCTTCAAGGCTTGCCACAGGTATGTGTTCCCCATTGGGTCAGTGCCACGTCTGAATTACGTCATTCTCCTGGGAATACGCGTGTGTATGCCCGTCGTCCCAGGAAAAGTGGTGTCGCTGAGCCACCAGGTGTGCGTGTAACCGAGGAGATAAGGCTATGAGCTGGCATGACGAGGAAAACATTTCGAGAAATGGGAGGTTCATGCCAAACAGTCAATTGGATGGTTATGGACATTGGTGCACGGAAGCCGATTGGTATTGATGTTGGAAGGATGAATTGTTTAGCAGCCTGGTTATCCCTGTTGGTTGCACTTGGGATTTTTTTAGCAATACTGATAACTGTTCCGAATTACATTTTACCTCCACCACCAATTACCAAGGTTCTCGAAGGCAGTTCCGTTGCACTTCTTGGACCTCTGTGTGGGGCAGTGGTGACTTCTTTCCACGTCACTGGTCGCAGGTCTGCCATTCGAGCAAACAATTTTCTGCTGGATTATCCATCAACGTTCACGAATGTTACTGTGCTATCATCAAATTGATTACTGTTGTCGCTGAGATGACATGGAACACGTGTTGCATGACTGCTCCCCCAAAACCATGCAAGGCGGAGTTTGTCGGGAGTTTAGGCGCGCAGTTCTGCAACGGAGCCTGGACCTTGGATGGAGGGCATGGTGTGGATAACGCGCCTGGCAAGGCAACCTGACTCCCTCTAATCGTCCCACACCTGGAGGCTCGGCAACCACATCCGTGCTTTGGTGGCTGTGAGGCCACTTGCGGCGAGACCGATTAGGTTCGGCTAAGGAGGCGTCAGGCTCGACAGGTAACACGCACGGCTTGGGTATGAACCATTGTGGTTTGGCTGGCGCAGGCCCACCTAGGTTTTCAAACCCTCCCATCTTTTCTCCTTCAGGGTTCCATTCTCTGCTCAGCAGCAGCGGCAGCATCAGCAGCATCAGCAGCAGTCACCCCCTCCCCTGCTCAGCCCAGATCTATGGCTTCTCTCCAGTCCTTTCCCTCCAAACTGTCTAAGTAATTAGGTTCTGACATCTTATTCTTACTGGTCGCTAAGAACGTTGTTCGGGAATGGCTTTAGGTGTCTCCCACATCCCTAGGACCCTAGGCAGTGCATGTACAGCTAAGCTTTCTACAGCGGCGCCGTCACTTAGGAGCAAAACGAAATGTGAGAGCACAGGGAAGTTTCGGCCAAAGAAGCAGCAGGCGCAGCGGCTTCCAGAACCTTGCCAGAGGCTTCAAACGACAGTTCAAGCATCCCTAGCGAGCGAGCGGCTAAGTAGCGCTTTTCCGTACGCTTCGGCTGATGAGCTAACAAGGAGAAGTACTCCAGTCGCTCAACAACGGTGGGGTGGTAACATTCTTCAGAACGATGAGTCATGGATTCTGTTTACGAGCGACGAACTTCAAGAGGATAAAAGCTCGACGGAGAGGTTAGAAAGACTAGGATCTAGCGCGCAACTGGATACCGCCTCGTGGACGGAGCACAGCGTTCCTAGTTCGCGGGACAGCGGAGGAAGGAGTGCAGGAGTTCCTGTCTTTATCATGCTCCCGTTGGACTCTATAACCATGAGCAACACGATAAGCCGACCGAGAGCATTTAGAGCTAGCTTGACAGCTTTGAAAAGCGCCGGCGTGGAAGGGGTCATGATGGATGTTTGGTGGGGAATAGTAGAAAGAGAAGGGCCCGGGAGATATGACTGGTCGGCATACAAAGAGCTAGTTTCGCTCGTCAAGGAAGCTGGTCTGAAGGTCCAGGCGGTGATGTCTTTTCACCAGTGTGGAGGCAACGTGGGAGACCATTGCATGTAAGGCTTAGGTTCTCGACAAGTTCCTCTTCACACTAGTAGGCGTCAATAGTAAACAACTTGCGGCTGCCATTTTCCGGGTTGCAAAGCCATTAAACGTACTGGTCTTTCTGCTCTTGCTGAACGGCCGACGCTTTTATCGCAGGATACCTCTACCTCCGTGGATTCACGAGGCGATAGACAATAACAACGATATTGTCTACACGGATCGGGCCGGACGAAGAAACAGAGAGTACCTTTCGCTGGGGTGCGACGACCTTCCGGTTCTTCAGGGTCGGACGCCGATTCAAGCTTACAGCGACTTCATGAGGAGCTTCAGGGACGCGTTCTCGGAAGACCTCGGTTCCGTTATTACAGTAAGTCGACGATTGTGATAGTCCATTCTCACCAAAGGCTCGATGAAGTCGTTATTTGCTATTTTTTTTGTACGAATATTCTGACTTCGTATTATTTCTCCCTTGCAGGAAATACAAGTTGGCATGGGTCCTGCCGGCGAGCTTCGGTACCCCTCATATCCAGAGGGTAACGGAATGTGGCAATTTCCTGGAATTGGCGAGTTTCAGTGCTACGACAAGGTATGCAGCCTTCTCTAACCCGAGTCGTATGTTCTTTGTCTACTGCGTCATTGCATATTTAAACGGTTTCCAAGCTGAAGCATTAAACAGTTAATAAGCTGTTTTTTTTTTCGCTTGCTAAACAATGGTCCTGCTGCTGTCGTGTTTTTGCAGTACATGCTTTCGAGCTTGAGAGCAGCGGCCGAAGCCAACGGAAAGCCCAATTGGGGACTTGGAGGTCCGCACGACTCTGGTTATTACAAGCAGTGGCCTCAAGAAACAGGCTTTTTTCACGAGTTCGGCAATTGGAACTCCCAATACGGTCACTTCTTTTTGCAGGTTAGTAGTAGTGATCCCTTACTGTGCGCATCACCACCAACATTTTCTCCATTGCTTGCTGTGATGCTTCCGAAAGCTGAATGTCTGAAAGCTGACCTTTTTCCCGTCTCACATTTCCCCGTTTCCCGCATCCAGTGGTACTCTGAGATGCTAATTCAACATGGCGACCGAGTGCTTTCCTCAGCTTCATCAATTTTCCGTGGAACCAACACGTCCATCTCGGGCAAGGTGGCAGGTATCCACTGGCACTACGGCACCAAGTCGCATCCACCAGAGCTCACAGCGGGTTACTACAACACCATTTTCCGCGACGGCTACATTCCGCTGGCACGGATGTTCGCCAGACATGGCGCTGTGCTCAATTTCACATGTATTGAGATGAAGGACGCGGAGCAGCCATGGTATGCCTTGTGCAGCCCGGAGGGGCTACTCCGGCAAGTCGCACATGCAGCACATGTGGCGGGCACAAGGGTCTCAGGAGAGAATGCTCTGCCTCGGTTCGACGAGGGAGCTTTCAATCAGGTATTTTGCAATAACTGATGCTATCCTTTCAATTCCACGTTTGTGTGTGTTCACTTCACCGGTTGAACCTGACATTAATTGTTATTCCCTTTTCTGTTCTGCTGTTTTGACAGATTGTGTGGAAATCGAGGTTGCAGTTCGATGGCTTCTCCCATGAGTCCCCAATGTCCTCGTTCACATTCCTACGCATGAACGAGTGCTTGTTTCGGCCGGACAATTGGCGCAACTTTGTCATGTTTGTGCGGCACATGCGAGAAGGCCGGACATTTGCTCCTTGGGACGAGCGACACAGACACTCACATGCACAACTGCACGCCACAGGATCTCTCACACAAGCAGCAGCCGCTCTGATGCTACAATAGGTGCTGCTGATGGTGTTGAAGGTGACCAGCCAGCACTGTTGTTCCCCTCATAGTGCATTTTGGACACTGGCACATCAGCTTTTCCGTGTTCCCATCCCAAAAGACATCCATTCCACTAACCATTTTCCAAGGACTTGCCTCCACCAATACATCCAGTGCCTGGTCTCATAAATGCGCCAGCAGTCTTCCACCTGCCCTTCAGCAGCTTGCCATGACCTGCGTGTGAGCAGATGTAGATTGGGTTAACCGCCACCATTTTGGATGCTCTTCCTTTTTGAGGAAAGTACTCTAGGACATTGGGTTAGGTTGCATACTGTTTCAATGCTGAGTGTATAAGAGTGGTACTTCGTTTGTGCCCCTGCCAATGTATTAGTGACCATCACGTTGTCCATATAAAATACTGTGGAACTAAATGAGCACAACCTTGTGAATCTGGAAACCAATCAATATCTGAGAAGTCTAAAATCACATACAAAATAGTGGAGGTGTCCGTAGGAAGCGCGACGGATATCGGGGATCTCTCAATTGAGGGAGTAACGGTTACGTAATGATCTGACAACCTTTAATGATGATGGGTTTCCCCTTTCACTCATCAAAGACTGACGTCTGGAAAGCAGATCAAGCGTGCACCGTTTCCCTCGCGGAAACCGATCACGGGAAGAAGTACCGCCAAATTACGGACCTGAGTTGATTCTGTGGCTTCTGGAAGCTGAGGTTGACACCTCGGCTTCGTTGCTGTTCTCGCGGGTCGCTAGAGCTTGCTAGGCACAGGATTGAAGCCATGGTTGGCGCGTGTAAAGAAATGGCGGTGTATTGTTTCGACAATCTGCTATCCCACTACAACGGTGACGATCCTCCTCCTCCCGCCTTCGAGGGTGGCCAATAGTAAGCAGCGCGAAATTTGTTTGCCGCTAGTTTGAGTACTATCGGCAAAGAAAAACGTTCCATTCTGATCGGTTTTCTGGGCTGTGTGAGTGTGCAGCCCACTATTTGTTACCTGGAAGAAAGTCTCGGATACTGGTGAGGCTCGGCTGCGAGGTTGCATCGGAACGCTCGAAGCTCGCTGTGTACTAACTGGATTTAAGGACTACGCGCTTACAAGGTATGATTTCGCGAAACACCCACGTGTTTCCAACCCTTTAACGCCTCATTTCCTTTCCATCCATATCACACGGTGCAAATCTTCATGTTCTCGAAATTGTTCATGCAGTGCGTTAAGGGACCGCCGGTTTTCTCCCATACAGCCTCGCGAGATTGCTAATCTCCAAGTGACTGTTTCAGTTCTGACCAACTATGAGGTTGCGGTTGATCATCTTGATTGGGATGTAAGCTTCTCTGCTCTGGGGCTCGTTGTTCAGGGAGAGCTATATGCCATCGTAATCTCCCTGTCTTCAAAATACAACAGATTCTCACACAAATTTACACGTGTATGGTATGGTTGCATCAACTTGCAGGTTGGCACACACGGAATGATTCTCGAATTTTTTGATCATCAAAACACAAAGAGAAGTGCCACTTATTTGCCAGAAGTCGCCCTTCATGAAGGTGAGTTCCTTTGCTGCTCTTCTCCTACCCCCTCCCCCCCTTAGTTCGTCCTTTCCGTATTCTTTGTCCCCATTCCCTCCTACTCTCTTCGTCCCGTTTTCACCCTTTTCCCCCTCTTTCCTTCTCTGACCATCCCTCTTTTCTCTCCCATCTTTCCCCTCACGGTTCTTCTCAGTTGTTTGCCTTCATATGTGCCGGGTTTTCTTATTAATTTCAACATGTTGAGCCCCTATTTATCTGCAGGTTGGACTAAGATTGAGGCCGTGGATTCTTTGATTAGAAAAGCTGGTTATAGCGGACCAATCACTGATGCACTCAGAAGAAAGCTTCGTGTGACTCGTTACCAGTCTTCCATCTTCACTCTCCACTATGAGGAGTATGTGGATTATGTCCAGAGGACAAGAGGCTACACTCCAAAAGTCTCAAGGTGGTAACAATTTGAGCTTATCTTCTCAGCGCCCTTCTGTACATAATTTCTTCAGGCTGGCTGCGGAAACTGCACGCTGGCCATGCCTCATTCCTGCCTATTGTCTGGCCAGGTCATGTGTGGGTAGTGAAGGAGCTTTACAAACTCTTTGGAAGCTGCTTGGCTTCAGTACTTCCACATGATGAAGGGTGAAGGCGTTCGTAGAGGCTAGGATCTTTACCTTCAGTGTACCCTTCTCTTGTGGTTCAACCTTCAATATTCATCCACCTTGCCCCTCATGCCCCTGCTTTCAGCCCTGAAAATTCTGAAGTGAAGCTAGAGAAATCCAGCCATTGTGGTCTGCTAGCATTGTTACACAAATGTGCAATGCTGCTAGAACAATACCCCCATGCGAGGCACAATCATGAGCATTTTCATGAGAACAAGATTTAGAAACACGCACGGGAAAGGAGCGGGATTTCATGTTTGAGAGGCCGCTGTACGGCCACGACGAAGGAAGCTAAACCCGAGAAAGCCACGTTGTTGGGCTGAATCACGATCAGGCAGAAGAACTGTTTCTTCCCCACCCTCAGTGGCATATTCCATGCTTTGCTCCTCCTCCACATAACTTTCAGTGCCTGACTGTCCTTGGTCAACATCAGCAACCTCTTGTGGTGCATCTAAATGTCTTGAGGTGTGCATGACATGTGTGCCAACCAGAGTGCTATCAGGAGCACCAGTCATCTGCAAGCAAGGGAAACGAGAAATAGCGAGCAGCTCCGTGGAGGCGATTGGGGGTTTTGGGGCTAGAGTCAAGACGATAATATGCTGCCAATTTGATTGTGAAATCAACTCACCATCTGCTGCCACTGCTGCTGCTGCCTCGCCTGCTGCCGTTGCTGCTGAGCTGTAGCCACTGCTGCTGCTTGGGCCGAAACAGCAGTCAGGTAAGCGATTGTTTCATCCACAAACCCCTGCATGTATGCCGATACAACAGTTTGCAACTGGCTCACTACATCACTCACACGCCCCTTGATTTCATCCACCTGTTTGTCAATGTCTTCCTCGTTCTGTAACAGCACTGGCTGCAGCAGGTTGTTGTAAACGTGGTCTGTGCCTTTGTTGTCAGGGTACCAGAGGTAAATGACCAGAAGCAGCTTCGCCTCTGGATACATAGGCAGCCTGTCCAGTACACAGAATATGTTTAGAGGGGTAAAAAGGAATGGATACAATTAAAGCGGCACATTTTTGTCTCATTGGCCAAAAAAAAAAAAAAAAAAAAAAAAAAACCCATGGTTGCCCTCCGTATGTGGAAAAAATAAACCCCATAAGCTTGGAAAGTGGAAAGGTTCTCACAAGATGTGAATGAGTGGGTTGGGGCAACTGGCAATGTCTGACCAAGATGGCTTTCCTGCACAAATGCTTACCGTTCCAGTATGGGGTCAGCCAGGCGCTCTGTGACTGTAACGAGGGCAATGAGTACCCTGAAAGAAGCGGGCGAGAAGCATATGCGGGGAAGTAATGGCCAAGAAACATATGTTTTTGGCAGAATGAAAAGCATTACATGGTTGCACAATAAAAGGTACGAATCACTGGTGTTTCCTGGTTATGCAGGTGGAGCAGATGATAAGCATGGACAGGAATGGAAGGGACTCGCATCAGAACTGAGGTGTGTTCTGAGTTGACACTCATTGGTGTTTCCTACAATGGCAGGTGGAGCTGATGACGAACAGGAAGACGAATGCAAGGGACTCGCACCAGAACTGACAGAAGCATAGCAGCTCCTTGACAAGCTGGTCATTGAGACTTTTCAAAAGGACAGGGGGGATGAGAAGGACTCGCACCAAAACTGGCAGAACCATAGCAGCTCCTTCACATCAAGCCGCAGCTTCCTGATGGCTTTGAAGCAGAGATAGCCACGTGATAAAAGAGGGCTTTTGAGACGTCTCAAAAACACTCTTTTATAACAGGGATAGAAGAAACTCGCACCAGAATTGGCAGAACCATAGCAGTTCCTTGACGTCCGGCCGTCGCTTCCTGATGGCTTTGAAGCAGAGGTACGCTGGATAGAGATACCCGAAGATCAGCCTGCTTTGGATCGGGCATGAAGGGAACGGAGAGAGGACGGTGAGAGGGCGGTGAGAAGAATGTGGCGTTCAGATTAGACATGAGGTCAACTAGGAGTCGAATGTGCCTTATCCGTGATCCGTGATCAGTCAGTGGTCAAGCAATTTGGTTCATCACCACGCGACCACGACAGGGATCGGTTGCGAAGCCTTTTGCGAAGCCTATTGCGAAGCCTATTGCGAAGCCTATTGCGAAGCCTATTGCGAAGCCTATTGCGAAGCCTATTGCGAAGAACGGATTCCAGCACGTACGTCAAGAACTGCAGCAAGGCCGGTGGAAGCATGTGGGACGCTCCGCAACGATCTGTTAAGCCTTCTGCGAAGTACGGATTTTAAGCTCCAACGCGTTCGTGACAGCCCGTGCTAGAGTGCAAGGCTTTACGGCTCTACAACAGCCCGTAATATGTGACGTGATGACGTGTGCTAGAAAGAGCAAACGAGGCTGCGGCGCGGAACACGAGCCGTAGAAGAAGCACTTGCAGCAAAAAGCGTGGCAAGGAAGGTTGACAAAGAAACGGATGATTCTTTATGTCTGGAAAGCTTTGCATTCACAAACAGGTTTCGCACACAAAAGGAGAGACGCGGAAAAAGCGCCGCCCGTGGGGCTCGAACCCACGACCACAAGGTTAAGAGCCTTGCGCTCTACCAACTGAGCTAGGGCGGCTGTTTCATGGATTGCTATTCTAATAAAAACCTTTTATTGTGTTCAGTTCCACCATTCTTGCTTCTGCTTTGTTTATCAAATGGCTTTATCAACCACATGGGCATGGCCTCAGTGCAAATGTGTCCCTCGTCTTGCCCCACCCGTTACAGTCACGGTGTTTCCCCGCAATGCCAATGACAGGCGTCGAATCAGGGCGACTGCGAGTAGCGCGGGGAAGAGCGGAAGGGGAAGCGCAGGGGGACGCGGAGGGGGAAGAGAGAGGAAAGGGGGGGATGCGGAGTGGGTGACAGGGGGTTCGTGGTTTGAATTTGATACCGATTCCCTCGCCGTGACGTCAGCTCCGCCCGACGATGACGTCAGCCTGACTGGCGATGCCCCGGACGCGTCTCGGCCGTCGGATCCGGAACTCAGCGCCAGTCCCTCTGCGGGGGAGGCGCGGGGCTCTGGGCGGCAAGATCTGTCGGATGCGGGAGGCTCAGCGACAACGTCGGCGGCTGGAGGGCGGCTGGGCGGCAGGCTGGGCGGACAGCGCGGCGGCAGGACCGGCGGGGACCGCGGCGCACGGGGCGGGGGGAGGAGCGGGAGCTTGAAAGACGCGGAGCTGGCGGAGATAATGGCGGCGGTCAGGCGCGCGGACGCGGGGGGAGGAGAGGGGGAGGGGGGGGAAGTGTGGGGGGGAGATTTGGGGGCGAATGGCGGAAGAGATGGGGGGGTGGGGGACGTGGAGCGAGTGAGAGAGGTGCATTTTAGTGGATGCATAAATGAGTCTTATGCTATAAGCTACAGGCGGGGGGGAACGGAAGAGGAGAGGGGGGATGGTGGAGAGAGGGGTGGGAAAGGGGGAGACGGAAACCTGAGGACCATCTTTGTTAAAGTGAACAGGTGAGAGGAGGGGGGGAGGAGGGGGGAAGGTGGAGCGCGTGAGAGAGGTGCATTTCAGCAGGTGCGTGCATTGATGAGTTGTACACTATAAGCAGGTGCGTGAAGTGAGGGTGTTTTTTGAGACGTCTCAAAAACACCCTCATTTCAGCAGGTGCATTGATGAGTTGTACGCTTTAAGCTACAGGCGGGGGAGAATGGGAGGGGAGAGGGGGGACGGTGGAGAGAGGGATGAGAAAAGGGGGAGACGGGTGCCTGAGGACGGTCTTTGAAAAAGTGAACAGGTGAGAGGAGGGGGGGAGGGGGGGATGGTGTGTGTGGGGCGTGGGGGGCGTGGGGGGCTTGGGGAGAAGCGAGATAGGGGAAGGTGGAGAGAGGGGTGGGGGAGGGGGAGATGGGGGGCTGAGGAAGGTCTTCGTTAAAGTGAACAGGCGAGAGGAGGGGGGGAGGAGGGGGAGAGGTTGGGGCAGTCCCCTTTTCTCTGCATATGAGGAGGCAAGTATGCCCAACCCACGTGACACGTTCTCCCATGTTCCAGCATAGTTGAAATGTTCTTCCATGTTCCAGCATAGTTGAAATGTTCTCCCATGTTCCAGCATAGTTGAAATGTTCTCCCATGTTCCAGCATAGTTGAAATGTTCTCCCATGTTCCAGCATAGTTGAAATGTTCTCCCATGTTCCAGCATAGTTGAAATGTTCTCCCATGTTCCAGCATAGTTGAAATGTTCTCCCATGTTCCAGCATAGTTGAAATGTTCTCCCATGTTCCAGCATAGTTGAAATGTTCTCCCATGTTCCAGCATAGTTGAAATGTTCTCCCATGTTCCAGCATAGTTGAAATGTTCTCCCATGTTCCAGCATAGTTGAAATGTTCTCCCATGTTCCAGCATAGTTGAAATGTTCTCCCATGTTCCAGCATAGTTGAAATGTTCTCCCATGTTCCAGCATAGTTGAAATGTTCTCCCATGTTCCAGCATAGTTGAAATGTTCTCCCATGTTCCAGCATAGTTGAAATGTTCTCCCATGTTCCAGCATCATCCCTCTGTTCCCTCCGTCAGTCCCCCCCATGCATTCGCCCATGTCTTTCTCTAACCCTCTCTCCCGTAAACCCTCTCTCCATGCCCAAACCGTGTACATCCATCCACCCCTCGTGCATTCGCCCGCACAGGAGCTTCAGAGCGAGCGAGGTGTTTGAAGGGGAGGCTCGGATGTGCGTGCCGTGCCATGCCGTGCCGTGCCATGCCATGCTGTGCCGTGCCCCTCCCCATGCGCCTTGTCCTTCCATCTCCCCCCCCCCCCCCCCCCCCCATGCACCCGCCCCATATGCATGCATTCGCCCGCACAGGAGCTTCAGAGCGAGCGAAATGTTCGAAGGGGAAGCACAGATGTGAGTGCCGCGCCCCATGTGAGTGCCGCGCCCCATGTGAGTGCCGTGCCCCATGTGAGTGCCGTGCCCCATGTGAGTGCCGTGCCCCATGTGAGTGCCGTGCCCCATGTGAGTGCCGTGCCCCATGTGAGTGCCGTGCCCCATGTGAGTGCCGTGCCCCATGTGAGTGCCGTGCCCCATGTGAGTGCCGTGCCCCATGTGAGTGCCGTGCCCCATGTGAGTGCCGTGCCCCATGTGAGTGCCGTGCCCCATGTGAGTGCCGTGCCCCATGTGAGTGCCGTGCCCCATGTGAGTGCCGTGCCCCATGTGAGTGCCGTGCCCCATGTGAGTGCCGTGCCCCATGTGAGTGCCGTGCCCCATGTGAGTGCCGTGCCCCATGTGAGTGCCGTGCCCCATGTGAGTGCCGTGCCCCATGTGAGTGCCGTGCCCCATGTGAGTGCCGTGCCCCATGTGAGTGCCGTGCCCCATGTGAGTGCCGTGCCCCATGTGAGTGCCGTGCCCCATG
This sequence comes from Closterium sp. NIES-65, assembly GCA_948144175.1. NCBI lineage: Eukaryota > Viridiplantae > Streptophyta > Zygnematophyceae > Desmidiales > Closteriaceae > Closterium > Closterium sp. NIES-65. The sequence continues at coordinate 126,903 of CANXME010002190.1, forward strand.
TGAGTGCCGTGCCCCATGTGAGTGCCGTGCCCCATGTGAGTGCCGTGCCCCATGTGAGTGCCGTGCCCCATGTGAGTGCCGTGCCCCATGTGAGTGCCGCGCCCCATGTGAGTGCCGCGCCCCATGTGAGTGCCGTGCCCCATGTGAGTGCCGTGCCCCATGTGAGTGCCGTGCCCCATGTGAGTGCCGTGCCCCATGTGAGTGCCGTGCCCCATGTGAGTGCCGTGCCCCATGTGAGTGCCGTGCCCCATGTGAGTGCCGCGCCCCATGTGAGTGCCGTGCCCCATGTGAGTGCCGTGCCCCATGTGAGTGCCGTGCCCCATGTGAGTGCCGTGCCCCATGTGAGTGCCGCGCCCCATGTGAGTGCCGTGCCCCATGTGAGTGCCGCGCCCCATGTGAGTGCCGCGCCCCATGTGAGTGCCGTGCCCCATGTGAGTGCCGTGCCCCATGTGAGTGCCGTGCCCCATGTGAGTGCCGTGCCCCATGTGAGTGCCGTGCCCCATGTGAGTGCCGTGCCCCATGTGAGTGCCGTGCCCCATGTGAGTGCCGTGCCCCATGTGAGTGCCGCGCCCCATGTGAGTGCCGTGCCCCATGTGAGTGCCGCGCCCCATGTGAGTGCCGCGCCCCATGTGAGTGCCGTGCCCCATGTGAGTGCCGTGCCCCATGTGAGTGCCGCGCCTTTCTGAGACAGATGTGAGTGCCGCGCCTTTCTGAGACAGATGTGAGTGCCGTGCGTTTCTGAGACAGATGTGAGTGCCGTGCGTTTCTGAGACAGATGTGAGTGCCGTGCGTTTCTGAGACAGATGTGAGTGCCGTGCGTTTCTGAGACAGATGTGAGTGCCGTGCGTTTCTGAGACAGATGTGAGTGCCGTGCGTTTCTGAGACAGATGTGAGTGCCGTGCGTTTCTGAGACAGATGTGAGTGCCGTGCGTTTCTGAGACAGATGTGAGTGCCGTGCGTTTCTGAGACAGATGTGAGTGCCGTGCGTTTCTGAGACGCGTCAGAGAGATTGTACCTCTATCGCCCCATGCCCCTTCCCATGATTTTCAAGGCGCCTAAAAAACCAGCCCAAATGTGAGTGCCTTGCCCGTCTGAAACGCCTCAGGAGATGCACCTCTATTGCCCCATGTCCCTTCCCTTGATTTCTGAGACGCCTCGGGAATCGGCGCAATGTGAGTGCCACCTTTCCTTTTGAGGCGCCCCAGGAGATGCACCTCTATTGCCCCATGTCCCTTCCCATGCCCTCCCACTCCTCATTCATTGTCCTTCCTGTGCCCATTCGCGTGCTTTTCGAACCATGCACGTGAGATGTAGACATTTCTCAGTGAGCTGCGTGCGTGTAGTAAAAACAATTCGCGTGCTTATAGATCCATGCACGTACCAATGCTCCCCATTACACCCCTCTCCTCTTCACTCCTCTCCTTCCTCCATACCCTCTCCCTTCCCATGCCCCTTCCCATCCCCCTTCCCATGCCCCTCCCCATGCCCCTTCCCATGCCCCTTCCCATGCCCCTTCCCATGCCCCTCCCCATGCCCCTTCCCATGCCCCTTCCCATGCCCCTCCCCATGCCCCTTCCCATGCCCCTTCCCATGCCCCTTCCCATGCCCCTTCCCATGCCCCTCACCATGCCCCTTCCCATGCCCCTTCCCATGCCCCTTCCCATGCCCCTTCCCATGCCCCTTCCCATGCCCCTTCCCATGCCCCTTCCCATGCCCCTTCCCATGCCCCTTCCCATGCCCCTTCCCATGCCCCTTCCCATGCCCCTTCCCATGCCCCTCACCATGCCCCTTCCCATGCCCCTTCCCATGCCCCTTCCCATGCCCCTTCCCATGCCCCTTCCCATGCCCCTTCCCATGCCCCTTCCCATGCCCCTTCCCATGCCCCTTCCCATGCCCCTTCCCATGCCCCTTCCCATGCCCCTTCCCATGCCCCTCACCATGCCTCTAAGTACCCCTCCCTACCTACGCCTCTTGGGTCGGCTCAAAAGTCTCCATCTACCCCTCCCCGCGCCTCGTTCGTTTCCATATCCCAGTCATTCACCCCCCTCCTCCTCACCCCTCTCCTTCCTCCATACCCTCCTACGTTCCATGCCCCTCACTCTCACCATGTCTCCATGTACCCCTCCCCACGCCTCGTTCATTTCCATATCCCAGTCATTCACAGCTTCTTCGTTTCCCCTCCCCCTCCACTTCCCCCTCCCCGTCCCCCTCCCCTGCCAGCCTGTCAGCAATTGCAGCAACGGAAACCGTGCGAGTGCCTCGTCCAATCGCAACAGGGGACTTTCGAACCCCCTCCTCCTCTTCTCCCCCCTCGTCTGCCACTACTCCCAACAACGAGTCGCATCGGGGATCGTTCATAATCATGGAGCATTTACAGCTGCGCCCATTCGCCATGGTGCGACCCTAAATCTCGTTATAGTGTGACTCAGCTCTAGGCAACGGATCCCATGGATAGAGGGAGGGTCATTCATAATCATGGAGCATTTGCAGCTGCGAACATTCGCCATGGTGCGACCTAAATTCCAAAACCCAGTGTAGAATGATCACTCAATAATACGCCAGAAAGTATCTTTTAGCGAAGCCTGATTGCTTTGCTACCAAGTCTCCTCATATCACCCCACCCTTCTTGTTCCATTACAGATGGATCCAGCCAATCAGGAGCAGCTGGGCCGGTCGTTGGCACAGCTGCACCTCGTGTCATCTTCCATGCCTGGGGTCCAGTTCGGTTTCAACTCGCCCACACGGTACGGATACATGAAACCGTGCCTTTTATCCAACGCTCCCATGCGATGCAGCTTTGTGCGTGCCACGGCGGAAAAAAAAAAAAACACAAAAAAACAAAAAACAAAAAACAAAAAACAAAAAACAACTGTGTTGTTCATATATCTATGTACGTATATGTCGTTCGTTTTTTCCCCCCTCTCCCAGCCTCGGCGTAATGCCTCTAGTCAACGTCCCCCTCTCTTCCTCCTGGCCTGACTTCTTCCTCACCCACCGGTTACAAGACCGCCTCGACGTACGTCCCATGTATATGCTTAGTTAAAAGTTCCTTCAGATCCACTGCTGCAATATTCACTGCTGTGTCGCCTCTCTTCCGATAGGCACCAGGGCTCATTGAATGTTTCTTGTTTGCCTGACTCTATATATATTTTTTAAATTTTGTTCAAATCTCTTAGTGCAAAATTCACTGACATTGCATGTGCACCACTTATCTATCTACAGTACTTACTTCCCTACTTACTTACCCAGCACTTATCCACGATTATCACTGTGTTGGTGTCACTGGCTATGCACTTATCCACGTTCATCCTATCATTTATTCACCAGCGAGTTCTGGATAGGTTTGGTGACGAGGCTTGGGAGCTTCGGGACATTGTGCCAAGCCTGATTGAGGCGGCCAAGCGGATTCTGACAACCGAAGCTATGGCGGAGGTTCGGCCGAGCCTGCTTCATGGAGACCTCTGGGTAATACCCTACCCATATGAGTTGAATATTTTAGTGTGTGAAAATGCCTTGAATGACCTTCTCACATCTGTTCCTCATTTATCACACTGTTTTTAGAACTGCTTATACTGCAGGGTGCACCAAAGCAAAATCACGTGGCTTTTGAGGATTTCCTGTGTTTTCCAGCAGCTCGTATCATCAGTTAAACAGTACCCACATGCCGGCCGGCAGTGTCCCCGCGTTTGCGTTTCTTTGTCCCCACCTCCCCTTTCCTATCCATCCTGCTGGATTCTTATCTCGAGACGGATCAAGACAGCATTCTTCTGATCCAACTCACAGTCTATGTACCTCCCTGCCCTTTTGAGTCAACTCAAAAGTCAACTCACAGTCTATGTACCTCCCTGCCCTTTTGAGTCAACTCAAAAGTCAACTCACAGTCTATGTACCTCCCTGCCCTTTTGAGTCAACTCAAAAGTCAACTCACAGTCTATGTACCTCCCTGCCCTTTTGAGTCAACTCAAAAGTCAACTCACAGTCTATGTACCTCCCTGCCCTTTTGAGTCAACTCAAAAGTCAACTCACAGTCTATGTACCTCCCTGCCCTTTTGAGTCAACTCAAAAGTCAACTCACAGTCTATGTACCTCCCTGCCCTTTTGAGTCAACTCAAAAGTCAACTCACAGTCTATGTACCTCCCTGCCCTTTTGAGTCAACTCAAAAGTCAACTCACAGTCTATGTACCTCCCTGCCCTTCCTCTCCCCAATCCGTCCTCAGGTGGGCAAGGCGGGTGTGCTTCGATCGGGCGAGGCGGTAATGTTTGACCCGGCAGGATTCTTTGAGTCGACTCAAAGTCTTATGTACCTGCCCTCCTTGCCCTCCCTTTCCTGTCGGTGCTGGGCCTCCCCAATCCGTCCCCAGGTGGGCAACGCGGGTGTGCTTCGATCGGGAGAGGCGGTAATGTTTGACCCGGCAGGATTCTATGGGCATTCTGAGTTCGGTACGGTAACATGCATCTAAGAATTCCGTGCGGTAACATGCATGTAACATACGGAACACCTTTTGAGGCACCTCATTTATCGGGCGAGGCTGTGATGTTTGAACCGGCAGGATTCTATGGGCATTCTGAGTTTGGTGCGTGGTCACTTATTACTTTCAATCCAGTAGTTTGTTTTATTTAATCTCGGGTTCAGGGTTTAGGCACTACGCTCGGTGCTGTTTTTTAACCCGCTCATAGTGTGTGCGCTGTACCATATCAGCTGCTGCTGTGGCACTCTGCAGACTCACCATGGTATTTAGCAAGCTTCTTTAATTTGAGGTGACTTTTGAGTCGACTCAAAAGTCACCTTGTGGCACTCTGCAGATTCACCATGGTATTTAGCAAGCTTCTCTTATTTGAGTGTGATACACTTCTCGTGTTTCTTCCTTATGCCACCAACACACCTCAGACCTGGCGTTCAGAGGCTGGAAGCCGGCTCCTGGCTTCCCTGGCTTCAGTGAGTCTCTTCCTTCTCCCCTCTCTTCCTTCTCCCCTCTCTTCCTTCTCCCCTCTCTTCCTTCTCCCCTCTCTTCCTTCTCCCCTCTCTTCCTTCTCCCCTCTCTTCCTTCTCCCCTCTCTTCCTTCTCCCCTCTCTTCCTTCTCCCCTCTCTTCCTTCTCCCCTCTCTTCCTTCTCCCTCTCTCCCCTCTCTTCCTTCTCCCCTCTCTTCCTTCTCCCCTCTCTTCCTTCTCCTTTCTCTTCCTTCTCCCCTCTCTTCCTTCTCCCCTCTCTTCCTTCTCCCCTCTCTTCCTTCTCCCCTCTTTTCCTCCTCACGTTCCACTTATGTACTGTTCCAATCACTTGTGAGAATTCTCACAAGTTATTTTTCCTCATCCCTCCTCACATTCCACCTATGTACTGTTCCACAGGATTAGATGCGCCCAAACCTTTGAACCGTCTTGCACCTCTTCGGCTACCTAACGGTGTCGCCCTGTTGTCACCTCTCTGTTTGTCACCTGCTCCCACATGCAGCCGACGTTTGCCACTGTTTCCCTCCCTCGCAAAGCCCTCTGTCCTTTCTCCCTCCCTTCACTTCCTGGCTCTCAACAAGACTCAGCCGCATTGCCCTCCCGCCCCGCATGCAGCTGATGCTTTCTACAGCGCGTATCACGAAGTGATCCCCAAGGCGGCAGGCTTCGAGGAGCGGCAGTGCGTGTACCAGCTGTTTCATCTTCTAAACCACGTGCTCATATGTGAGTAGTGCTCTTTCCTGACTGTGTGGATAGATTTTGTATATGCATCTGGCACTTGCCCAAGGCTCGTGAGGGTTTGAGGAGCAGCAATTCTGGACAATTCCGCAGGAAGCCACGTCAAGCGAGGTTGTTTTTGAGAATTCTCAAAAACACCCTACAGCTCGTGAGGGTTTGAGGAGCAGCAATTCTGGACAATTCCACAGGGCTCAAGCAAGAAGGGGGAATGCATGTTTCTCAAGCATCTCCTCTATATAAGAATTACCAATCAATTATGCACCTGCTCCCTTGTTCATCCATTCTTCCCCTCCTCCCTCATTGCCCTGGGCAGATGGTCGAGAGTACTTCCCTCATGCCATGCAGATGGCAACTTGCATTGTTCAAGGAGGGGCAATGCTTGTTTCTCAAACATCTTCTGTTCCTTCCTCCATCTATTCTTCCCCTCCTCCCTCATTGCCCTGGGCAGATGGTCGAGAGTACTTCCCTCATGCCATGCAGATGGCAACTTGCGTTGTTCAAGGAGGGGCAATGCTTGTTTCTCAAACATCTTCTGTTCCTTCCTCCATCTATTCTTCCCCTCCTCCCTCATTGCCCTGGGCAGATGGTCGAGAGTACTTCCCTAATGCCATGCAGATGGCAACTCGCGTTGTTCAAGGAGGGGCAATGCTTGTTTCTCAAACATCTTATGTTCCTTCCTCCATCTATTCTTCCCCTCCTCCCTCATTGCCCTGGGCAGATGGTCGAGAGTACTTCCCTCATGCCATGCAGATGGCAACTCGCGTTGTTCAAGGAGGGGCAATGCTTGTTTCTCAAACATCTTCTGTTCCTTCCTCCATCTATTCTTCCCCTCCTCCCTCATTGCCCTGGGCAGATGGTCGAGAGTACTTCCCTAATGCCATGCAGATGGCAACTCGCGTTGTTCAAGGAGGGGCAATGCTTGTTTCTCAAACATCTTCTGTTCCTTCCTCCATCTATTCTTCCCCTCCTCCCTCATTGCCCTGGGCAGATGGTCGAGAGTACTTCCCTCATGCCATGCAGATAGCAACTTGCGTTGTTCAAGGAGGGGCAATGCTTGTTTCTCAAACATCTTCTGTTCCTTCCTCCATCTATTCTTCCCCTCCTCCCTCATTGCCCTGGGCAGATGGTCGAGAGTACTTCCCTAATGCCATGCAGATGGCAACTCGCGTTGTTCAAGGAGGGGCAATGCTTGTTTCTCAAACATCTTCTGTTCCTTCCTCCATCTATTCTTCCCCTCCTCCCTCATTGCCCTGGGCAGATGGTCGAGAGTACTTCCCTCATGCCATGCAGATGGCAACTTGCGTTGTTCAAGGAGGGGCAATGCTTGTTTCTCAAACATCTTCTGTTCCTTCCTCCATCTATTCTTCCCCTCCTCCCTCATTGCCCTGGGCAGATGGTCGAGAGTACTTCCCTCATGCCATGCAGATGGCAACTTGCGTTGTTCAAGGAGGGGCAATGCTTGTTTCTCAAACATCTTCTGTTCCTTCCTCCATCTATTCTTCCCCTCCTCCCTCATTGCCCTGGGCAGATGGTCGAGAGTACTTCCCTCATGCCATGCAGATGGCAACTCGCGTTGTTCACCTATCAAAACAGCTCTCTGTGTAATGCTACCACCACACCTTCACGGCATGCTGTCATGCGTAGGTGGTACAGAGTACAGTACTCCGTTCTTACTACTATTTCACCTGTTTGACCACTTTAGTTGATATTTTTGCAATATAAGCACAAAATATGAAAACACTAAATCTGATACTGCACAGAACTAGCAGAGCAAGGCACAGGGTGAGGCAGTAGCACGTGCTATAGTTCTACAGCATATCGCCACCTTATTGAGATCAGTGTAAATTAGATTGACTCAGTGTACTATCCTACCCTGTATATGCAACAGGCCCTCAGATATCAGCGTAAAACACTCTGATTACGCTGATTTTGTAGCTCAGATTTTTGTTTTCCCTGAAAATTCAGCATATGCTTCAAATTTGCACTGAAATTTCAGTATAACATACCTTGCCACACTGACCATTTTCCGTGTTGCTGTACAAGTAACACTGACGAATCAGTGTAGTGTCGTGAGTCACACTGAAACAGGAGAGAATTTCTCCAGTGGCCATTCGGGTGATTCATCCTCTCTCGGGGGGCCTCGAATTACTCGAGTGGCCACGAAATTGGGTGATAATTACTCGAGTGGCCACGCCAGGGGATTCCTGCTCGCTTTTTTTTCACCGGCGCATTACCCTACGGGTCTTTGTAGCCTCGAAATTCCTTATTCGTGCGAGTGGTATCCCTAGGTGGTGTTCCGTACCTTAAAATTTCGCCAGGCTCACGGACGCGAAAGTGGCCCGCCCACTGTACAAGAAACCGACCAGCAGTACATTGACCGGTCAGTTTCGGCCAAATGCGCGACCAATGAG